>JARHVA010003813.1:902500-942500 GCA_037957365.1 Torreya grandis | reverse complement strand
CACTTACTTAAGTGCTACCATATCATTTAGCTCATCCACGAAGATGTTTTCCTTATCTTTAAAACTAATAGCATAAACCTCACCTTTCATGGTATGGTTGGGTTTGTAAATTTTGAATTTATAGCCACCCAAAGATTTTACCACTCTATTACTTTTGAATCGGCCCTGTATTCCCTTTGTGATGACCAGTTGTGGTATTTTTGGAATCCAATATGTAGTCATAATACCCCATACCTACCAATTTTGTTAGATTTTGACTACATACACCCTTTCTTTATTGTTTTTGATCTCCTTACATCATGATATTTCCATGAGTCAAACTTTGAGATGGGATATGGGAAAAAAAGAAAACAAATTCCCCTCCATTGAGTCAATAACACAAAACTTCTAATGGATCTCCTAAATAAAACTCATAAGAACCATATGTAGACATAAAAAATCTACACACTATTATTCTAACATGTTGAAATTCCCCTAGACCATCTTAGGACCCCCTTGGGATCAATCTAACCCTTAAACCCCTAACTAAGCCTAACCCATGGTCAATTTACCCAACTAACTTAACCTAACTTTTACCTACTCTTTGCCTTGACCCTCGACCATCAATGATCAAGATAACCACCGATGGTCACCTTGATCATTGAAGGTCAGGGTGTACATCCTTAACCATAAGCATGCAAGTTACCCCACTTTGGTTTTCAAAAAATAGCTTATCTTAATCCACATGTGAGCCATTACATGAGTGATTTATAATTAGATGACCTAGTTAATGTCTTGTTACAACTCTCCTGCCTTGCCTATAATAAGAGAGGAGTAAGGAGGTGAAGTCCATCTATAAGTTGTTATTGAGAGCTTTTGCATCTAGAGTTCCTTTGTTCTACAAGTCAATCACCATCAATAATCTAGTGATCCAACCATCATGTCAGAGATCCAACTTACCACAACCACTCTAAAAAAGTGTCAAATGTTGTTACTCTACTAGAATCATGACAGACTTCACCAACAAAGTCAACCACCTCAATCACCCACCCGATCAACCTTCTACAAGATAAGTTTTTGATTTTTAGTATTCAACTATTTTATTTACTTTTTCACTCAGCCTAACACCAACCTACCTCCCAAAATCCAACCTTGTGATCCCATCAATTTGACCATTTACCAACCCAGATCTACACACAACAACCATTGAGGGTTTGCCTAACCACTCATAGTCAACTTGACCATCAACATTCACATTAATCACCAACGATCACATCAACCATTGATGATCATTATGGTAGTAAATAACAAAAACTTATTTCCACCTACCTACCCTTAGCCAAATCTACTTTCCCATGTCCTTGTATGTTCATAGGCACCTGCTTGATTTTATAAAATAGACCAAATCCATTTGGCACTAGTATTGACTTATTTATTAATATATTAGTCATTTCTAGTTTATTTATTTACCAAGCATTTATTATGTTTAATTTTATTACTTTTTGATTATCGATGCAAGTACCTTATATTATGTTATATAAACTTGATTGTTTAAAACATGTAGATTGATAACCCTTGAGGAAGCTCTTGCTTTTAGGATCTAACTAATGCTAGGCAATCCACTCAACTATTTATACAACCAACCATTTTCTTTAGAGTTATCTTATTTGTAGGTCATCCTCCCAAGCCAAAGAGGAGTTATTCACAATCATTTGATTCAATGCACACACAATCAAATAGGTTTTTAAACCATACCCGTATTTAGTTTCTTCTTCTTCCTTTTTAAAATATAATTTGAAATTCATTGAAACATTCTAGCATGACCAGTGGGACCTTGAGTCTTTTCTTTGGGTTTATTTTCTTTGCTTCTGTATGCTTTTCTCTCTATCTATGTTCATTAATGAAACTAAAATTTCTTTTGGGTTTAAAATCAAGTACATCCATTCATTGCTTCTAATTTTAGCTCACTTTTAGTTTAAAGTACAACAATTTTATCATAACATCACTTTTTTTGCACGCACTAAACCAAACCACCTTCATCAATTAAACATCAAACAAACTTAAGACAAGGCCTGACTAGGATTTTATCACCTAGTTATTGCCTTACCCTTTCCCAGTAATCCTACTTGGAGATCATTACCAAGGGGAGAACTGACTTAGCTCTCTATATGACTATAAGCTATGAGAATCATTATATATTGGCTAAGTACCCAACACCCTTATCACTATGGTGTGGGAAGTGAGGGGGTAGGCCCCAATACAAAGCCACATATTGATTCCAAATACATATCCTTTTGAGCACCTAAAAAACCCAAAACCAACCATAGATTGATTCTATAGTACATGATTTATAAGCCAACTTCTATTATATATTATCATAACTTAAGGTATAAACCAAAAGTGAGATTAAAATTAACCATAGGATTTTAACGTACTCTAGTGTGTGTTGGATTTCCTTGATCATTTTCTTTCTTTCTCTCTATTTGAGTTGTAAGATTCTTTATGTTTTCCTCTCATCCTACTTTCATATTTCTTACTCATCAACAACGAAGAGACATAGTAAGTCAAGACCCATATATAAATTACCTAGTCTCCTCTACCTCTTCATCCATGGAGTACATTTCAGATGTTGAGAGTTATCCTCATCATTTTGATGCTTCTTGTGTGCCTCAAATAGACTCCCAAGGTGACCCAAACTTTGATAGCTTTTTAGATGATAACTTGATAGCTTTACAATATTATCTTATCATAGTAACTCACTATACACCCATTTTGGCACCACCTACCAATCCACCCTATGGCATACCGTTGGGATTTTCAGATAGCTCTTCTATTTCCAATATCACAACCCAACTATTAGCTACTTAGGCATCTACCTTATCTGGTAAACTATTTGACACAACCATGTAGAACCAACCAGCTCAATGTTCTAACACCCAAACACCTCCTAGCCTGACTAAAAATTATTCCAACATGACCACCACCCAACCTTTACCTACCCATACACCAATTACTATTGGGTTACCCACCACTACCATCACTACCATTCCCATGGATAACCTTTCTATGTTTCAAATCATAGTAACACTAATACCTTCTACCTTACCACCCATCACTATTAGGATTACCACTTATTCCTTACCTTTAAATCAACCACCCACACCCACTCAATAGTACATACCCTCCACCAAACGACCAGTGACCACATATTCACATGTCACTTCAACCCAACCACCTATGGATACTTACCCATATGTGGCAAATTCTCAACCTCAAGCAAATTATCAATATGTTAGTCAACCCAAACCATAGTATGCACCTTACAAACCTTCAAGTGAACCACCCCAAATAAACCTAATGAAGGTGCTCATGGACAATATGACAATTTTAGAGACATCCATATCTCAGGCTCACAATCTCCTATCCTATGACCAAATTTATAATGAACCCATCCATCCATCTATTCCTATTAGGGCATGTCCTCCTCAATGGTAACTTCCCAAGTTCTCCAAGTTTCAGAGTAAAGAGGATCCCCAACAATACCATAGGGCATTTAGGGATTCATGTTATTTGATTTCCTATGATGATTCCCTCCTTCTTCGCACTTTTCTTATGTATTTTTTAGGACCAGAATTGAATTGGTATAATGACTTAACCAACCATTCCATATTCTCTTTCACCCAACTAGTTTAAACTTTCTTGATCAATTTTTGATAAATATCTGCAAGAAGGTTTCCATCAGTCACCTCTACTCTATCAAGAAATTTGATGATGAATCTATTACCAATTTTTTAGCTTATTAGAGGATCCTAATCAACCAACACTCCTTTTCCTTACCCTAACCTGATTTAAACAAACTTTTTGCTTGACCATGTGCCAAGCACATCTTTTCCACATTTCATGTTCAGAGTTTTTGAACTTTTGATGAAGCTTTCACCATGGCATGAAAATTAGAGAATGGAACCATTGATGAAGGAAATCTAAAACTAAAAAACAAGAACTCTACCTACAAAACCAATAAGGTTTCCTCCTCCAAACGAAATAACCAAACTAATACCAAGACCAAAATCAAGGGTACTATGAATGAAATTGTACTTAAAGTCACTTTCCAATCATCTACCAACCAACTAAATTCCTCTAGTTTCTCAAAATAAAACATGAAAAACCAAAACTAGAACACCCAGAAGCAATTTAGTCCACTTGGAGAATCCTACACTTCAATCTTGGAGAAGCTATTGAAATATAATATCATATAGCCTCCTCCTATCAAACCACCTCATCAATTTAATTCTTCATGTCCCACACCTAGTTGGTACAATGATAATGAATTATGCACCTTCCACTGAGTAATAGAGCATGACTTTAATAGGTGAAACACCTCCAAGAGCATTGTCTAATCCCTCATTGACAAGGGGGAGCTTGTGTTGGATAACCCTAATGCACTACAAAACCATACCCTTAACATCTTTAAGAAACCTTTCCCCAATCATGCACCTACCAAAAATGAGAGCAACATGGTTGAGTTCTCTCATGATGCCCATACTATTAAAATGGTTCTTGGCACACTCATTCCTGAAAAACCTACTAACCAACCTATCTATTCCTCACCCTCCCCACTTATTTAGGTAGTGGAGTTACATCCTCCTCTTTTAGAGACCTAAATCAAGGATTCCCTCCTTTTTCTTCCTCCAGTTATTTAGGTAGTAGATCCATCAACCCTTTCTTACATTGACATACCAAAATAAGCACCCATCTTACCTTCTCCATCAACCATTAATCAACTTGCTACCCCTTTGAAGATCATACCCAAAAAGGAAGACCCCATGTTTGCACCTCCCATAAAGGACTCACCCACTCAAACCTTGCATTTTTTCATTAATTAAAAGGATGAGGTTACCACCCCTCTATCTCAACCTATGGGATTATCTTTTAGGTCCACTATCCAAGGAATAAAACAACTATCTAGGTTGGTGTAGAAATTGGAATTTGTCTCCAATATTGGCATGGATCGAGCCACCGTATGGAAATAATTAAGGATTCCTTATATCACCAAGTAGTAAACTAAAACCATGCCTTTGGTAGACCAACCCACCACTTCCACTATCCAAACTCTTACCCTACCAACCAAGCCAATAATAAATTCTACCAACCCAATAGTTCCTAAGCCACCCAAAGCACCTAAACACCAAGAAACTAAATCACCTTCTCCAACCAAACTCACTAAGATAACTAATAACCTCAATACCCTCCCTAAACAAAGTCTTAATCACCCATCTGTGAAGGTGAAGCTTACCTCACCAAATGCAACAACCAAGTGCCAACCCAAATCATCTAAGGGAGTAGAGACACCAAAAGGCCAAGGAGCCAAACTCCTACATCCCTCCACCTTGCCCTCTATCTTGGGGCCTCATCCCTCCACTCTAATTAGAAATCCAATTGTCCCAACCAAAACCCAACCATCATTATTGGTTACATTAGCACACTTACTCTCTGACACACCTATTTTCACTGAACCATCAATAGCCAAGCTACCTATCCTAAAACCTCATACCTCGACTTTCTCAACCTTTGGCTTACCAAAATTAAAACCACCAACCAAATTTACTAACTTACCCGAACCTTTTATAACAAAACCTATTCCCAAAAGAACTTCCACCTTACCAACCAAGACCAAAACCCCTATAGCTTCTCCACCTTTAGTTGAGTCCTCCTACTCCACCTTTTACAAAAGCTATTATAAGATTCTTGTTTGACAATACCCCCTATCGAGTCATTTGACCCTCTCAATTCAAAACCTTTTTGATATAATAACCACCATGTGTGATCCTATCATAGGACACCAGGGCATGACACAGAGAACTACAAAGCTTTGGAAATCATTATACACAAGATATATGATTAGGATGATATGTTAATAGATGAATTTCCCATGAGCCCTATACCAAAACAACCAACAACAACACCCTTTAACTAATGCCTACCTATTCCTCCACTCTCACCTTAGAGTGATAAAATACCTGACCAATCTCCTACCCTAATTCTTCCCTTTAGCCATAAAATTCATGTGGTTAAAAGAGTGTAACAAAAGGACAAGGGGAGGGCTAAGGTGTCCATTCCATAGACATACCCATCTTATATCTCTTAACCAAACCCTACCCAAACACCTTCACCTTCACCCAAACCTAAGGTATCTATCTTAGGTGACTCCCAATCCAACCCCTCTGAGTCCATTACGAGAGTGGTGCTTAAATAACTTCACTAGAAATAGGTGAAGATGAACTTATATGAATTGATTACCACTTCACCTCATCATCTTCAAGTAATGATAAAGGCATTGCAATTGGTAGAGGTCTAACCTGAAGACCCTCAACCTCTGGTAGCATTCTTTGGAGCTCTCCAAATTTCCAACCTTGTCACCTTCAAGGATTTATAAATACCTTCTATCCATCTAAATGACCTAGATCTCCCACTCTTTATTACTAATTACATCAACCAAAATTACATTAAATGGGTCATGATTGATGGGGGAGCTGGTATTAACATTATCTCCTCCCATGCTTATAACCAACATAACCTTGTAGACAATGTCAGGTCTAAAACCTCAGCCCTCCTCTTATCCTTTAATAATTCCATGACCACCACCCTAGGAATGATTGTCCTTCATATCTATGTAGGGCCTCACATGCTCCCTAAACTCTTCTACATAGTGGAAGGTGAATTCCAATACAATGTTTTGATGGGATAACCTTGGATCCACTTCATGGGTTGCATCTCCTCTACCCTACATCATTACATTAAATTTGAGCATGAAGGTTAGTTCATCACCATCCAAATTGACTCAAGTCCCTTCTCAACATTCAACATGACCTACTAACCCAATGTTGTCTTCGTACATCCATCTAGCACACCCTCCTTAACCAAATACAAGACCTACACCATGAAAGAGAAATTCACTCCTCCTTCTATCAATGAGGCATCAAAGAGCTCATCCATCCCCTCTAATCATATCCCCACCTCAGACCCTTTGGAATAAACATTTCACCACCTTTCATTGGGGGAATATCACCTTTTATCCCTTGACACCTTCCCTAATCCTCACACATATGGGTAGCTTACTAACCACCTGAGATATGACCCCAATGTTAAAAATGTTATTCCTTTTGGACCTCCCCATTATCAAACCATTTTATCTATGGGGGATTTGAGAAAACCATTGGCACTTCCACCACTTTTCTTTCACCTTGACCATTTACTATTGGTTTCTCCTACCTATATAAACTAAGCTTTGTCAAGACTTACCTCCATAGGTGTGCTTGGAAAGGATTTCATCTTGGATGATATGAGCATGTACCACATGAGTTTTTTGCCATTGAAACTAAAAAGCCTCATGGAAAACATGGCCTCAGTTTCATTTTACCCAACAACAAGCAATCCAAACCACCTACTATCACCATTACTGAGGAAGACACCCTTTCCTCACCAACCTCTCATCCACTTACGTGTGAGGGTGATGACATCATACCACCTAATGTTTTTTCATCAACATGATTAGCCTCAAACCCTTGACTTATCAAAAATAAGGGACAACCTTAACCATCCCTGTAACTCATCCTAAGATGATAGGATATAAATCCACTATTATTAACATTGTTCAGTGCTAGGATGATGATTTCATTCTCACCTACCTTAGTGCCCTAGACTCTTCCATCCAAAATTCCCTTCCTTTTGAGACCTTGACTAGGTTGATTGAATCTGCCATGGATATCAACTTGGGTACTTTGGAGAACCCCCACATTGTCAAAATTGACCAATCACTGAATGTCGAGGAACTTCAAGATTTTCCCTCTTTCCTTCAAGATTGTAGCATATCATTCACTTGGTCTTATAGTGGCATGCTTGGAACTATTCCTGCCATCACTACCCATAACATAGTCACCCACTGTGATACTAATCTTGTCAAGCAAAAACCTTAATTCCTGCACCCTCGCATAGCCCTTCTCGTCAAATAAGAGATTTATCATATCCTATCTATCAATTTCATTCAACCCATTAACTATCCCCAATGGGTCTCAAATGTTATACTAGCAACCAAAGCCATAAGGGGACTACACATTTATGTGGACTTTTGTGACCTCAACCTCACTTACCCCAAAGATAACCTTCTTCTATCAAGAATTGACTAGCTAGTTGATCTTATAGTTGACCACAAGATGTTATCTCTCATAAATGGATTCTTAGGTTACAATCAGATCCTAATTGCCCCTAAAGATCAACATAAGGCCACATTTACCACCCCATGAGGGACCTTTTGATATAGAGTCATGCCTTTTGGGTTAAAGAATGCTGGTGAAACTTACCAATGTGCCATGACCTACATCTTCCATGACCTTATCCACAATATTATAGAAGATTATGTGGACAAGCTTTTCATAAAATCCAAACTCTAAAAGGATTATTTAGCCATTCTCAAGTCTTCTCTGAATGCCTTATCCATTACCATGTCTGCCTAAACCCCAATAAGTGAATTTTTAGGGTCATATTAGGAAATATTCTAGGTCTTATTACCTTCCTTCATAGAATAAAATTTGATCTTATCAAAATCAAATAAATACTTGACATGATTCTTCCTATCAAACTTAATCAACTTCATAGTTTGCAGGGGAAGCTTCAATCAATTCACTGCTTTACCTCCTAGCTTACAAGCTGATGTCAACCCTTCTACCACCTTCTAAAGAAGGATGTGTCTTTAAAGTGGAATAAATAATATCAAAATCCCTTTCATTCACTCAAAAAATACCTTTTTCTCCACCTATCCTCACCCCTCCCAAGGATGACCAACCTTTGTAACATTATATCTCTACCACTAACCACTCCCTAGGGGCAAGGCTTGCTCACCAAGATGATCAACATAGAGAGAAAACCATCTACTAAATTAGCCACATGCTTGTAGAGTATGAGACTCGATATACTTACATCATGAAACTTTGCTTAGATTTAGCCTTTGTGACCACCAAACTTTTCCACTACCTCTTTAACCAAAAAACTTATGTCATAACTAACATCGACCCACTCAAGTACATGCATTCCAAGCTATACCAAAAACAAATGTATGCCCATGTGGCTCATGATCTTAGAAGTGTTTGACCTTGATTTTCTTTAGCAAAAGTTAATGAAGGGGCAAGTCATTACTGACCAATTAGCTGAGGCACCATCAACAGACATCCAACCTCATCCTCTTGAGTTCCCTGATGAGTCCATCATGACCCTCTCTTAGGCAGACTTCACCTATCAAGTCACGATGTGATTTGATAGATAAAAATGTCAACATGATAGGGGATCCAATATTATCATTATTCCCTTTGATGGTGAGTCTCTTAATTTGTCCTTCAAGCTTGATTTTTAATGTACCAATAATATGGCTGAGTATGAAGCCCTATTCATAGGCCTTCAAACTGTCTTAACCCTAGGAGTCAAAATAATCAACATATGTGGTGACTCCCAACTTGTGGTTAATCAAATCAACTGATCATACTATTATAAGAATGTTGTTTTGTAATAGTAATAATAACTATTTGATCAACTCTCAGCATTATTTGAACATTATCACATCTAGTCAACCCCATGATCTATCAATAAATT
This sequence comes from Torreya grandis, assembly GCA_037957365.1. Lineage (NCBI taxonomy): Eukaryota > Viridiplantae > Streptophyta > Pinopsida > Cupressales > Taxaceae > Torreya > Torreya grandis. The sequence goes on along the minus strand of JARHVA010003813.1, from coordinate 932,882 downwards.
CATCGATACCATGGCTTATTTTGCCTCTTAGATCCCATTTTCACCCTCTAATTCTAATAGATAAGCCTTTATCCATATAATTACCTAGCCTTCCTATGTCGAACCAAATTCTCCCACTATTTTCAATGTAGAAGAGACCCAATCTAACTTTTGGTATCAACGAACCTTCTACTACCTTAACCTTGCCATCATTCCTTCTGGCCTTTCTAAGAATGCTCAAAGAGAGTTTATCCAAAGTACCTCATGCTACACCATTAAGATAGGAATTATTTATAAATGTGGCTTTAATGGACTCCTCTTCCATTTCCTACATAATCATGAAGCCTCTTATTCTATCAAGGAAACACACAATGGTATTTATGGGGGACACTATAGTGGTCTCATTGTAGCTAAATGAATCTTTCACCTTAGTTATTACTAGCCTAATCTTAACCAAGACTATTTTGATTATGTGAAAAAGTGTGTTAAGTGTCAACAACGTGCCAATTTACATCATGCACCTAGCCATAGTCATCACATTTCACCGATTTATAGCCTTTCTCACAATAGGGTCTAGACTTTATTGGTGAAACTAACCCCTATTCCTCTTAGTGACACCATTCTATTATCACTATGACTGAATATTTTACCAAATTGGTAGAAGACATTCCTTTAGTCTCAAACAAAGTAGAAAAGATTGTTGACTTTATTAACCATCACATCATCTATTATTTCAGTGTTCCTCATAAGATTATAACTGACAATGGTAAGTCATTTAAGAATAGGTAATTCTAGGGTATTTATGATGCATTCAAGATTAAGTTATGTTTCTCCTTGCCTTATCACCCTCAAGTGAATAGACAAGCTGACGCTTATAACAAAACCCGTAACAACATGCTAACTAAAATGGCTAATGCATTTGGTTGGGATTGGCATTTTCACATCCCATTTGCCTTGTGACATATCATATTAACATTAGAACCCCAACAGGTGTTACACCTTTTTCTCTTGTGTTTGGAGTGGAGTCCATCTTGCCTCTCAAAGTCTAAATACCCTCTATTTTCATTTCTATGGATGATTATCATCATCACCACTTAGCCCAACTTGAGCAAGATCATGTCAAATATGCCTATAACAAACACTATAAAGTGTGAGAATTCAATATCATATACCTCATCCTAAAGGAAAATTATCATGTCACTAATATGGAGAAAATAAAGTGGGACAATTTTGGTTTCATTTGGATTTGACCCTATTTCATAACCCATAAGTATGGATCAGGAGTATATCGGTTGTCTTCTCTTGAAGGCCACCCAGAACTTGAGCCCCTTAATGCTTCACATCTGCATCCATTATTTTGTTAATAAGGATCAAATTCACCTTTTGTTTTACCTTAAGATCATCCTTTTCTTTCAATCATATACATATCCCTATTTTAGTGGAAACTTATTAAAACCAAATCATGTTATTATCCATCATAGTCATAGCCTAATTTTGAATAATGGGTATGACGGCTCTACCCATGGCAAGATTCTCATGGTACTTTCCACCCCTCTCTTAGTATGGATTCCCATGATCATTATCACCTAACCCTCTTTACACCTATTTGACCTTCTTGTGATTTTATCTTTGCCTTCATAAAGGTGAACCTTTAATCCTATTTAAACAAGTCTTTGTCAAGCAAAAATCAAACAAGTAAAAAAAAAATCCAAACCAATAGCAAACATGCATCATTCTTAGCATTCACACAATACTCCCTTAAAGGAAAACTGTATAAGAATATTATAAATGTAAATATAAGGTAGATTTTTCCCTTAAAGGATAGCTATCACAAAGCCTTGAACAAAGCAAATAAACTTAGACCACTCCCTTGAAGGATGGTTGAGTAAAACATTTTTCAAAAGCATAATAATTTTTTGGAAGCTTTTTGCATCGATCAACTTCCTATATACAAAAACAAAGAAAAATACCAATTGTCAATATCAAAACAAAATCCAACTAATCTTGAAAGATATAATTAGCTCTCATGCAAAAAATAGAATTAAAATTGTAATCAACTTTCACATGTAGACTTCTCGCATCGATCAGTCTACACTTTGTATGACATAAAATTATTTATAATGACTCTTTGGACACCTACAAAAGAGGCATGGTAGTCTCAAAAGAAGTTTTTATTTTCATCCATCTCCCCTTTATTTACTATAAACAAGGGATTTTGATCTTACTTAACATTATGTGGTTGAGACACCTTTCTACCAACTAACGACCACTAATGCAAAGTATTTAAAGGGCTTATGTTCATTAAGCCAATTCAACTATGGTTTTATTCTAATCTTTGTCAAAGAGTAAGCATCACTCCCTCTTCTTATCTTGTCATTACCAGTTTATATTTTCATTACGGTATTTGTCTCTTGATTATATTCTCTGTCTTCGCATCTAATGTTGTTAACTAACTTACCTCATGTGTTTTATCTTAAAACAAATTAACAACAAAGCATATGCACATGTATCATAAGAAAACACATAACTATAACCATAACAAACATGATCACATCATAGTATCTATGGGAATTAAAGCAATCAACCATTTTTTTAAGCACATGTATAAATCTAAATAATGAAGCATGTACTCATTAAAAATCAGCATGTCAGAAACATAAGCACAAATCAAAGCCATCTCATACCTAACTAGCTAAGTCTACATTGGTGTCTAGCAACCATAACATAATAATAATTCATAAGTAATATAAACATCACATCATAAGCATTAAACACCAAATAAAATTATAGACCTTGAGCATGAGAAATAAGCAAAGAACATATATATGTTTCCTGAGTCAAATAATACCATAATGTGTACAAATAGATAGACATCTCTCTCTCTCTCTCTCTCTCTCTCTCTCTCTCTCTCTCTCTCTCTCTCTCTCTCTCTCTCTCTCTCTCTCTCTCTCTCTCTCTCTCTCTCTCTCTCTCTCTCTCTCTCTCAAAATGTCCATCTCACCGCATCGGCTCATAGGATAGAATAAAAATGATATACATTAATATCTGATATGTATGAACTATGTCATAGCTATTCCCCTGAGGCACCACAATCTCCTGATGCACCACTAGGTCCTACTACTTATGCACCTATCATACATATTTTCCCACCTATAGATTCTACCCAATGCCCTAGTTTCATGACACTAGCATTTCTCGATAAGCTCACTCTGTACTCACCCCAATGGGGTTCATCAGGGCACCAACTCAGAACTATAGCCTCATAATACCATAGCTCCTCCATTATAACCATGTATCATCCACATGGTATCATGCCATAGGGATGGTGCTCGATGGTCCTATCAATGCCACTACCCCTCCTACTCTTTACCTCAAGGAGTCACTCTCCTATATAATAAAATCCAAGGAATCCCTTGCCTAGTCCTTATCACCTATAAGAGTTACAACCTGACCCTATAGACTAGCCACTTGACCCTATAATGTTGTGACCTATACTTGTGTAGTGGCTAGTGCCACTTTTACCCATCCATTAGGTCCAACCCCCTATGCCTGTACCCTTTGTCCCCCTCTCCTAGTTGGGTCCACATTCATAAGTGCCCTACCACCATCACCATCACCAAAATCTTCTACTACATATGATTCTTGGTACCATACCATCCAACCATCTACAAAGCATGCATCATCCATATGTAGTCTAGTTGGTAACTCCTTATGATCTAGCAATGTTGACATAAGATGTGGCTCTAGAAATAATATATCTAAATATGCATGCTTGTACTAAGAAATAGAATGGAATACCCTATACGAGGCCAAACTACCTTTGTGCCTTATCAAATGGGATGAGATCCACCTCTCCATCCCTCAAATTAAGAATCCACCTATAACTCTATAAGGATAAGGTTTGCCCCTTCTAGCTAGGCCATATTAGAAACTAGACATAGGGCCTCCAGATAATGTCACTGATCACTAGTTCACCTAATGTACCCTAAACTAATCCACATCATGGGCTCCTCCACCTATAGTGAAAGTAGTAAGGTCACCCCTCTATTGCATGAACCCTACTAGGAACTCAATCTACATGTATCCTACCCATGATAATCCCACTAGCCTTAGCACCTAGATGTGCTCTTAGGCCCAATAATGTAGAACTAGGTCAACACTAATACCATAACTCTTATGGGTTCTAAACCCTAATAACTCCTTGTATATCTATACCAAGAGAATAGGTACCAACCAGATATGATTCTCCCTAGTGGCAACTCAACCAACACCCCCAATAGTAAGTATGGTAATCTTCCACTACTCAATTCAAGAAGGGAAAAACATGAGATGGCTATCATAAGCATCATCATTAGTCTCCTCTTTCTTAGATCTATTTTATAAAATGTGTTATAGCTGAAGCCCCCAACACACCATTTAACTCTATCACTATCATCATCATATAATAACTCAATGTGATCCTCTCGCTCCTCTCACTCTATGTGATAGACTGGATCACCTCAGAGAGATAGCCATGTGATTCTATATACATCATCAGGAAATATCATCATATCATTAGTTGATAATAAGAAGGTTTTTATAGCAAGATCCCATCTCTTGATGAGTGCTAAAATCATAAAGGCATCTCGAGGCACATGCTGATAATGCCTCATCACCTCCAATGCAACCTCCTCCATATGGGCCTAGTCGATTGGGGTTATTCCCTAGTGGATCTCTATAACTATGAGTGACACTCAATCATGTATTTGTTCCTTCTCCCAAGCTTTCAATAATTCATTCAAAAACATAGCTTAGTCACCTATACAATTATCACCTACCAATGCCTACCCTATACTACCTTACCCTTTAAGAAACCAACCTATTTATCTACCCATCTACCTAATACCTACCAAATTTACCCTCTAAAACTACAAGTCCAACCCATACCTAGCCAAAAACATTTAATTTATCTTAGCATTTCAAACACTTTTTGAAAACTATTTTTTTCACTATTCAAAATCTGACAGTCATGTCGATCGCTAATGGTCAAGCATCCATTTTCTTAGGTATGTCAACCATCGATAATCACTATGGGTGTTCCATGAATGGAACATCCAAAACCCACCCTACCCTAAAATTAACCAAATTATAGATTAAACAACCTACATTGGCACCCTTACTTGCCTTCCTACCCTTACCTACCTAACCACCTATTCAATTTCACCTTTCACCCATAAATTTACTCAAAACCCCCAAAAACCCTAACTAGGGCATAGTGATTCAATCCCAAGCACCCAAAACCTAACTTACCCTTAAACCCTAATTCAATTTAAAAATCAAGCTAATATAACAATTTTAAAGCATCCCGTACCTCGTTTCATGATCACTACCATGGAGTTAGTCATAGACCTACCCATTCTCATGCAAACACATGTGCTCCCTAAATCCTTATTGGTCCACTTAATCTACTCTCCACCCTAATTACTAGTCAAAATCCACCTCAAATATCACTATCAACACTCTTTTTAGTTGAAATCACAAATTTTTAGAGCTTTGTAGTAAAATATGAAAGTGAGTGAAATAACATTCACTTTTCACTTTTAATCGCCAAACTTTTAGGGTTTTTACCTTGATCATCAACAATATCCTTTGAGCACCCTAACTGGTGACAGTCAAGTAGCCCACTTTTTTGATCTTACCTTGAGTAGTCATTTTCAATCAAAATCAAATAAACTTACCCACCCATGGAAACTAGTTCTCCACCCACCCTGACCACCTCATCATCTAACCATTGGTTTATTTTGGCCTGATTAGCACACATTTTGTGATGAATTTTGACTATTAATCTGATCCCAATGACAATATTTCCATATTGACCACTTTTTTAGCTTGTGCTACGTCATGCTTACTTGACCCACTTGTGTCTTTTTAGGATCACTTCCTACCTTAGACACCTACATCACTTGACCAGTTTGTGTTTTCACTAGGAGCACTTCTTACCATGGATACCCACTAAAGCATCGACATCACTTAGGAAACTTGTGAGTATACCTATTTTCCACACCTAATTGTGGTCATATGGTCCACTTATCACTTATTATTATAGCACCAACCTTTATTTTTATCAACTATGGTAACCTAGTCTATGCATGATTTTAACCATCACACCTTTTGTTACACTTTATGCACTTATTTGTGCTTTAGTTCCTAGCCTATCACCCACCTTCATGATTTACACCTTCATCATTACCTCCATCTACCTTATCAAACATGCACCTAATTCTATTTTACCTCATCAACTCTTGATATGAGGGGGAACACCTCCTCCCATTTTTAGGGCAACCAGACCTTTGAATAATAATAATCTATTTTTGTTTTTTAGCTTGTTGATTCAAAATTACATAACAAAAAAGGGTAAATTATAGAAACCATAAATCTACACACCATGACTCTAAATGTATTAATTCCCTTGGACCACCTCAATACCCCCTTGGGACCAATCTGACCCTTCAACCCCTAACTGAGCCTAACCTATGGTTAGTTTGCCCAACTGACTTAACCTAGATTTTACCTACTCTTTGCCTTGAACCTCGACCACCAATGATCAAGATGACCATCAATGGTTAAGATGACTATCAATGATCACCTTGATCATCAATGGTTAAGGTACACATCCCTAACCATAAAGATGCAAGTAACCTCACCTTACTTTTCTAAAAATAGCTTGTCTTAATCCATGTGTGAGCCATTGCATGAGTGAGTTATAACTAGAAGACATAGTTAGAATCTAATTACAACTCTCTTTCCTTACCTTTGAGAAGAGAGGAGCAAGGAGGTGAAATCCATTTGTAAATTGTTATCAAGAGCTTATGCATCCAGAGTTCTTTTATTTTTCAATTAAATTACCATCAATAATCTAGTGATATAACCATCATGTTAGAGATCCAACTTGCCATCGCCACTCTACCAAAGCATTAAATACCATTACTAAATTGAAATCATGTTAGACTTCATCAATAAAGTCAACCACCTCAAACACCCATTGGATAAACCTTCTGCAAGATAAGTATTTTATTTTTAGTATTCAACTACTTTATTTTCTTTCACACTCAGCCTAACACCAACCCATATCCAAGAATCCAACCTTGTGATCCCATCAATCTAACCATTTACCAACCTATATATACACATAAAAATCACCAAAAATTGTCTTAGCTATCTATAGTTTGCCTAATTATCGATGATTAGATTGACCATTGACAATCACATCAACCATTTATGATCACTGTGGTAGGAAATAACAACCACTTATTTCCACCTACTTAGCCTCAACTAAATATAGTTTTCTATGTCCTTGCCTATTCACTTACCCCTTCTTGATTTTTTTAAATAAACCTGAGCCATTTAGAAATAACATTGACTTGTTTATTTCTATATTAGTCATTTTTGGTCTATTTATTTAGGAAGTATTTTTTGTGTTCAATTTCATTACCTCTTGATTATCGATGCAAGTACCTTCTATTCTATTTTATAAACTTAATTGTTTAAAATGTGTGGATTGATATCCCTAAGGAAGATCTTACTTTTAGGATCTAGTGAAGGCTTGGTAATCCACTTAGCTATCTATCTAACCAACCATTTGCTTTAATGCTATCTTATTTTTAGAACATCCTCCCAAGCTAAAGAATATTTTTTCACAATCATTTGATTCAACATGGACACAATGAAATAGGTTTTTCAACCATACCCATATTTAGTTTCTTCTTCTTCCTTTTCAAAATATAAGCTAAAATTCACTGAAGCACCATAAAATGTGTCTTCAACACTCAAAAAATCCAAAACAGACACCAATCCAATCCCATCTAAGCTAGTAAAAGGAAGCTTGGATAGGGGATGCAACTCAAATTTTAAAATTTCCTCCAAAAGACTGCATTGATGATTTGGTTTGACAAAAAATAAAACCATGTTTGAAACCATCTTAATGTTTGATAGAAGAGACATAAGTTTCATGTCAAAAATTTATGCCACTTATGAATTGAATTGGTAATGCAAGCCCTACTCTAGGTAGTCCTTACCCAAGATCAATGAAATTACCTAGAATAATTCTTTAGTTTGCACCTAGAATATGTTCTTGATCTATTCCATTGAGATTATTCCATCAAATGTCATTTCCCAGATAATTTTACCTCTATACACTACTAGTATGGCTAGAACTAGATCCACCCCATGATCCATGTTGAGAGCCAAAGTAACCATGACTAATAACCTGTAGCCCAAAGGAGAACATAAATGACTTGAATCCACCATCTGGAAAATGGAAATCAAGATAAATACTTGTAATTTAATGGACTCATTTTCCACCTTTGATTAGATGTCAAATGCATTTTCTACAAGGATGTTATCAAAAAATCCAATGAGTTAGCAAGATTGACAATAATGAAAAGTGAAACTCCAAGAGAATAATCATTGAAAATGATTATGCATAAAATTAAATAAAATTTTTATTCTAACTAATATCCTCACCATTAGTTTCTAAAAAATGGATAATTAGAATTTATAATTTACCTATTTATTAAAGACATCCTTTTATTTATTTAAAAAATCAAATAAAAGGAAAGAAAGGTAAAAAAACCCCATATCAATGAAACCTAAAGATGGAAAAAATCTCCCTAATTATCATGAATATTATCCATTCTACTTGTTTCAAGTTGATCAATTCTATAATTGGCTAGGAAATCGATAGAATTATTAGCTTCTCAAAAGCATTGCTTGGATTCTAGAGAGGCAAACTTATTTAGCTTTCCCTAATTACTAGATAAAATATTTTCAAGATTCTAAGATGTGGCATCCTTTTTTTGAATCATATAGATTATAATTTGAGAATCTCCTTCAATGATAATCGTATCGATGTTATAATGGATGTCAATCTTAAACCTAGTAGTCAAAGCCTATGTTTCCACTTCATTATTAGTTCCATCTACACATTTTATAGACATTATCCTAATCAAGGATATGCTACAATCTCCAATGATATATCCAGCCCTTGAAGCACCTAGATTTCTTCTGGAAGTTCCATCAAAATTTAATTTAAACCACCCTAATGGTGGAGGAATCCAAGAGCTTTTATCCTTTCTTGATTTTTTACAAAATACTGTGGACCCATTAACGGGTGGAAGGGTAATAATCTTCCATTTTACACTCATCCTCATATCCACATTGAAATAAAATCATTCCCCCATTTGACCTTAGATGAAATTACTTCTAAAATTGACACCTTTAGGTCTTTTATAATTACAACAAGGGATTTATCTTTGCCTTAAAAATTCATTGGTTTCTCTCCTTCCAAAGAGTCTAAGCAAGGATACCAAGGCTGGCTCGCTAGATACCAAACATATATTTCTTGTAGTCATTGATTGGTCAAGAGGAAAATGTAGTGTGCAAAGAAGGTAGCCATACCCAATACCATTGTAATTTAATTTACAACCAAGCCTAAAACCATGATAAAAATGGGCATTCATATAGAATATGGTTAGTAGTTTTTTCATTATTTTTATAAAGGCAACACTAGGAAGGAACAATAAACCTAATTTTAATAAGCCTATCCTAAGTTAGTGTTGACTAAATTTGGTCTAAACACAAAAATGTGCCTAATCCAAGAGTCTAAAATATAAATAGGATCATGATTAAAGAGTGACCCAATGTCATGAAGAGAAGATAGACCTCAAGTGGAGATAATATATCTTTTACAAATCTTATGAAACACTTTAAGTAGGCTTACATTGTGATCTAGTTGATCTTCAAGGGATAGGTATAAAACTACATATGAAGGGTATAAGTAGGTTTCATGGTGTCTAAAGCATTTAGGAACATAAATCATATTTCACAAGCCTTATAATATCATTAGAGCCTTGAAATATTGAGCAAAAGATAGATTGTGTACGTTTAAATAACCAAACCATCGTCTGTATGTCATCCAAAAATGGAACAGACCAATTCACTTGTGCATATAATAAATGAATCACATAAATACTCATAAGTCAAATAGTTAAAACTCTATGAAATCCCTTATGCCAATAACATGCTCTATAAATTTCTTGTTTATGTGAGCCTTTTATCTTGAGATCTAAGTGCTCAAAGATAGACTTGTAGAATGAGACATCCACACAAGTGTCAATTTTGAGCTTTGAAAAGTAACCATTTGGATTCAAAAGATCCTTAATGAGTTTAAAGTTGTCAAATATCTAATGGTCCACATCAAATCACATACTAAAACATAAGATCTAAAAATTCATGCTTGGGTCAAAAAAGTCAAAAGGTGCTTGGGTTAAAATACCTTAAAAGGCTACAAGTTGGACATGATCCAATAATGTGGGTTCATCAAGCCAAAATACAATGGTACACATTCATTGATAAAAGGGTGGGCATGATATAAATTAATTTCTAGCATAAAATTATACATCTAGATCTATGATGAGCAGTGACTGACATGAAAGTGGGTCCAGATCAATCGAATGGTGCACATGTGTTTATAAATTTAGATTGATGATGTGAGTTGAAAGTTAACATGTAAGAGGATCTTGCCTAGAAGGAAATCAAAAGATCATTTGCATTCATACATACAGATGTAATGATGTTCAAGGAGTCATATAAGTTAGTGTATTTTTGGGATCAATAAGGATAGATATAGTTGGCCAAAATAAAAATGGTTTAAGTTAGTAATCAATGATCAATGAACAAATGAAAAATCCAAAGAGCTTCCATTCAAGGTCGATGAACTAGTTTTTTGACCCAAATGAACCAAATCTCAAGGATCCATATCACCATTAGAACTCATTTGAAAACAAATAGTGTCACATATGGAAGATGGTTAAGGACAAAGCTCCATCATCATTGAAGTTTAACTAAGACCTCTGGTCGATAACTTGAAACCTATCGACCCTATTGAAGGAGTCATTCCATTGAGATTTTCATTGATTTAGATGGAAGATCCTTGTGTAGAATAGCTCATTATCTCTCAAAATATTTTGGATGCATGACATGTCTCTTATGACCTAATATAGAGATCAAAGATGGACTAGTGATTATGAAGCAAGGTCAAGTAGTTTACAAGTTTTCATGGATATTGTGATTGTGTGAAAACCAATAGTTGGATTGGATTTCACCTATAATGGGCCTATGTTTAATATTAGATCAAATACAGATATTAAAGTGATCATAGAGAGGTGTCTCACCTATCATCAGGGTTAAATTTTTAATAAATGGGTATAGATGGCCACCTAAAATAGATGTGGCATAATTTTACCAATTCTAAGACATGGTCATCATCAACATATGAAGTAGATAATGATATAGAGTTCCATGAAGGGTACCTAGCAGTTGGATAAAGATATTGAGTATTCAATTAGTTTAAAAATTTTGTTCCTTATTGATAACATCATGAGTCAACATCCTCAAACTTGTGATAATACATCACAGTTCCACCTTTCTCTTCCATTTTTCTATTTATGTCCCAACTTCTACCACATGTAAAATTATAGAAAATTTTTAGAAATAAATCTATGATATTTTAGAGAACAAACTCTTATGTTTTGGATTGCTTAGGATATGCCAAAATTTGTATTGTAACACCTTTTGCTGCAATAAAAATTTAATTCCATCATTTTGAAATCTATATTGAAGTGTGTTCTATGAATTCATGTACTGTAGTTAAGTGAATGTATGTTCCTTGTCTATGTCTAAGTTTTTATCACCTTCATAAAGTGCTTGGTAGTTCTCATAGGTCACTATAAGTGCAATTTATAATTTGTTGCTTATCTTGAAACTAGATATGTGCCCTCTCATGGTAGTTTGATAACTGACCCATGACTTAATATAAAATAATCATGTGGAACTAATCTTTTTGGTATTGAATGTGTCTCATAGTGTGTCTTATGAAAATTATAAGTATTCTAATCATTGGTGCATCACTCCATTTTTTATATTATTTCATATATTATTGTATCTCTCTATCTCTTTTCCAGAAAGTGTTAAATTAGGTATAGTTTAGGTGATACATCCAAAAACAAATTGGCCTTCTCCGGAGTTCTAATATATTATTAGGATACCCATAGTCTAGGTTCAGTCTCATGTTGAACTAGATTTATGTAAGAGGACTTGCACAATCCCCTTATTCAGCTTGGGTGAAATCTATAACACCAATAGTTCTGGCATGCCCGATGGGACAAAGTTTCCTTAGCATAATTGAAGTTTGAGGATTGAGAAGATATCTACCATCATCAAAAGTTGAAAATATTTCAAGTTACAAGGTTCATAACATCATCAAGATAGTGCTTTCATGTTAAAATTTACAACAAAACCATCAATTAAAGGTACTCCTTTTGAACACAATGAATTGCCTTTTACTTCTTATAAAAAAATAAGATTAAATAAGACAAATACTTATCCTCAAAATAAACATTGGTCTTCTGGTCATCCTATTAATTTAATCCAACGTATTGTCCCCATAAGCTGAATCCCTTTTACCCAAATGGCTATCAAGAATCAAGTGTTTATTCCATTTAATAGGGGCAGTCCCTTTAATTTAGCCTAAAATGATGACATACCAGTGTCTACCTTAAAAAGTATCCCTTTCTTTTCATGGGAATGTGATAAAACTACTGCTATTGAACATATTCAGGATGTTGCCAACCTATGTTTTGTTTATAATATTATGCATGGTAATGTGTTTATTAGAATACTTACTGATTCCTTCAAAATAAAAACATTGCACTGGTATAAGAATCTTCCTTTGACTTCCATTTCTAATTGGGATGAGTTAGGTGTAACCTTAGTTACGAAATTTTAAGACAAGTCTGATCATTTATCTTTGGTTGAACAAATAAATACCATACAAAGGTACCCCCATGAGTTCATGTCTTATTTTATTTTTAGATTCCAAAAAACATGGACTAGAATCCTTGTATTGGTTAGACCATATCTAGAGTATGCATTTATGTACTATCTAAAGACCCTAAATTCGAATATTAGTGTCATGATATAGTCCATGGGTGGTAATACTTTACCAAATACTTATGAACTTGTAACAAGAGAAAAAAGTAGCCTAATATAAGCTAGTAAAATTGTTCCAAGGCCTTTAATGCCCATATTACTAGAATTGTAACCTATTCCTCCTCTTTGAGTCTTGTATATTCCATCTATAGCTCTTATTCCATCTCAAAAATCCCAAGTTGTAGCCCCTTTTAATCAAGCTAGTGAGATTGGAAATCTGAAAAGTATGATACAAGCTTTTGTGAATGAAATCATCCAAATCAAGAGATAACAGTACTAAGGTAGACCTTATCAGTAGTAGAACTAGGACACTTATCAATACTTTAATAACCAAAAACCTCCTTATCAAGGTTTCAAGGATAATAGCCAACCTTACCAAAATCAAGGAGCTATAATCCAAACTAAGACATATACAACCCTTAATCCTAAGGTACCTTCCAGTTCAAAATCTATTATTCCTCAAAATAACTTGATGCAAGATTTAGGTTGGCATCCATTCAACCTAAATGACACTCAAAATCAAGCCTTCGTATCAAAAGATATTACTATGCCACAAATGACATAGGAAGATTTCTCTCTTCAAGGTGGCTAGTATCAAGACATAAATATGACATTCCAAGGAGAAGACAAATAATTTATAGGGAATATTGATGCCATCAATGTGAATTGGTAATTGTATGATCATATTGCATCCAATTAAGTTGGTGAAATCAGCAACACAAGTGGTCAAGTTGTAGTTTTGACTAGAGCCAAAATAAGCGCAGTTGAGGAAGCTCAAGATGTGAGAAACACTCCTAGTGTTCTTAACATTACTCCTAAGAGTGTTAAGTATCAATTTATTTTACCTATAATTCAAAATATTCATAATTCATAGGTATTGAAGGTTCCACATATGCCTCTAATCAGAGAACAACTAATGACTCAAAATTTATAGCCAAAGGCTAGTGGAGCATCATTCATAATAATGATCAAAAGAATAAATAAAATGTTATCATTAGAGTGTGGGATTAGATTTCCATTCTAGGGAAAAAGGACATTCTCATTGAAAATCTTTTATCTCTTAAGGTATCTAAAGAACTAGTTGAGAAATAAGGAGTTGTCTTGGATAATTCAGACCAACAAATCAAGCAACCTGAATAACAGGTACATAACATGATAAAGGTGGATAAAACCAATTTAAAATTAAGAAAAAACCCTAATTTATATATCTCTCTTATTTTTTGTGACTATTTAGTCCATAATTTTATGGTAGATAGTGGAGCTAGTAGAATTTTCATGCCCATGAAAATTGCAGACAAGCTAAATCTTATCTATGGACCAAATACCAAGGGAGTATTATAATTGGATGGGTCACCAGAAAAGGTAGTACACACAATTAAATATATAAATTATGTATTACATGCTTGCCTCAATGCTACCATTCAGAAAGATGTAGTAGCAGTGGACTTACCTCCCTATTTTGCCATGTGTCTTTCGAGAGACTTTATCTCAAAGATTGCAAGATATTTTTAGATGATTGGACCTATTTAATGTTTAATATTAGGTATGGTAATAAGGAAATAATATGTTTTGAACCTATTTCAGTATTTCATTTAGATCCATATATGCCAAGTATGGTGAACACTAATTGTGTTATCTCGGACAAGGTACTAGAAAATAGTGAGGCAGAAACTGAGTCACCTCTAGATGGAGTTCCACATATTTTTCTCGATGAGTGGGAATATAATTTTCATGAGCATTATCCATATAATTTAATTGAAGAATAAGGATTTGGTGTCTATTTCCTTCATTAAAATGATACACCAATTCTAATATTGATGAAAGATGATCAACCTAGTGATGGCCTATAGTAACTATGCTTTGATGGATCCGTGAACAAAAAAGACACTGTTATGGAGTGATGTTAGTTTTTCCAGCCAATCAAAAGTGTTTCTCTTCTCTCAAGTTTCAATTTTGTTATTATAATAATATTGTTCAATATGAATCACTAGTGCATGTTTGCAATGGTAAAGAAAGATGAAGGTCAGTACCTTATAAGTCTTTGGTGATAGTGAACTGGTAGTTCACTAAGTAAGAGGACTTAATGTATGCAAAAACCCACTGCTTAGGTCCTATAAGCATAGAATATGGGACTTAATTGAATACTTTAAAGCTTTCAATACTTAGCCATATTAAGAAATAAAAACAAGCATGCAAATTGACTGGCTTCCATTGGGTCACAATTCAGTATCCCAGATCACATAAAGAATGAAAAGGTTCAATCATAAATCAAGGTGGTTGTAAGGCCTTATATCACAGACAACCATTGATAGTTGGAAATTATTTCATGATGATAATCAATTTTTCATTTTCTTACAAGAGGAAGCTGAATTTTTCTCAAGAAACCAAAACAAACACATGCAACAGTATGGTGACCATTATGTGCAATTGAAGACAAATAAGTTTCCTAAAGGGTTGGTCACCCTTGAAAACATATTTATCAGAGATGATGAATTAAGAAAAGAAAATTTTTCCTTATCAACTAAGGAATAACACTATACAAATGTGGAGATTGTAACTAGTAATAGCTTAAAGTTGGGCAAATTTTGCACATATTCAGAGAAGGAAACTTTTATTGAATTATGTTCAAGTTTTGTATATGTCTTTGCATGGAAGTACAATGACCTTAAAGGATTTGATAAAAGTCTATCTCAACATACCATTGATCTATAAAATGAGACCAAGATAGTCAGATATAGACAAAGGCCAATTAACCCAAAGCTTGAACCTTTTATGAGAGAAACACTCCATAAGCTCATTGAGCCGTCTATAATATTTACAATTAAGCACTCAACTTGGGTGGCAAATATTGTTCCAATATGGAAAATGAATGGTGAAATAAGACTATGTGTTGACTTCTGTGAGTTGAACAAGGCCTCTATTAAAGACCACTATCCATTGCCATCAGTGGAGAAAATTTTATAGTTAGTTTCAAGTTCATAAAGGTTCTCCTTATTAGATGGCTATAGTGGTTATAACCAATTTTTGGTCAAAGGTGAAGACCAATTCAAAATAGCCTTCATTACAAAATGGGGGTGATTGTCATATAGGAAGATGCCTTTTGGTTTATTCAATGCTGGAGAAAGTTTTCAAAAATCCATGGACATGGCATTTTAGGGTCTTCTTAACAAGTTTATACTTATTTATTTGGATGATATAACAATGTTCTCTAATAGTGCATATGAGCATATGATTCATCTCAAATAAGTGTTTGAAAGATGCAGATAATTTATAGTGTCTTTGAATCCTAAAAAGTGTGTTTTCTCCATTCATGAAGGTAGGCTTCTTGGACATGTAATTTAAAAACATGGTACAAACATAGATCCTAATAGGATAGACTCAGTTCTTGTACTTTACTTACCTAAACAAAAGAAATCCTTGCAAATATTTTTAGTAAAAATCAATTTTATAAGGAGATAAATTTTAAATTTTGCTACTTTAATTAGGCCACTCACAACCATGCTAAAGAAAGGTTAGAATTTTAGTTTATTTAAATAAGGAGTAGGAACATTTGAGTAAATCAAGAAAGCTATAGCCAGTGCTCTTACACTTTTGAACCCTGATTTTACCAAAGATTTCTTCTTATACACCTATGCTAACATTGACATAATTTCATGTATTCTTATGTAGCAAAATAAAGAAACTTTAGAGCAGCTAATATCCTTCTTCAGTCAAGGCTTATAAGAATATAGAATATGGTATTGTTTTGTTGAGAAGCATGTACTTTGAATTATAAGGTCTATTTAAAATTTTAGGTACTTGTCTGATAATAAGATAGATTTGATGGTTGCACATCTAAGTGTCAAGGATTTCCTCTTGAACAAGGATATAAATGAAAAAAGAGCTGGTTGGATATATAATTTTATGGAATATTATGTTGAGATCAAGGTCAAAAATCTAGTTAGAGGAAAAGGACTTTGTGAAAATCTAGCCCAAGATTTCAAATAGTCTAATGAGGTGGTTATGGTGTCAAATAATGAAGAAGTTGCAATTGATCAGACCTCATCTTCTAGCTGATTTCAAGATATGATAAGATGATTATAAGATGGTGTTTATCCTTCTTAGCTGACCCCTTCAAAGAGGATATGTTTTAGATTGAATTAAATTCCTTTTCTTCTTATTTTAGATTGTAGTTAATTATTTGTCTTCTCATTTTAGATTGCAGTCAATTCCTTTTCTTCTTGTTGATAATGTGTTATTCAAAAAGGATAGCAATGACATGTTGTTAAGGTGTATAGAGCTAGGTTAGACATAGAGTCTGCTTGAATAATTCCATGTTGGATATGGTGAAGGCCATTATTCAACAGAGATCACAACCCACAAGATAATTAGAGGTGGGTACTATTATCCAAGTATATTTGATGATTATCATGCATGGAATAGGAAATAGAGACAATGTGTTATGTTTATTGCGAAAGTTAAGATTACAACCTTACCTATCCAAATAATTTTAGCGAATCAACCCTTTGTCCAATGGGGATTAAAATTTATTGGTCTTAATAACCCCTCTTAAATCTCAATATATAAGTGGATCCTAACTACCAATAAATATTTTACTAAATGGATAGAAGTAGTGGCATTAAAAGAAGCTAATGAAATCAATGTTTTAGACTTCTATGAAGGTTTGCTTACCAGATTTGGAGTGTATTCAACTATTATTTTTGATAATGTTGTGGCTTTTGTGGGGTCCAAGATCAATGAGTGGGAATTTTAACATAGTGTTTTTCTCAGTACCTCATCAAACTATTACCCATAAGGCAATGGCCTTGCTTAGTCCACTAACAAGAATTTGTTGAAGATCATTAGGATGACCATTGAAGACAATTAGAGATCATGGCATATCAAATTGAAATAAGATTTGTGGGCTGATAGGATCACTTATAAAAGGTCAATAGCGAATTATTCATACAAGCTAGTATATGGTAAGGAAGCAAGAATGCCTATTTCTATTGAATTCCCTACTTTAGATTTAATGCATCAACTTGATATTTTTGAGAGTAAGTGAATGGAAATAAGATATGATGATATCATACAGCCATAAGAGAAAAGGCATTAGTCCATATTGGCTATGGAGGCCCATCAAACAATGGTAAAGAGATCATTTGACAAAGGAGATTTTTTAAGAAGTTTTATAGAAAGATATTTAGTCCTCAAGTTGGATGAGGAAAGAGCTAAGCCATGAAGGCACACAAAATTTTATTATCTCTCGAGTGGTCCATTACTATCTCCAACCATAAATCCCATGATGCCTTTTAGCTTATAAATATGGATGGTGAAGATATTCCTATCCCAGTCAATGGGATACATTTAAAGCAGTAATATTGAAGAAGCTAAGTCACATGTACATATTTAGTTATTTTTTATTTTCTCTAAGTATTTTCTAACACATTAATTTTTTTTTATTTTATCCAAAATATGTGCTTGTTGCATAGTCATTTGATAGGTTAGTTATCTTTGTTTTATTAGGTTATTTTCCCTTTCAAGTTTGTTTCTTTCCCTATTTTTTTATAATTCTTTGTCCTTATAAGTCAAGATGATGTTTTGAAGTCAATGTAAATGATCTAAGAGTCATAGATATGGTTTGAATTATCAAGTATAACATGCATGCTACCTAGCCAAGTTTCCAAAGAGATGCCCAAATTTGGTCTAGATACCAAAATGTGCCTAGTCTAAGAGTCTAAAAGCTAAGGAAGATCCTAATTAAAGAGTGACCCAATGTCACAAAGAGTAGATAAACCTCAAGTGAAGATCATATAAATTTTACAAATATTTTGAATCACTTTAAGTAGGCTTAAAGTGTGATCTAATTAATCTCCAAAGGATAGGTATACAATTGTAGATAGAGCATCCAAGTAAGTTTCATGGTGTTTGAAGCATTCAAGAACATAAATTAGGTTGTAAAAGCCTTATAGGATAATCATATCCTTGAAATATTGATAAAAAGATGGTTTGTGCAAGTTTAAAGAACCATATCATTATTAGGATGTCATTCAAAGAAGGAATGGACCAGTTCACTTATGAATTTAATAAATACACATCAAGAAATCTTATGAGCCAAATAGTTGTAGTTCCATGAATTGCCTTATGTCAATAACATGATCTATAAATTTCATGTTTGCGCGAGATTTTTATCTCAAGATTTAAGTGTTTAAAGATAGGCTTATATAATGACATGCCCATACAATTTTAAAGTTGATTAAGATATAATGGTCCACATGATATTACATACTAACACATAATATCTAATAGTTCATGCTTGGGTCAAACAAGTCAAAAGGTCCTTGGGTTAAAGGCCCTTAAAAAGCTACAAGTTGGACATGATCCAATGGTATGGGTTCATAAAGCTAAAATACAATGGTGTGCATTCACTAAAAAAGGGTGGGTTCAAGCTAAATCAATGGATAACACACAATCATACATCTAAATCTATGCTGAGTGATGAGAGACAAGAAAGTGGGTCTAGGAAAATATAATAGTGCATGTTTATTTGTATATTTAGATTGACAATGTGATTTGAAAGTCAATATGTCAAAGGATCTTAGATGGTAGTAAATCAAAGGCTCACATGCATTCATATATCTAGATATAAAAATGTGCAAGGATTCAAATAATTCATCATATCTTTAGGACCAATAATGATAAAGATATTTGGGAACAATAGAAATGGTTTGAGTTGGCAATCAATGACCAATAAACAAAGGGTAAATCTAAAAAGCTTCCATTGAAGGTTGATGAACCAATTTTTTGAACCAGGTGAACAAAATCTCAAGAACCCATATCACCATTATAAATTTATCGACAACATATACTGTAACACATGCAAGATGGTTAAGGACAAAGCTCTATCACCATTGAAGTTTAAATAAGACCTCTGGTCGATAACTTGGAACCTATCAACCTTGTTATTGGAGTCATTCCATTGAAGTTGTCATTGATTTTAGATGGAGAATCCTTGTGTACAATAACTCATCATCTCTCATAGGTTTTGGATGTAAAACAAGTCTGTTATGACCTAATACATAGATCAAAGATGGACAAGTGTTTTTTGAAGCAAGGTCAAGAAGTTTGAAGGTTTTCATGGATATTGTGACTTTGTGAAAACCAATAATTGGATTGGTTTTCACCTATAATAGACCTATGTTCGATATTAGAGTGAATATATATGTAAACATGATCATGGAGAGGCATCTCACCTATCATTAGGGTAACATTTTTAAAAATAGGTATAGATGGCCACCCAAAGCAGATGTGGAATAATTATTCCAATTCCAAGACATGATCCTCATCAATAGATTAGATAAGTAATGACACAGAGTTTGAATAAGGGGACATGGTTGTTGGATAAAGGTAAAAAACATTTCATTCTTTTATATAGTTTATTCCTTATTGATAAGGTCATGAGTCAACATCCTTGAACATGTGTTAATACGTCACAATTCCCTCTCTCTCTTCCCTTTTACTATATATGTTCCAACTTATACCACATGAAAAAATATCTAAAAATTTTAGAAATAAATATCTGATATTTTAGAGAACATACTTTTATGCTTTGGATTGCTTAGGCTATGCCAAAATTTGTACTATAACACCTTTTGACGCAATAAAGACTAAATTCCATCATTTTACAAGCTAGATTGAAGTGTGTTCTATGAATTCATGCACTATAATTAAGTGAATGTACATTCTTTGTCTATGTCTAAGTTTTCTCACCTTCATAAAGTACTTGGTAGTTCCCACAGGTAATTATAAGTGTAATTTATAATCTATTTCTTAGCTTAAAATTGGATATGTGCCCTCTCATGCTAGTTTGATAATTGATCCCTGTCTTATCATTAAATACACATTTGGAACTGATCTTCTTTGGTCTTTAATGTGTCTCATAATGTGTCTTGTACAAATTATAACTATTCCAATAACTAGTGCATCACCCCATTTTTTATATGCTTTCATATATTGTTGTATATTTATATCTCTTTTCCAAGCAAGTGTTAGATTAGGTCTAGTTTAGGTGATAGATCCATAAGGAAGCCAACCTTCTCTAGAGGTCTAATCCATTATTAGCATACCACATCCTAGGGTCAGTTCAATATTAGACTAGATTTGTGTAAGAGGATTTGAACAATCCTCTTATTCAATTAGGTGAAATACAAAACACCAACAATTATAATATGATTTTGAACAACAAGCCATGAAAAATCACAAGATTTATGAAGCCCAACCTTATCCCAACATAGAAATGTTACCCAATTCATCATGTCATCTATAGCATCCACCATTTGATAGCCAAAGTTGACTATATAAACACCATATTTGATGCCAATCCTATGTAGAGCATCCTCCTTATAATTTAAGAAGATCTTCTGATTCTTTAAGCAGTCAACCAATTGCAAACATTTATCTAAAGGGATATCCAAGGCTTTAAAACACTTCCACCCCAAATAAGATAAATCATTAGACTGGTGAAGTTCCACATAGTTGACAACCAAGATGTCCCACATTGTTGAAATAGTACACTTGGCTTCTTCCATGTGAGGTAACTCAACAATTGATTTGTGTCCTTTTAGGAATCTTCCCAAAATTTGGCCATTCTTCAATTTTTGATTGTCCAATAAACATGGTCTAACATTAATAACCTTCAATTCAAAAAGAATTCCAAAAGTGGGACCTTTTGGTTGTTTAGTAAAATAAATCATGCTCCATATGTTGTCTAAAACATCCCAGTTATATTTAGGAATGAAGCTTTAAATTGTTTTATTGATCTTATTAATAATGATAATCCCTCAAATCTTTAAGATTATAATAAATCAACTCCTTATCTAATGCCCCTAGAAGAGTCAAAGAATCATGTTGAACTCATTTATCCCTCATTTGGTATCCCCTGATTAATATGTGAGTTACTGGCTCCCTTCACATATTTTTTTACTCTAGGTAAATAGTACTTATTTTGAAGGCATATCTAGGAACTCAATTTAAATTCAAAAGGAACTATGTAAAATCAATATTACCTAGAGTTACTCTGCTTTTGCCAACTCATGTTTTCAAAGAAGATTAAATGGCATTAAAATCACCACCCATTACAATCTTAGAGTTAAAAAGTGTGAAAAAATATTAGTTATTTCATTCTAGAAAATAAATTTACTCTTTGAATTATTAGGCCCATAAACATTATAGAGAAATAAGCTTAATTCCATCCTAGAACAAGTGATTTTATAGAATTGCCAAAGGTTACCCATTTAAGAAGATAAAATATCAATCAGAGTTAAAAAAGTGTGAAAAAATATTAGTTATTTCTTGAACTTTGTAGGGAACCCAAAAAATTTCCAAACCTCCCAAAGTCCGATGGGATTCAAAAAAATAATTGCTCCATCTTTTCTAATCGATTCATATCAAATTTGAAGCTTCCACTAGATTAAATTTAGTTTCTTGTATCAACAAGACATCAAGGTTTCCAACTAAGAGGAGATGTTTAACCAAACATCTTTTGTTAGGGGAATTGAGACCACTAACATTCCATGAAATAATATTCATGATACCTGAGGGAGGATTTCCACCTCCCACTTCTCAGGTCCAATGGTTTTAAAAAGAGTGCCTTGCTTACCTAGAGAAACTTCCCCTACAAGAAGATCCTGGATGGTTCTACATTTGCTTTTAGGTTTTCCACAATTCAATTTCTATAATGCATTGTGTCTAAGAAATAGATAGGCATATTTTGGAATTCAGTTCTTATTTTTAATCATACTCATCATTATCTGAATCACTATTCAGAGCCTCAAACATAGGATTGTCTTCTCTTATATTTTGACCATCTTTTGAATTGACATTATTTACCTTCAAATTGAACTTTGAGTGTTGGATGATATTTTGGATATTTTTTTACTACTCTAAAATAAAATTTCAACCTTTAATCATCATATTTAGGGAAAATTCATCAATTTTACCTAATTTGTCAAGAAGAGCCTGTGTTTTTCTAAGTTTAACACTAGGAGTTTTTGATGGATTTTGATTTTCATGAGAACTATCCTAAGGATTTGAAATATCGCTATCCTGGGTTCTCAAAGATGAATTATTGTCTTGTTTAGAAAGTTGTTTAGGAATTTGCTTTTTACCTTTTGCATATATAATATTCCCTGCTAGTTTAGACCAAAAATTCACAACATTAATAATTTAAAAATCCATGGATGATGTAGTAACCAGTTTCTAAATCTTTCAAGATTTTTCCTTGATGCTCACAGAAATTGTCCACTTTTCTTACAAATTTTTTTAGGTATGCCCAGTATGCCTACATTTAAAACATTGAAAATGGATATTTTCAAAATCAATGTATTGAGTCTATAAATTCCATTGAGATTTAGTCAGTATGTTTTCAGGAATAACATCATTCAGATCCATCAAAAACTTAATTCTTTCATAAGAAGCTAAACAACCTTCCTTAGTAATTGGGTCTAATTCTTAAAAATAATCAAGCAAATTTACCAGAGCTAAAAGGCATTCAAAACTCCAATATTCTATAAGGAGACTATAAAATATGACCCAAATAGGATAACTACCTTGTTAAGTTGAAAGCGCATCAAGATTGGGCTTCTAGTTTTGAAGCCAAAGACCAACTCCATGCAAGGACCAAAAGGGTTGGCTTAAAACCTGATGTTTAAGCTCATTATTAGAGAAAATGGCTATGAATAATCCTTTTAGTAGGAATTTCATTTCAATATCCCTACGCCAACTTTCCTCCACCTAGGATTCAACTTCTCCAATGGTTGGCCATTTCCCAAATTTTTTTCCTATAAGTGCTCTTCCCTCCATGAGTGAGATAGATTGTGCATGATTAGTAGATTCTAAAATTAAATCTTTATGTTTACCAATCTTCAAACCTTCCCAAGCTGTGATTCTAGATCAGCTAATCCTTCAAAATACATAACCACATTATCCACCTCATAGTCTTCAACTCTGATACTTGGGGATTTTGGGTTCACCCTGCCACTCAATTTTTCATTATACTAAATCTCCAAACCTTTTCCTAATCTTTCCATAGCCTCCCAAGTATCTTCTTACTTTTGCATTTCTGCATCCTCTACTCTGTTGTTTATTGAAAATCTGATATATTTAAATATCGTGTATAGATCCTACTCCAAAATCCACTGACCAACCTTCGTGTGTCTGCTAAAATGTATTTTTTGAGATTATAAATGGTTTTAAAATGGATGATTTATTGGAGGCCATGGGAGTTATGAATCCCATTTTTTTAATAGTGATAATGGGTAATAAATGATGAGGAATTTATTTTAAAAATACACAGGTTCTCTTATTAAGCATTTAAGTAGATCTATAGAGGTCAATGTAGTTGAATTTAAAGGTATTTTACAAAAGGATTTAATTATGTCTCAACCAACATGTTTTATAATTATAATTATTGATCAATATCAGTGTCTAAGTGAACCAATAGAAAATGGTGCAATTACATGGGTATGGTTTTTTTTTATCCTAGTAGCATCCTGTAAGAAAATATTAGTGCATATTTATGATTATATAAACTTTACCAAACAATTATTTTTGGATTAGTGGAAGATGAAAGAGTATTTAGTGCATAATCTTTCATTAAGTCAAACTTTTGAAACATATTGTATAAAAATCTAGAGACCTTCTTGAGATTTTATGTTTCACATTATCTTATGGACATATTTCATTAAGAAAAAGCTTTGACAACATGGAGTTTTCTTACTAAAAAAAGAGGTATCATTATTACAATGACCAACGTAGAGGATGTAAATATTGAGACTAAATATGACACTAACATGGTAGATGCATGTCACTTATGATGAGCAATTTTTTCAAATATTATTTCAGCTACCAGAGTTTTATTTTGATATTTATTGCAATTATCATTTTCTAAAATCCATTTTCATATCCTTTTTTCTATTTTAAGTTATTTAAAATTATGAATTCATAAATGTTTTTGATGACATTGTGATTTTCTTAATAGATGTTTTCTAGACCTTAATCCATTGTCCATGCAACTTTATCTTTATGTAATTGGTTCTTCAAATGGATCGAATTTTCCATGTATTTTTAAAGTGGTAATGTTAAATTTTTTTATTACTTTTGAAAAAACATAAATTTGAAATTTTAACACATTATTAATAGTTTGTAACTTAAATTATAGATAAAAATAATGAATACTAGCACAATAAAAAAATAGAATAAGAAGAAAATAAAAGAGAATAATAATAAAATAATGCATATATCATAGTACGAGTCTGAATACATAGAATAGGTTTACAATAATCAAGAAGAAATGTTTTTATATTAAAATTTCATGTGATATTGTGGTACAAAATTTATTTCTAAGGTAGGGTACATGTGGTGAGAGTTTAAATAAATCCATAAAGGTACAAAATAGGTTTCAAAGTTAGAATTTCCATTGACTTTACATTGACTATTTCTACACAGTCAAGTAACCCTAACCTAGGATTTGACATACTAAAAACCTCATAAAAATAAAATGAATAATTAATAAGGATAAAATAATCTTTGAAATTTATAATTTGTCTAAGAACTAACTCAAATAAGCATTCAAGAAGGTTATAAAACTAGTTACAAAGGAGTCTACCATGATAAAAAAAATTCTATCTTTTGGAAGAATCATCCCTAGAGAAGGTTGGAAACATGTTTGGTGAGTTAAACAACACTAATATGAGTTCAAGAACATGTTAAAATCATAATATTTATTAATTGAGTCAAATACCAAGATAAGATAAGTCTACAATTTTATTGAACAATAAAACCTAATTGAGAATTAAAAAAGATTTTATTAAACCCCTACATCATTATAGCTACATATCAATAATTTTAAATTCTTCAAGTGTCAAGTACCAACTCAATAAATAAATTCATAATTAAATTGAATTAAATCATCTTAAAAAAACATAATTCAAACTAAGTTCAACTCAGAACCAAATGTTCAACTTAGTCCCTATTAAAGAGTACAATCAAGTCTCCGTTGACCAAAGAAGTAAACCATAATTATTGCTTGCACTCCACATCCATAATGATTCAATATAAGTTTAATATGTTCAGTTCCCAAAAAAAGTTGAATTCATAAATAAATTGAATTATCAAATGCATAACAAAAGCTTTTCCATCATATATAAACATGATTGGTGCTAAAGATAATTCTATCAAACACAAATAAATGTAGCTAAGACTAAACATGACACAAAATTCAACATGATTATAAATGAATAAGATTAAATCACATCACATTTAAATTGATGCTCTATCTAAATATATAGGAAAATATCTACATTCAACTCATCCACAAATAAAATCAAAATGAGACCATGTTGTTTGAACTACATTAACTCAAAATATACAACATTATTTAGTATAGTCAAGATGCAACATAGATTTAATTAATCATATAATGTGTCCAAAATTTTTTTTATAGATACCAGGGTTTAATAGGATGGTTTCTAGTAAATAAAATGATCACAAAAAAATAGGCCTAGCTTGATAGTAAAAACCATCAAGGTATATGTCCAATCATACTCCAGATAAAATAAAAACCTGAAAGTATTTAAAAATACTTCAAAATTTCATTAAAAACCAAAAAAAATAAATAAAAAAATATTTCTTAGTAAGTCTCACCCTTTTTCACTGTGCTATGAGAGTGAAATGTCCTAGAAGGAGAAATGGGTATGAGACACCCTTTGTCTTACTTAAGAAAACTATCCAAACTTATTGATTACTCAAAACACCTGTATCCATTCTTAGAGGGATACATGTATCTAATGATAAGCCTCTAGAGGCCTTTTTAATAATATCTAAGTTTAGAAAACTCTTTTCAACTCAACTAGAAACCTCTAAAATTAGTGATCGATTCATAATACAAGGAAAAACAAACCCTTGTGTGTTCTTTGTAACTTATATTGAATTTTTAGATGGAGCAGTAAAAGGATGAACTAAGAGGTTATCCTCCTTAGTTACCTTCCACCATGAATAATCCACTTATGCTTAGATTTAAGGCAAGAAGTATCCAAATGACCTATTTCAAAACATGTCTGACATTTGAAAGGAAAACCTTTACAATAAATATTTTGAGTCCAAAAATTATTTTGATCTTTAACTCAATGGATTATGGGATCTTTTGAAAAATATCCATCCAAACAATAATTATGGTGAAGAAATTTCATGAAAAGTTGGATGTAAAAGAATCAATTTCTATCAAGTCACTCAGGGTTCCACTAATGACTGACAAACAATATTATGCTCAAAATTGAAGCAAAAGATAGAAAAAGCTCATTTAAATAGGACTAAAATTGATGTTATGAAGAAAAGAGTTGAAGGAAGGAGTCCAGGGATTCAAAAAAAGTAGATGTTGATCCCAATTCCAAGGAGTGACCTGAATAAACTTATTACAATTTGAAAGACTATCAAAATCCATAATAAAATAACATATGGCATAAGGATATATTTATATAGTATCCTCCATTAAAGTTCACCATGAATTGAAAATCCATTGATAGAAAGAAGGGAGGCTAGGCCAAAGTATATCAAATATACAAAAAAGACCCCATTATGAATACCATTCCTCACTTTACAACACCTCCTCAAGAGCCTCATATATAAAAGACACATATAGAATGGTATTGATTATGCCAACCACTATTTTATCATACTTAGAAACTAAATTAGTAGAATATATATCCTTTATTAAAGTAATAAAATTTAAGCCCAAACCTGCCAGACTTTCGGATACTCAAACAAAAGTTAAAGAAGGGTTTGAAACACTACTTAAATTATCCCATTAACTCACCTACAAAAGATCTTTGTCCAATCCTACATATTTAAGACATCCATCTACATCACTTTTCTAATATTAAATGTATTAGAAACCTTGAGTCTCATATTACGATAACCTTGGAGGAGCTTCAAACTTGGATTACCTTATTTACCACATGCTAGTGGTAGAGAATCACTGGAACTTATAGAAGAAATCTACATCATTTGAGAAATTTAAATATATATATATATATATATATATATATATATATATATATATATATATATATATATATATATATACGAGATTTCAAATGAACCATAAATTAGTAGAAAAGAGTATTTGAAACATAATAAACTATGTTTTGAAACATAACATTGTCATTTTAAACTATTGTTTGAAACATAACATTGTCATTTGAAACATAATAAATTAATGTTTGAAATATCATAAAATATCATTCCTCTTGAATAGACCCTTCCTTCTCTTGCTCTCTATTTTCATTTGAAATCCCTACCTCAACTTTCTTAGTTTCATAGTTTAAAATTCCTGCCATAAGAAGATCTTTTGCAGCAAAATTGATCCTAATAAGATTTTATCTTTCCTCATTTGTTATATCTCCTACTAAAAGAAGACTAGGCTCTAAATTTGTTTTCTACTTTAATAAAATCTCAAGGTCCATGTCATTATCTTTAATTATTTTCTTTACGATGTTGTTATGTTTCTCTAATAGCACAAGATTTTCCTTTAATGTAATAACTACATTTAAACATTTTCATGCATTTTTTAAATGTATATTAAGGATTGGGGATTGTTTATTAGATTTTTATGTTTTTCCTACAATTTAAAAATTAACTATAATTAGACAAAAATTACAATAACTAGAATATATTTGTTAAAAATTATGATAACTTACTAAATATTTTTCTTTCTCTACATTGGCAAGTATGACAAGGTTTATGTCTCTTGCCCATTTGTTGAAGTAAGTTTGGGATTACGTATTCAAATTATGTAACATGTTTAAAATAATACACAAAATATTATCATTGTAATCATTTGTATCAAAAATTGACCTAGATTTATCTTGATTGAATAAAACATCAATCTTTGTGGGTTCATTTTGCACTAGCAAAAAGATATTGACAATTTAGGAGTAACTGTGAAAATGGGCATTTATTTATTTCATCAATGTTTTTTCTTTTAATTCCCATACTTTTAAAGCATTCAGGTCATCAATAAAACCATCTTTAAGATTTACAATTATATATTCTTACAAAAAAAATTTAATGGAAAAAAAGTAATGTTGTCATTAGACACCTCTAAATTGTCAGTAGTGGGTGGGATAGTGGTGAACATGTAGAAGGGGTTTTGTGAGTAGGTACACTTGAAACTTGAATAAAATCATGTGGATTTAAATCACTAGTATCTATTTCCTTACCTTTAATCCTAAGACATTTGTCAGTGTTGTAAAAATATTACTCTTTATATGCAAGATGAACCACTGAGTGAAAAATTGGGGAACTCATAACTTAACAATTATAGTGTTCCTCTACTTTGTGCAGGAAATACTATATTTTCATGCTTCATTTTTTTCTAGGTAGCCATTGTTGTGGCATATTTTTCTTCATTAATATAGGGTGCTCTGAAAAAAGAAATATTATTTAAAATGGTAAATTCAAAAACAAAATTTAATGCTAATTTTAAATTTAACAATTATTACATGGAGTCGAACAGAGTATATATTCCACTCTATGTGTCTAAATCAAATTAGAAGTGGTGGTTTCAAATAAAAATGAGGCAATCATTGAGTCAATAAATTATCTAATTTAAAAAAAAATTGATTAAAAAACCAAAGGTTGGAAAGTAACAAACCTTGAAAATATTGTTGATAAGACTATGGAACCTAAAATTTAGGGGTCTGTTTAGTGCCTTCAAGGGTAATGGATTCAGAGTAAATTGTAAAAACTAAATAAATAAATAAATAAATAGAAAATTTAAATTTTCATAACGTTACATTTATCATTGGAATTTGGAGGTAGGAAAACATGAAAGTGGAGATGACTCTAAAGAATACATCACACATTTATAAATTCTAAATGATTGAAATGATGATTATGCAGATTTTTAATCTCCAGATCCATTAGGGGTATGATGTCATTTTGATGCAACTTGTCTTATTGTGCTAATTGCAAAATGTATTAACTACAATACGAAAAAAATTATTACATTTTAAATTTTTAATAACTTATAATAAATTTAAAAAGTTAGTTGTTTAATTTGAATAATAAACCAACCTCCTGCTCATCAAGGGATAAATAATTTGTGCTCATTTTTGGATGGAACACAATTAAAAATTTATTTTTTGTAGATCATACAATTCCTCATAATACAATGCCAAAACAAAATTGGTGGAAAAAATTGTAATACTCTAATTAAAAATAGCATAATTCAAATCCAATATAATCTTACTAAATATAAATGTACACCAGTCAAATTTTAACCTCTTAAGAGTGAAAACAATATAGATAACAACCCAAAAGGAAAAATTTATTTGTTTTCCCT
>JARHVA010003813.1:892500-897500 GCA_037957365.1 Torreya grandis | reverse complement strand
AAAGTTCAAGGTTATTTGTAGTCTCATTCATCACATTGACTAGCCATTAGATAGCCTTGCCTACTCTGTTCTAGATGTTTGCAAGAGGTTTTCATGTTGGAATGGATATTTTGAGGCTTGTATTAAGTTATCCTTAATGTAAATCATGAATTATAGGTATTTTAAATTATTTAAATTTTTTCATGAGGCCATTCATAAATATTTATAGCTCACACACACCTACATATGCCTCTCTGATGATGCCATGTTCAGAGGAAAAGCTTGATATGTGTTTCAATCTCTTAAAATTGATAAGAGTGCCTTGGGATACTTGGTGAATAATATAAGTTATTAAAAACCTACACACCTTGTATAGTTCTTGAGTTTAGCCACTGTCTGTATTTGCAAATGCCCACTTACAAGTGGTACCATAGAGCTTTGAAGGTCCTTGTATAGGGAATTAAATATATAATAAAATCTTCTTTTAGTTTATAGGATGCAAGTTAACCATTGCATACTTATATGAGGTGTAAAAAGGATAAAATAAGGTGTAAATAATTTTTGAAGGAACAAGGATTGGATTTAGGGATCTTTTACAAAAAAGTGAAAATAGAGGTCCAGAGGCATTTTGTGAATATATTATACAAGGTTGTAAAGAGTTCTAGAGCATCTAGCTAGGTAAACCTTGTAGCCTCTAGCATGGGAAAGAGATAAGACAAATATGGAGGTCATAAGGTTAGTGTAAGATATAATTTTGACATCCTAAATATCATTTTCAAAGCACTAAAGCCCTGCATTCATATCTACAGGGTTTGAGTTTTGAATAAATTTTGACATCCTAAAGAGAAAAAAAACACACTCTCATGTTGGCATGGTCCCATTTATTTAATGGTGTAAAAAATGACATGAATTTAATTATAATGATGTTGATTTATATTATTTCAAGCTTCATAAACACCTATAGGTGTCCCTCTATACGAAAATGAGCACCTATAGCTGAGTAGGTAGACAATAAGCTATCATTGGTGTCTAGGTGGTGTTTTTGGCCATACAAGGTGAATAAAATTATATAAATATGTTATGTGATTTTAAATATTCAAGTAGGAACTTTACACATCATGACCGAATTCTAATTAATCAAATTCACAACTACATGAGTCATTTTGATAGGGTAACATAGTCAGGAGAGAGAAGACTTAGTTTGATGAGTTCAAAGTGCATATAAGGGGTACAAGGAAAATTTAAATTATTAACACTTTTTTTAAGACCATTATTACCTCCATAACCCTTTGACTATGTAATATAGGCTTACACATACCTCTAAAGGCCCTATATGAACCTACAACTGAGTGTGCAGTCTTGATGAAGGTAAAGAGATGAATATGCTTAGGAAGATAAATAAGGTTAAAAAAATGATAATGATTCATGATAGTTAAATAAGGTTTTTTAAAAATCTCCAATACTTATTTTAATTTGACAATCTACTCTTGATACTAGCCCAAGGATGAAAAATCTAAAGGAGAAGAGTGGTTTTGGGTGAATTTAAAGATTATTGAGAATTAATTTAAGGTGAATAAATTTTTTAAGAAACCTAGTCATATTGTATTTAGCCTTGAGAGGTCATTCTTAGGTGGAAGTGAAAAATTCAAGAAAACAATCCTTTTGGAGGCCGTTTTTTAGACAAATTGAGTTGGTTAAGGTGCCTAAATAGATTAATATAACTTATAAATTCGGTAATAATATTAATTATGACATAAAAAAATCCTAAAACCTTCACGTTGACTTGAAATTGAGGGATATATCTCGCTATTTTGTCTCATAGGTCAGCCATTCAGGAAAATCAAGTTTTTCACAAAGCAAGCAAATGAAGCTGAAAAGGGTAAGGAGCTTGATGGAAAGATTTTGGAGCCTAAAGAAACATATTTTGAGGTTTATTTAAGGTAAATAGGTTATATTAAGCACTAAATCGAGATTATAAATATGAAAATGACCAAAACACTCTTGTATACAACTCAACCAAGCAAGTTCCAATTAGGCCTAGTTGGTGAATGAGAGGAAGAAATGAAAATGAGTGATTGGAAATATGTGTGATTAATTTTTTAGATATTATGAATTATTAAAAATCATGAGACATAGACCATCCATGAGAGATTAGTCCAAATATCCAAAACTAGAAAGGTGCATAATAAGACTATTAGGCCTTGAAGTGACCTACAGCCAATTGGGGGTCCAAATTCACTTTCTAGCTCTTGGTGAGTTTTATATCTGATTGTATCATGTTAATGGGATGAATTTAGACATGTATGAGTTTTTGGTATGCAGATAAATCCATAGGAAAGCTACTTTTAGCTCAAAGATAGTCTAAGCAAGCAGGAAATGTGAAAACAAGCTTGATAGGGTGCTTTCAAATGCTCACATATTTCATGAGGATTTTCATGGAGGTCAGGGGAGTTTAGAGGGGTTAACATGGGTCATGAATTATTCTCTAATAATATGTTTTTCAACTTCAATTTTAGGTCTTTATGAAAAAATCTTATGAGTGGAAACTGCCTAAAACCCTTGCAAACCCTTAGTCAAAACCTGATGAAGGAAATGAAACTGGAAATCTACTCAAATGGAATATTTATTCTAGAATGATTATTTGAGTTTTTATAAGACTCAATCAGGATCCTTACCATCAATATTATTTGTACAAATCTATATGGATGGAGTGTAAAATATGGTATTTTTAACAATTTTGTACATTGTACAGGTTATATGAGCTTTCAAGAGATGCCAATCACTTGGAAGGGAAGAATATGACTTAATATAACTATAAATTTCAATTTCATGCCTCAAAAAAACTCCTAAGTTCCTCAACAAGAGCTCTCATCTTAGCCAGTCAAAACTAGCATAGTGAACATGGTTGTGAGAAGTGTGAAAGCTTCAAATAGATGTATTTTTAAGGTATACCTGATACCTCTAAGGCCATTTAGAGTATTTAAAAGTGTAATAAACTCAATTTTATGGATTTTAATTAGAAAATAAATCCAAATTTGAGTCCAAGTGTGTAGGGTGTATAAAAGAAGAGTTATTTTGACTACGGATGGTGATATCTCATTTTTGAAAGATTATAGATGAATAGGACTGAAACCAATACATATAAAGTCATGTATAACATACTTACCTCTAATTCAAATAATCATACCTATCCTTAATATTTTTTTGGATGGTCATGTAGGTGTGAATGATGAATGCAGTTTTCTAAGCCAACACAAGGAATTTCATGCCACTTTCCAAGAGTTGCATGCCTTATGTGGACACTTTTACTTCCTAAATTTGTATCATCCATTTCAAATCTCATTATCATGCATATGTAACCTCTTTTATCAGCTTGAAAATATTCCAAGTGACCTTTGGACTTACCTTGTCTTGCCCCTCTCCCAAATGATATAAATACTGACTTTTTGGCTCTTTTGAGTAGCCTCCATTGGTTAATGGTGAAACCTTGGCCAATTTTGTACTTGAATTTTCATACTTATATTCTGAATAATTGAGTTTGGTTCCAAATCTTGTTGATCTTGTCCAGTAAAGGATGGTCTTTTCTAGCATGTTGTCTTTAATTATACACAAAGTATGTAGAAGAGTAATTATTACAGGTCTTTGTTAGTGTTATTTCTTAGTTCAATATAGTTTTATAAGTGTTTTATTATTGTATTTCAAATTATTAGTAATTATCCTTCCTAAACATCAAATATACCTCTTGAACCTAGCATATGAAACATTGATGTAAAAATTTGTCTTGAGTTATGAGTTATGTGTGAAAAAGGCTTTGGTTTGATCTAAGTAGTATAAGTTTAGTCAATAGGAGGAAATTAAATATTGGTGCATCACATTTTATCTTTATAAGTTTATTTTCTTAACCCTTTTCATGCAAAGTTGATAAGTGAGAGAGTGCTTCAAAGAGTGCATCAAGGGAACTAGCCCTTCTAGATATTCATCTCACCAATTGATTACCCACAACAAGTGAGATGTTTCCATTATGACACTTGGATGAGAAGAGATGAGACACCTCCTCAAAGGTTTCAAATACAAGTGACAACAATCATCACCAAGTTAGAGAAAGGGGGAAGTAAAACTTTTCATAATTGTGCCACTTGGAAAATAGGTCAAGCTCCCCTTCTTTTCTCTTTGGGAATTACTGAGAACATTGACAAAACTTGGAGGGACATCCAACAATGTGATGACTAGGGAGGTATAAATGGAATCATTAGAA
Source organism: Torreya grandis (assembly GCA_037957365.1). Classification (NCBI taxonomy): domain Eukaryota; kingdom Viridiplantae; phylum Streptophyta; class Pinopsida; order Cupressales; family Taxaceae; genus Torreya; species Torreya grandis. The sequence continues at coordinate 893,266 of JARHVA010003813.1, read as the reverse complement.
GGGAAAGCCTTCATAATTAATATGTTGATTCCATGATCCATATAAGGAGAGAAGATTAACTGAAAAGGAGAGCAACTTGGAAAGGTTAATGAAAGTAAAAATGTATATCGTGTTGAGGCTCTAAGAGGAACCTTCAACATTTATGAAAGTACCAAATTTTTCCACCAAAATATTCATGAAGCACTAATTCCTCATCACTGAGGGAGAGAATGAAGATGAATCCAAAATATGATAGCCTTAAGTTAGATCACATCTAGTGAGAAGAAAGGGCTCTAAGGGCATAAAAAATGCCAAAACGGTTGAAAAACCATGACCCAATGTTTCACACAAAATCCCTATCATATGAGTTCTAAAACTCCACCAAAAATAAGCCAACATGCATCAAGGATAATTAAGGAGGACGAATGGAACTCCAAACTTTTGAGGCCCAAGTTGAGAGGGCCAAAAGAGAAGTGAATGATCCCACACATTTACTGATCAAGGATTTACTGTTAATATCCACTTCCATCTCCAACAGTGGAGGGTCTAGGATAACTAGCTTAGGAACCAATAAGGTGACTTGAATTTGAACATCACCAATCATAAGGTCCTCAAACATGGATAGGGAAGGAACATAAGAATCATCCACTAGAATAGGGGCTGCAAAGTTAGAGCATGAGGGGATCCAAGATTTATAAAAATCAAAACAATGGTGGAATGGGTTGGGAACATTCTTGCATTTAGAGTACACCCAACGAGAATTAGGACCTCCAACCACCTTGTCTAA
>JARHVA010003813.1:857500-887500 GCA_037957365.1 Torreya grandis | reverse complement strand
TCCTGAGGTTATCACCAAATGGAGGCCTGTCACTTTTCTTAATGTATCTTATAAAATTATATATCAATATCTAGTTCTTAGAATAAAACACCTTCTCCCCTTATTTTATGAATTTAACAAACTAGGTATATTTAACACATACATTTTGGACAATGTCATTTTTGTTTGTGAAGGTATTGAATGGTCCAAGATGTCCAATTAGAAGACATTATTCATCAATATAGATTTTGAAAAAGATTATAATCAAATTTAATGGCCCTTCTTTATAGTTTTTCTTTGCACTCTTGGTTTTGGCCCTAGGTTTATGAAAACGTTAATATGTTTTTTTTAAGGATGCTAGTGCTTTCATTACTATCAATGGTTCTATATCTTAGTGTTTTGAGATTCATATATCTATGAGATAAGGATGTCCTCTAGCTCCTTTTATTTATGTTCTATCTATTGAGGGGTTTAATTATATTTTGGCTAGTTATACTTCCAGGGGTTTGGTGAAGGGTATTTATCTCCATAATAAACCTTAAGTTGATTAATATGCACTTAACCAATGGTGCATTCCTTACTCTTCAGGAGGAAGAGCGATTTTTATAAATGACTCAGATTTCCTAAACACTTTATACCTCACTTTTAGGTCTTCCATCCAATCGTAGAAGCCTAAGTGTTATCTCTAATCCCTCTCTCCAAAATCTCCTTAGATGGAGGGATAACATTGGCAATGGATTTTCCCTGGAGTGCATTTTATGTTATTAATAATTACCTTTGTATTAGAGATCCTCACCCAATGAGTTGTGGTACTATGTGATTTAAAAGGATGAGAAAAAAAATTATTTCTAGATCACCAAACCCTTGACTCTAGCTAGGAAGTTTCAAATTTGTTCTAAGTTACTCGTTATTACTCACATTTATTGTTCATCCTATTGGGCCCTTCTAAGGCTTCTTATGCTAATCTTGGGAAACTCCTAAGAGAATTTCTATGGACCAATTTTAAGGGCCATCATGGTTTTCATATGATCCGTAAACTCCATTGATTCAACTCAAAGTGAAGTTTTAAAGGTATGGATTCTTATTTCTCAAAACTGATACAAATTCTCAAAAAACTCAAAAGAACTTGCAAAATGTTTTGGCATAAAATTTTCTTGGTTATTGAACCAATTTTTTTAATAACATTGTGTTATAATTGTTATAATTAAAATTAATTGCATGAGTTCATTTACTAATTAAACCAAATCAGCAAACTGAAACAAGATCATGCATCAAAATGACAAATTACCAAGAAACACGAATCGTGATAATGGAGTCCGGCTTAACAAATGATGCCTACATCTCTGGGTTCTCCAAAGGAGTGGACCATTTCCATTAAGGGCATTTCAACAACCTGGAAACAATAAACAACTTTCCTGCAAGTTGATCTCTCAATACAAAAATTCACCTTCACCGTGACTGATAATCAAGCCCGGCCCCTTCGAATTCTGTGAGTCTTCACACATGCAAAGTTGCTTCAAAAGTCCTAAAAATCTCCTCTATGAGATTAAAAATACTCTTCCAATATACAAATTGGATAAAAAGAGTATTAATACTGAGTATCATGGCCGAAAAATGGATAAAAATCCATTATATAAGCTTTCCCAAAGCTTTTACAAAGTCTCGGCTTTTAAAAATAAAAAACACAGTCCAAAACCTGTTTAAAACAAATGCAGATTCATGATTTTATAATCAGTTACAAGGCTATGGCGTAGTGGTTAAGTCTCCTTACTTTTTGCCACAAGGTTAGGGGTTCAAAACTGGCTGCCCACCTTTCTAGGAGCCTTGACTGATTTTGAACTTGTCTTCCCTCCATTTTAGGTGCCTTGGAATCCATTTTGGACGCATTTGTCCCACATGCACTGCATTGGGAAGGTGGCTAAGTTTTTTTAGGAGGATTAAGTGCCTCATTGAATGTGTCAACACCCCCCTTTGGTGGGCTTAAGGTGCCTAGTTAGCATGCCTTTGATAAATGCGCCAAATAAGACTTCTTCAAACTCGCCACCTTTGCTTGGTCTCCCCTTCGAACTCGGTCTTTCCTTCCAACTCGCCACCTTGCTTGCCACATGGCTTGGTCAATGAGATTATCTTCAAGCTTAATCATGCCACGTGTCGAACTCTGATTGGTCCAATTGTTTCATGTAAATAATGCCACTTCACTTTATGACACCAAATTTTTCCCTGTCGAACCAAAACATCAGCGGCCTATAACTTTTGCATACGGTGTCCGTTTTGCAAACCACAAAAAGTGTCAGAAAGCTCTTGATGATATCTATTATTTAAAATAATTTTTTATCAAAATATGGAAACTTTTATTTTTTCACAAATGGAGAGATCCACCTGGATCAAACCTCCCCACTAAGCACTTTTGGACCCCAAAAGCGTGGTCTCCATTAAAAATGCTTCTACAAAAATATCACTGAAACATATCATAGTAATGATTCAAATTTCAAACTAAATCCTTGAAATGTCAGTGAAAAACAAATATCTACCCATTGCCACATTGTAGATAGAAACACACTGCTTGCTCAAATGTCGCATCTCAAAAATGGTGCATATGCCAATCACTACAAATTGTTCACCGAGTGCAACTGCAAACCAATTTGTTAGTGTAATAATTTTACATGCTATTTGTAACCACAATCGATAGTTACAATAAAATTCCCAAAAATGAATAAGGGTCTTAGAGAATGTGCAAACATCATGCATGGCTACAAATAGTTTGTATAATTAGTAAAATTACAAACGGTGCCCATAAAGGGTCTTATAAGCCTCTATTTGCACAATATAAAAGACAACATATAAACTGCAATGCAAATTTCTCATAATAGACATACTGCTCATGTCCATATAAACTGCATCTACTATTGTCAAGATTTAAAAATGAAGTTTCAAAATCCCAAACATGAAAAAATATTCCAAGTATGTTTAACTTGTCCCTTGGTTGTTCTCTAGGGGCCACTCCAATAAACCATATCAACATTCAAGGCATGGGTAATGTCCTTTATCATCACATATCAAGGATCCCAATACATGAATGCATTATCAATCCACTAATCATGACAACATCAATGTCAAAATTTGTTTACCAACCCTCTTAATCCAATTTTCATGATTAGTTGGTGAGATTTCTTTAGTGGATTTAGTAACATTAGTGTGGGTTGATTTAACTTCATTAATTACCTTATTGATAGGTTTATAGACCATCTTAATGTTACCATTTCTAGGCTGGTGTGATGGTTGAAGTCTCCAACACTTTTCAACCCGATGTCCACTTCTGTTACAATGAGTACACAACCTTTTGTCCACTCTATTGGAAAAAATATTCTTATTGCTCTTCTCAGAACTCTGTCTAGGAGAATAGTCTTTCAAAATATTTCCTAACAAAGATTTACGTTTTCAACATTTGGCTACACAATGATTAGACAATCCACAAAAATTGTATGGATAAACGTGCCACAAATTTTGTGTACCATAATCAAAAGGAACATTGGAATATTTATGTTGTCTGGTAGAATTAGAATCAACATGATTGCAAGTGTGGTGCAAAGAAAGTGTTTTACCTTCCATCCAAGAGGATTTACAATTCTCCATAACACATCTTGCTTCTGCTTTCTCAGAGCATTCACTTGTTTCATTCTGAATACCAGATTTGTATCCTAACCCTACACAATTAGGCTTATTCTCTACCTGAATGGGATTAGTATCACCTTGGCCATCTTTTCCTAGGCCTTTTCCATTAAATCCCATTTTAACAAGTAATTTTGAACCTATTCCTTTTGTATATTGTTCAAATTTACCAAAATCATTATTACTAAATTCTTCATGGGAAGGAAAATCAATTGATGACTTGCATGCACTTACAATGTTTTCATCTGTCATAGTGCCTGCATCTATAGTGGAAGGTAAATCCTTCACTTGTCCACCATTCTGTAGTTTGTCCACGATCTAATCCTTCACTCGTAACTCCATTTTCAAATGGGAAATCTCCTCATCCAAGGAGTTCAATCTTGCTCTTAGAAAAACATTATCTTCCTAGATCTGTTGGTTATATGCTTCAAGCTCATCAAGCTTGGCTATGTTTGATAACTTGCCCATTGCACCTATCGAATCACAAAAATTGAAACAAATGCTGAAATAGAAGCAAAAAAAACAACCAATTATTAAATCCCATTGATCAACTGCTCTGATACCAACTTGATCCGTAAATTCCATTGATTCAACTCAAAGTGAAGTTTTAAATTTACGGATTCTGATTTTTCAAAACTGATACAAATTCTTGAAAAACTCAAACAAACTTGTAAAATATTTTGGCATAAACATTCTTGGTTATTGAACTAGTTTTTTAATAACGTTGTGTTATAATTGTCATAATAAAAATTACTTGCATGAGTTCATTTACTAATTAAACCAAACCAGCAAACTAAAACAAAATCATGCATCAAAATGAGAAATTACCAAGAAACACAAATCGTGATAACGGAGTTCAGCTCAACAAATGATGCCTACATCTCCATTTTCTCCAAAGGAGTGGACCATATCCATTAAGGGCATTTCAACAACCTAGAAACAATAAACAACTTTCCTGCAAGTTGATCTCTCAATACAAAAATCCACCTTCATCGTGACTGATAATCAAGCCCGACACCTTCGAATTCCATGTGTCTTCACACCTGCAAAGTTGCTTCAAAAGTCCTAAAACTCTGCTCTATAGGCTTAAAAATACTCTTCCAATATACAAATTAGATAAAAAGAGTATTAATACTGAGTATCATGGCTGGAAAATGGATAAAAATCCATTATATAAGCTTTCCCAAAGCTTTTACAAAGTCTCAGATTTTAAAAATAAAAAACACAATCTAGAACCTGTTTAAAACAAATATAGATTCATGATTTTATAATCAATTGCAAGCATGTGGCATAGTGGCTATGTCTCCTTACTTTTTGCCACAAGGTTAGGGGTTCAAAATTGGCCGCCCACCTTTTTAGGTGCCTTGACTGATTTTGAACTTGTCTTCCCTCCATTTTAGGCGCCTTGAAATCCATTTTGGACGCATTTGTCCCACATGCGCTGCATTGGGAAGGTGGATGCATTTTCTTAGGAGGCTTAAGTGCCTCATTGAATGTGTCAACACCCCCCTTTGGTGAGCTTAAGGCACCTAGTCAGCATGCCTTTGATAAATGCGCCAAACAAGACTTCTTCAAACTCGCCACCTTTGCTTGGTCTCCCCTTCGAACTCTGTGTTTCCTTCCAACTCGCCACCTTGCTTGCCACATGGCTCGGTCAATGAGCTTATCTCTGAGCTTAATCATGCCATGTGTCAACCTCTGATTGATGCACTAGTCGCATGTAAATAATGCCACGTCACTTTATGACACCAAATTTTAACCTGTCGAACCAAAACTTCAGCGGCCTATAAGTTTTGCATACGGTGTCCGTTTTGCAAACTGTGAAAAGTGTCAGAAAGATATCGACGAGCTCTACAAATGGAGAGATCCACCTGGATCATCATAAGTCTCTTGGGCCATTTATTTTCATCCTAAATAAGATGGTGGGACTGGGCTCATTGACATTAAACTCTAGGATCTCGCTCTCAGTGTCAAGTGGATTATTAGAAGCCTAAAAACAAATGAAGCCTAGAAAATTTTATTGTGACATTACAACTCTCAAGGCTGCCTTTCTAGAAGAAAGGCATGACAAATGATTGGTCTACACAACATCCTTATTACCCCTATGTTTTTTTAAATAGGGGGCATTTTATTGCTCAAAACATTTAAAGGATTGGGAGAATCTCAAACCACTCCTCATTTAGGTAGGGGAAGGGTTTAAAAGTGGTCTCTCACTTAATGATCCATCTATTTAGTGGTCTCCCACACTAAATTTTCATGATCTTCCTATTGCCATGGTCCCTTGGATTAAAAATTTGAGGCTATTTAAAAGAGGTATCTACACAATTGGGGATATTTGTTGTAAGACCTTTTAGGATTGGATTCCATAGAATCTTGTGAAGTCTACATTCAATCTTAATAATGAAGATGTAGAATCCATTTCTGAGAGATCTTCATAACTAATGATTATCTGCACAAAACTGGTGTCACTTGTCTTATGCCATGGTGGAAAGATTAGTCATGTCCTATAATGATGTCATTCCATCACTACTCCCCTTAGTTTGGGTATAATCTCTTGGCCCCTCAACATATTGACAATAAAACCCTCAATCATTGATGGAATCATAGACCCATTCAGCATGTTGAGGCTAGAAGGTTTGAGAATATATAGGTAGGTTTCAGATTTCATTGAAACTAAAAAATCCCATTTTTTGGTGTATTTATTTACTGAGGCCTACCTATGGGTGACCAGCTCAAGCACATGGGGGTCTCAAATTCCATCTTAAACCTATCACCACCCATAATCCCTTAAACACCTATTTTGGTTTTGCTCTCATATTAAATCTACCTGGACATGGATTCATACCCTCGTCAAGCCCTTTGAGCCTAAAATATTCATGTGAAAGATAGATCCTATTGGGGATTCCATTTTACTCCCTGTAAGATGCAATAGATTTTGAGAGATATTATGTACTGATATTCTTTTTCAAATTAACAAATCTAGAAATAAAGCATGTTTTAATCATGAAAATATGGAAAAACACTTTTCTATAACTAACAAAGTTTTTGTGATATCTAATATGACCCATTAGATCTAGAGTCAAAGGATAAAGTTTGGCTTGAGCTCTACCATCTATATATTCTCTCAAACCATTGGGAGAATACTCCTTGTCTGATCAGTTGTACACCTTTAGATCCCCCGCCACCATTCCCATTAGGGTCGTGGGCAATGGGATAGACATCAATGTTATCACAACATGTAGTCTAGGAGCTAGAGGAGTGCATATCCTCTCCCTCATTGGCCATCTCCACACCACAAATCTAATAGAGCTACCAGATATAGTGGGAGGTAGGGGAGAGGGGTGCAAAGGGGAGACCCTCCTCCACATGTGTAATATCCCCTCCAAAACAGGAAATATAGCAACACAAAAAACTTTGAACAAGATATAACTTCTGTTGAATAAATTCAAAATGATCACAATAATATAGTCTCTGAATAGCAAATTACAAATCTTATCACTTGTCCTTTTAAACTATTACAATTGCAGTCCTTTCTCATGCATATAAATAAGAAATACAGTCTTAAAAACCCTGGCTTATCAAAACTGGAAGTGAAAATTGAATTCTGGAAGGTCTCGGCCCTTCTGTGTCGACACACAGTCACCGTCGTCGGTCGATATCTCCCTGACGTCGGTCTCTATCGGTCGGCTTTCTGTCGACGTTGGTCTTAAGTCGACCGATGTCGGTCACTGAAAACCTTCTGTCTGCCGAGGTCGGTTCCTGAGCTGATCTGTACGGACCTGTACAGACCTTGTACGGCTGCCAATTAAACACAACTTCCCTGTTTTCAACCCCTGATCTGAAAATATACTTTTCTAGCACAGAAGATCTCTAGCTGTATAATTTATTGAATCAAAACTAAATAAAGAAATACCTGGAATATTTGTAATAACTTCTGTGTGAAGTTATCTCTCAAACCTGAAATTCTGTGATAACTTCTGGATGAAGCTATCTCACACTTTGGCAATAGATCAGCTGATATTCCACAGCCTCTTAATTGCACACACTGAAGAGGGAACGTTCTCCAATGCAAATGGAATCCTTGAACCCTAGGCTCAGTCTTCACAGAAGAAATTCTCCAAAATCAATATCAATAATAGCATCATGAACAACGGCCTCCATGAGAAACCCTTATACCCTCAAAAAGATATGCTTGCCCTAATTAGGGTTTCTTAAATTCGAATTAGGGTTTCTAATTAAAAATAGGCTAAATAATTAATATTTGATTAAATCAATCAAATATTAATATCTCCCTCAATACATGTCAGATCGATGAACCAATCGAAGCAGGTGAATCAGAGAGTGATTCCGCACATGACCATACCAAAATAAAGGTGCTCCACTGGCTTGAGCTCTACCATCTATATATTCTCTCAATATCCCTAAATAATTAGTTGAGCTCAGGCCACCAATCGATCCAATTAGGAGTCCGTGGGCAATGGGAAGACATCCAAATGTAGAAATCCTGTGAATCAAAGTCAAGCCAAGCTCCATTATGACCCTCTATCCATCTTATTAGCCTACGAAGGTCGCATAATAGGCTAATCGTCAAGATTGTCAATGTCCAGGAAAAAGGGGACATGACAATCCGCCCCTCCGGAAATTGCTTGTCCCCAAGCAATCTCGGAACAATGAACTACTCGATCCACCTGGATCCCAAATGTAGTTATGCTCTATGCTGCTGTGAATCAATGCAAGTACCTGCAACATCAGCAAAAGTAGAACAAAGAAAGACTCATAATCAAACTGGCACATGAAACTCCAACCTCCAAGATTACAAATACCATAGTCAAGAGCACATGAGAAACACACTCTCAAAACATCATAATCCAAGTAGAATGGACAATTCCAACTGCCAATTCCATCTGCAAGAGATGGTGCCAATCCATCCCATAACTGATCTCTCTGTAAAGGTGGCACAACCAACTGTACCACACTATCCTCTGTATGAGAATAATCAATATGGAGATTCAACTCCACTGACAAGCTCTCATGGCTAGCTCTCGCCATTTCATCCTCTAGGCAAGATTCAGGCTATCCTCAATGTGCTGAACTCACCTGAAGACGATACAACATCCTCAATGTTACTGAAGATAACCAACACACTCATCATGTTTGGGATCCCTTACACTGGTTGATGTAGACCCTCTTACTCAAGAGGGTGGGGAGCAAACCCTTAGGGTCTTCTATCTCTAATGTCCGCCATGTTTGTTGTTGCTACTTAATGTGTTTCTTGTTATTTGTGCTTTTATTTATCCTTTTTTTAGTTGATATGCACTGGAGTTAATTTAACCACTGTAATATCCCCTCCAAAATAGGAAATTAGCAACACAAAAAACTTTGAACAAGATATAACTTCTGTTGAATAAATTCAGAATGATGTCTCTGAATAGCAAATACAAATCTTATCACTTGTCCTTTTAAACTATTACAATTGGTCCTTTCTCATGCATATAAATAAGAAATACTCTTAAAAACCCTGGCTTATCAAAACTGGAAGTGAAAATTGAATTCTGGAAGGTCTCGGCCCTTCTGTGCCGACACACAGTCGCTGTCGTTGGTCGATATCTCACCGACGTCGGTCTCTGTCGGTCGGCTTTCTGTCGACGTCGGTCTTAAGTCGATCGATGTCGGTCACTGAAAACCCTTTGTCTGCCGAGGTCGGTTCCTGAGCTGATCTGTACGGACCTGTACGGACCTTGTACGGCCGCCAATTAAGCACAACTTCCCTGTTTTCAACCCCTGATCTGAAAATATACTTTTCTAGAGGCTTATTTTACCTCGGTTTGGTTATGCTTTTGGGGAGTGAATTTACTACCCATCTATTTTGTATGATTAGTGATGTACTATATCTTGTTTTATTAATGAAAGTGCACTTTTCAATGAAAAATTGTTATAAATATTTTTTTATGCCACCAGGTGAGGCATTTCTCTTTAGCACTCGAATTTCAAATTTATAATACCTACTAAATCAAAATTTGTTAATCAAAGTATATAATTCAAAAAAAGATGATGTCAATGAATATCAACTAAACAATCGTATTTTATTGTAACCATCTTTCTAGATTGTATTATTTATTGCCAAATAATATAAATATTGTGATATTTTTTTTAATTTTGTTTTTAAAGGAAATGTACTATATCTTGGAAAAGGAGAGAAGAAATGAAGAAAAACCACAAATTTTAGAGTTTTGTAAACTTTTAGTGACGGTTGTATATTTTCATTGTAATATACGGTCTCAATCAGGAAAAACAGGGTAGAGTGCGTCAATTATCAAGGCAGATTCCTCTCCACCCGTGAGGCATGTCAAATGCTTCAAACAGGGATGGTTGTCTTTCTTTTTTAAATCAACGACTGTTAGCAACAGGTGCGGGCAATTGAATGTTTTTTAATGTTGATTTTCGTTTTCCAGTCAATGTTATATTTCTGAAATCGCTTATCAAGGCAGATTCCTCTCCACCCGTGAGGCATGTCAAATGCTTCAAACAGGGATGGTTGTCTTTCTTTTTTAAATCCACGACTGTTAGCAACAGGTGCGGGCAATTGAATGTTTTTTAATGTTGATTTTCGTTTTCCAGTCAATGTTATATTTCTGAAATCGCTTTTGTTTTTTGTTGACTGACGCGCTGAATTGTAGTTTGACTGGCGTTTTCTTGGCCCGTTTGTTTCGACGGCTGAGATTTATGTTTTTTCATTTTTTATGGCTTTGATGTGTTGTTCAATTTAACGCTTTTATATATATATCATTAACTTTAGATTTACGGTCATCAGCTTTGATTACTGTTGCAATTAAATCTCAAAATGAATGATTCCTGTTGCAAGTTATTAATTGCTAATAAAAGCCAAAATAAAATTTCAAACGACTTTGATGACGTTTTCAGCGAAAGGAATATGATTAGCATTTGTATGAAAGAGGTGCAATACAAATGTGTATGGAGCAAAATATGTCTCTTCTTAATTGTTCAAAAGAGAAAGGTCATCAAATATGAATAATTTTTTTAAAATGGTTGTTGAGAGTGTAATCATATTCTATACAGAAAAAGCAACAATTATCCTCTAACGTATCTTGTTAGTGTTCATAATCACATCGATAAAACATTCATGTACTACCAGGCTCGACTGCCCCATTGTCAGAATTAATTAGGTATCATAGTTATTCTTAACCTTATGCATATTATAATTTATTTAGACATTAACCTAACTTGGCAATAAACATGAAAAGCATTACTGTGCTTTAGAGTACATGATAAAGAAGAGGAAATTATAGAAAAGCAAACAAGGATTAAATCAAAATAATTTTTCGAAAAATATGTAACTATGTAACTCGTATTTTATAAAAAAGAAATCATTTTCAAGTACAAAAAACAATACAAATTAAAATTAAAGTGATGAAAAAAATGTTAATATTAAATATTTTAATAAAATATAATAATATTATGTAAAACTTATCTTATTTTATGTGGTAAATTTGTTAATTATGTCAATGGTATTCATTAAGTAAGAGAACTTGCAACATGATATAATAAAAGATCCCAGACTCCTAGAAGCCATAACTTCTATTCCATAGCTCTATTTGAGTCTATCTTCACATTAAAACGACTGTCTCAAAAAATATGGTGTAGTCATAACCAGATCTATCTAATTATAGATGCTTCCAATATTTTCAGAGACCATACGTGACTATCTAAGGGTACAAAATTATAGTTTAATATTTTTTTGATAATTTTTTATTTTTAAAAATTGTATATTTTGTAACTGTATTTGAACTTCAGTTGATATTTGTCATATATATATATATATATATATATATATATATATATATATATATATATATATATATATATATATATATATATATATATATATATGCTTGCATGTGAAACTTTAAAAATAACATATAAAAATAGCAGGTCAAATTTTATTATTTTTTAGAGTTCTAAATTTTGCATGTCAACCACAATTCCAAGTTGGGGATTATTTACGCATGGTTTGTAATTATTTGAAGCATTTAGTATAAATCAATACATATTAGTATTTCAAAAGTTTTGTGTATTATTATTTTTTGTCTTGATAGTATTTAGGTTCATTATTTAGTATAAGAGTAAGTTTGAATCTTAGAGGTGTAAGAGATGGTGAGAGGACTAGGAGGAATTACTCAAATTAACTCGACTATGCTATATCTTTATAGATAAGTAGAATAATTAAATGATATTATTGTGAATCAAAGACAAATGAGAGCAAAAAATGATGTAAAGAATGACACATATCATGAAGACAAAATTCCACAAGAGTAGGAGGAATGGGAATGATAACCGTCAATGGAAGAGAGGATGGTCAGAGCTTTATAAGGAAGGAACAAAGGAATCAAGATTTATGTTCTAGATTATGGAGGAAGTTTAAAACCAAAGGAGTTGATAGATTGGATGAACAACATGGATTTTTTTTTAAATGGATAAATATGAGAGAAGACAAGAAAGTAATGTTTACCTGCATGAAATTGAAGGGTTTTGCAATGATTTGGGGGGATCACCAACATAAAGAAAGAAAGAGAAAATGAAAAGAGAAGATCAACTCATGGAAAAAGATGGAGAAGAAGTTGATGGAGAAATTCTTCTCTATTAATTATGCACAAATATTATACAGAAGATTCCAAAATTTGAGGTAGAAGTGTTGTAGTATACAAGTGTATACATATAATATGGGTTTTATAGGCTTTTCATACGAGTAGAACATGATGAAATAGAAGAATAGATGGCCACAAGGTATGTAGAAGGTTTGATGTTTTCTATTCAAGATGAATTAAGCATGCATAAAATACTTTGCATGGAAGAATCTTCTAAATTAACTTTGAATGTAGAAAAAAGAATAGACAAAATTTGAAAAGAACATCTATTGGGCCAAGAAGAGGATAATACATTTTAATAAGAGGGATAGGTGTATTTAATACAAATAGAGATGGTTTAACACCACTAGAAGAGAATCATCATATGGTGCAAAAAGACAAGAAGATAATAGATAGGGGTTTCAATACCAACAAAGAGGAAGAGGATTTTAGAGAGGACTAAGCTATGGTGGTAGTTGAGGATGTTTTACAAATCAATACAGGTCTTATGTTTGTTAAAGATGTGGATAAAGATGGCATAGGGTGTTTAAGTGTCCACACTACCAAAATCAAGAAAGGAGGCAAGAGGATCGCCCAAGAGTGAATTTAGTTGAAGCTAAAATATAAGAGTAAAATAATGAAGATGTAACAACAAATATTAGAGAAAATATCATGATGATAACAATAATGAATGTTCCAAAGAAATAACATGTGTCGAATAAAAAAGGTGGTGATACATGGTTGCGAATAAATATCCTTCGAACAAGGTGTACTTCATAAGATAAGATATGTAAAGAAATTAGAAATGGTGGTAGTTATGAAAATATAATTTCTAAAGACATGATTGAGAAATTAGTTTTGTAGTTTAATAAATATCCTAACCCTTATTAGATTTTATGGCATAAGAAAGGGAATGAAGATACAATAAATAAAATGTGTTTAATCAAGTTTTTTATAAGTAAAACTTACAAGGATGAAATATGATGTGATGTTATACCAATGGATGCATGCCATGTGTTATTGGAAAAAACATGAATGTTAGATAAAAAAAAATTTAATTCATGATGGAGAAAAAAATGTATAGTTTCTAGCAAGGTGGTACGAAAGTAGCTTTACCACCTATTAAAGAAGAAGGGTAGGCTAAAAGCATGCTGACTAAAAAATAATTTATCAAAGACATGAAGATATCATGCTAATTTTATGCATTAATAGTGAACAAAGAAGACACATAAGTGGTGCAAGTGCAAGAAAATATAGTAGCAATGTTGAAACAATATTCAAATGTAATACTTGATGAGTTATCAAATGGTTTACCACTAAAGAGATATATTCATCATAATATTGATTTGATTCCTAAGATAAAATCTACCCAATCAAGAAACTTATAGATTGATTCCAACAAAACATGAGAATTAAATAAATAGGTTATTGAATTGGTGAGGAAGGGTCCAATAAGGGAGAACATCAATCCATGTTCAACACCAACATTGATAACTCCAAAGAAAGATGGTGGGTGGACAATGTGTGTGGATAGTAGAGAAATTAATTATACGTTTATTATACCTTGTTTAGATGATATGACTAATGTTCTTGCAGGAGAAAAATATTCTACCAAGTTTGATCTAAGTGGATATTATCAGATCATGATTCATGAAGGAGATGAATAGAAAATAACATTCAAAACTAGAGACAGTTTATATGAGTGGGTGGTGATTTCATTTAGATTATTTAATGCACCCAACACATTTATGAGGGTGATGAAAATAGTGCTATGAGAATAAAATGGTAATTTTGTGGTGGTTTATTTTGATAATATATTAATATTTAGTAAGACTAAATAAGAACACTTACAACATTTATGATGGTAATAAAATTGTTGAGAAAAAGAAGCTCTATCTGAATTTGAAGAAGTTCAAGTTTATACATAATAGTTTTGTATTTTTAAGATTTTTAATTTTAGCAGATGGTGTAAGAATGGATGAATAAAAATTAAAAGTAATTGTTGAATGGCCTATCCCAAAGAGCATCACAAAAGTAAGAAGTTCCCATGGTTTAACACTTTTTTACAAAAAGTTCATTAACAATTTTATAAGTCTTGTTGCACTAATACCAAATTGTGTTTGAGGAAAATAATTTGCATGGACAAGGGTAAAAATAGAAAGTTTCCAGTTATTGAAGAAGAAAATTACATAAAAGCATAATTTAGCATTATCAATTATTATCAAAGTGTTTGAGGTTGATTGTGATTCTTTGTTTTTGGGAATTGGTGTTGTGTTGAGTGAAGAAGGGAAGCCAACGACATATTTCAATGAGAAATTAAATGAGGTAAGGGCGAAATACTTTATGTATGATATTGAATTTTATGCCATTGAACAAGCATTAAGACATTATAAGTATTGCTTGATGGATAAAGAGTTTATTCTTTACTGATCATGAGGCTTTCAAGTATTTGAAAATTTAGAAAAAGTTAAATAATAAGCATGCAAAGTGGGTTTATTCTTTGTAGGGTTATACTTTAGTGTTAAAACACAAATAAAAAAAATGAAAATAGGGAACTAATGTTTTGAACAAGCGAGTGGGGTTGATAAATGCTATGGTGAGTGAAGTAGTTGGATTTAAATTTATTTAGAAAGTATATGATATTGATTGAAAATTTAGAAAGATAGTTGAGCAATGCAATAATCCATTGATAGATAGTAAAAGTAATTTTTATGGTGAGGATCTTATGTAGGATGGTTATCTATTCAAAGGGAAATATTTATGTATTCAAATTAGGTCTTTAAGAGACAATATTATAAGAGAATTATAGAGGGTGGTTTGGGTGGAAATTTTGGTAAGAAAAAGATAATGGCTTTGGTAGAGGAGAAGTATTTTTATCCAAAGATGAATAAAGACATGATAAGATATGTTTCAAGTTACAGGGTATGTTAGGTTGTAAAAGGATATGAATAAAATATAGGGTTGTACATGACATTACTAGTTCCAAGAGGACCATGGACAAATTTTAGTATAGATTTTGTGTTGGGATTACCCAACACAAAAGAGGTCATGATTAGATTTTTATTGTAGACAGGTTTTCTAAGATGGTTCATTTTATTGCATGTAAGAAAAACCATGATTCCACTAAAACTACAGAAATATTTTTTAAGGATATTGTGAGATTGCATTGTGTTTAAAATACAATTACATCAGATAGAGACAAAAAATTTATAAGTCAATTTTGCCAGAATATGAAGAGTAAGATATAATTTAGTAGTGCATACCAACCTCAAACAGATAGACAGATAGAAGTTATAAATAAGAGCTTGGGAAAATTATTGAGATACATAGTTGGAGAGAAGCTCAAGCAATGGGACTTAGATTTACCACAAGATAAGTTTGAATATAATACTTTAGTGAATAAATCAATAAGAAAATAAGTATTTTAGATTATTTATAAGATAAATCCTATGAGTGATTTAGATTTGGTATTGTTACCAATTACAAAATGAGTTAGTGATGATGCAAAAACATTTCTAGAACATATATAATAGTTATAATAAAAAGTAATAGTTATAATAAAAAGTAATAGTAAAGTTATAGGAAAGTAGTGAGAAGTATAAATTGACAAAAAAAATGTCAGAAGAAGGTCAAAAATATTTGAATAAGGATATTTATTAATGGTTTACTTGAGTAAAGAGAGATTTTTGAAAGACACATATAACAATTTGAAGTACAACAAAATTGGACCATGAAGAATTGTGAAAAAAGTTAGTGACAATGCTTATGAAGTGAGTTTAACACAAATTTTTGATATTTATCCAATATTTAATGTTTCATATTCATATAATTTACATGGAGAAGATGGTGAAAGTGAAAAATATGTAGTATATTAGAATCAACATGTGCTAAAGAAGAAGAAAGGAAAAATAATGCAGGTTCTAGATAAAATGATAGTAAGCATAATGACATGATGTTATAATAGGTATTTGGTACAATGGGAGAAATCATAGTAAGAATAAAACACTTGGATTATATAATGGGAGCTGAAAAATATTGATAAGAACAAATGATAATAGTATAATAAAAGCAACTCCTAGGTTTTAAATTATTTTGAACCATATAAGAATGATGAAGAAAAAGAGCAAACTTATAATTGCCATGAATTTTTATTTATAACTCCATTTGAACCCATCTTCATTACAAAATGACCATATTAAAAAATTTAGTGTAGATATAATCCATCCTATCTAGTTATGAATGTTTTCGATAATTTTAGAGTCCATATGTGATCATCTGCCTAAAATTAAAATTTAATATTTTTTCTTATTTTTAAATTCCATATTTTTGTAACCAGAGATGAAATTTAATTGATATTCATATGATAGGTTAATTTTAGTATTTATCTTATTTTTGTAGATTTTTATATTTATGCAAACTTCCATGCAAACCTTAATAAAAATAGTAACTGTTAAAAATAATAGGCTAAGTTTTAATTTATTTTAAAGTTATGGATTTTGCATGTCAACTCCAATTCCAATTTGAAGATTATTTATGCATTGTTTTTAATTATTTTAATAATTAAATATGAATCAATATAGATTATTTTTTTGGAAGCTTTTCCTATTGGTATTTTATTGTCTTGATAGTATTTGGGTTCATATTTGGTATTAGACCAAGTTCAAATCTTAGAGGTGTAGTAGGTGATGAGAGGATGAGGATGAATTGATTGGATGAACCAAACTATGAAAGAGCTATAGAGGTAAGTAGAATACTTAATTGAGATAGTTGTGAATCAAAGACAAATGAGAGAATAAGATGATAAAGAGGATAACACATATCATGAAGAGGAAGTTCTATAAGAAGAGGATCAACATGAGAACCGACATCAATGGAAGAGAAGATGGATAGATATTTAGAAAGAACAAACAAAGAAATCAAGGTTGAAATTCCATATTATGGATGAAGTTTAAAACTAGAGGATTGATAGATTAGATGACCATCATGGAGAAGTTTTTCAAATGGAGAACTATGAGAGAAGATAAGAAGGTAAAGTTTGCATGCACAAAATTGAAGGGTAGTGAAATGATTTGGTGGGATCACCAATAAAAATAAAGATAGATAAAATTAAAGATAAAATCAACTCACGGAAAAAAAAGGAAAAGATGCTGAGATAATTTTTTTCCATGTGGATTATGCACAAACTTTATACATAAGTAACTAAAATTTGAGGCAGAAGGATCATAGTATACAAAAGTTTACTGATGAACTTTATAAAGTTTCCATAAAAGTGGATCATGATTAAATAATATAATAGTTGACATCAAGTTATGTAAATTATGTCAAGTTTTCTATTCAGGATGAATGAAGCATGCATAGAATACTTTGTATAGAGGAATTTTATCAATTAGATTTGAAGGCAAAAGAAAGAAAAAATAGAAATAATTTTAGAAGAACATCTATTAATCAAAGAAGAGGAAAATACCATCTAATAAGGGGATGATTTGTATTTTATACAAATACAGGTGGGTTTAACAACACTATAGTAGAATCATTATGTGGTGCATAAAGACAAGAGAAGAGTAGACAAGGGTTCCAATACTAGAAAATAAGAAAAGGATTTCAGAGAGAATGAAATGATGGTGGTAGTAGAGGATGGTTTTTAGTTTGATTGAGGTCTTATGTTTGTTGCAGATGTGGATAAGGACATAGAGTGTTTGAGTTTCCACACTGATAAGATCAATAAAGGAGGCAAGATGATTAGTCAAGAGTGAATTTAGTTGAAACTGAAATAAAAGAGCAAAATATTGCAGTTGAAGCAACAAATATTGGATAAAATCTGCTGATGAGAATAAAAATTATTTCTCCAAGGAAAGAATATTTTTATAATAAAAAAGGTGGTGATGCATGGTTACAAATACATATCTTTCAAACAAGGTTTGTAAGATATGTAATGTATCTATAGATGGTGTTAGTTGTGAAAATATGGTTTCTAAGGACATGATTGATAAACTAGTTTTGTAGTGTGAAAAAATTCTTAATCCTTATTAGATTTCATGGTTTAAGAAATAGAATAAATTACAATAGATAAAAGGTAATTTATCTAATTTTCTATAGGTAAAACTTACAAGGATGAAATATGGTGTGATGTTATATCAATGGATGCATGTCATGTGTTATTGGGGAGGCCATGATAGTTTGATAGAAAAATAATTCATGATGGAGCAAAGAATACATATAGTTTATGGAAAGGTGGTATGAAGGTAGTTTTGTTACCTCTTAAAGAGGAAGGGTAGGCTGAAATCATGCTGATTGCAAAATAATTTATCAAGGACATGAAGATGATAGGTTGTTGTTATGCATTAGTAGTAAAGAAAGAAGACACAAACATGGTAAAATTACTAGTAAGTATATGTAAAATTAGTGTTGAAATAATATACATATATTATACTTGATAAGTTACTAGATGATTTACCACCAAATAAATATATTAAATATCATTTTGATTTGATTTTAGAATCATCTCTACCCAATCAAGCAACTTACAAGATGAGTCCAGCATAATATGGATAATTAAATAACCATGTTATTAAATTGGTGAGGAAGGGTGTAACAAGGGAAATAATGAGTCCATGTGTAACACCAACATTGATAAATCCAAAAAAAGATAGAGGGTGGAGGATATATGTGGATAGTAGAGCAATCAATAAAATTGAAAATCAAGTACAAGTTTGTTATACCTTGTTTAGATGATATGATGGATGTTATTACAAGATAAAAATACTCTATACAAGATTGATGTAAGTAGTGGATACTATCATATTGGGATTTTGGGAAAGAGATGAATGGAAAATATCGTTCAAGACTAGAGATTTTTATATGAGTGGATGATGATGCCATTCAACTTATCTAATGCACCCAAAACATTTATGAGGGTGATGAACATAGTTCTAAAACAATATAGTGTAAAGTTTGTGGTTGTTTAGTTTGATGATATTTTAATATTTAGTAATAATAAATAATATCACTTACAACATTTGAGAATGGTATTAATTTTTTTTTATAAAATAGAATCTCTATGTGACTTTGAATAATTGTAGGTTTGTGGTAAATATCTTTATATTTATGGATTTATAGTTTCAACAAATGGTGTAAGAATTGATGAATAAAAAGTAAATGTATTTATTAAGTGTCCTATCCCAAAGATCATCACAGAGGTAATAAGTTCTCATGTTTTATAATCTTTTTATAGAAAGTTCATTAATAATTTTAGTAGTCTTATTCCATCAATAAAAAATTGTATGAGAGGAAAATAATTTATATGGATAAGGGAAGCAATAAAAATATTTGAGTTGTTGAAGAAGAAAATTACAAAAAATCCTATGTTAGCATTACCATATTTTATCACAATGTTTGATGTTGATCATGATGATTTTTTTGTGAGAATTAATGTTATGTTATGTAAAGAAGGGAATCAAATAACATATTTCATTTATTAAAAAAAATGAGTTAATAATAAATTATTGTACATATGATGTTAAATTTTATGCTATTATAAAATCATTAAGACATTGGAGACATTACCTAGTGTCTAAAGAGTTTATCCTATTTACTGATCATGTGTCTTTGAAGTATTTGAACATTAAATATAAGTTTAATAGTAGGCATGCAAAGTGGGTTTATTTATTTTAAGGTTATACTTTTCTATTGAAACACAAATAAGAAAAATAGAATCAGGTAGATGATATTTTCAACAAATGAGTGGGGTTGATAATTAATATAATGAGTGAAGTAGTATTATTTAAATTTGTCAAGGAAGCATATGATACTAATCCATATTTTGGTAAGATAGTTGAGCCATGAAAGAATTCATTGATAGGTGATACAAGTAATGTTTATGATGTGCATCTTAGGCAAGATGGTTATATATTCAAAGGAAAATAATTATGCATTCCAATTGGGTATTTAAGATAAAATATTATAAAAGAATTGCATAGTGGTGGTTTGAATGGACATTTTGGTAAGACCAAGACAATAATTTTGGTGGAGGAGAACTATTTGTGGCCAAAGATGAACATATATGTGACAATATATGTTTTAAGGTGTAGGATATGTGAGGTGGAAAAAGGACATGCAAAAAATATATGGTCCTACATGTCATTACCATGTCCAAGAGGACCATGGATAGATTTGATGATGGATTTCATATTGGGATTACCAAACACACAGAGAGGTAATGATTTTTTTTGTTGTACACAAATTATCCAATAGGGTTCATTTTATTGCATGTAAGAAAATGATTGATGCCAAGAGAGTAGTATAACTATTTTTTAAGGATATTGTGAGATTGCATGGTGTTCCAAAAAACATTACATCATATAGGGACATGAAATTTCTAAGTCATTTTTGGAGGATTTAATGGAGGGATATGGGGACTAATCTATAATTCAGTATTACATACCACCCCCAAACATATGGAAAGACAAAAGTTGTAAAAAAGAGTTTGGGAAATTTATTGAGATGCCTAGTTGGAAAGAAGCCTAAACAATGGGACTTGGCTTTGTAACAAGATAAGTTTGTTTATAATAGTTTAGTGAAAAAATCAATAGTAAAACTAACATTTTATATTATTTTTGAGATAAATCATATGTGTGATTTAGATTTGGTATTGTTACCAATTCCATAATGAGTTAGTGATGATGCATGAGCATTTCTATAACATATACAATAGTTACAAGAAAATATAAGAATAAAGTTGCATGCAAGTAATGAGAAGTATAAAGCAACAACAAATGTTAGAATAAGGTCAAAAATATTTGAAGAAAGAGATTTATTAATTGTTTACTTGATGAAAGAGATATTTTAAAAAGACACACATAACAAGTTCAAGTACAATAAAATTAAACCATGCATAATTGTGAAAAACAATAATGACAATGCTTTTAAGGTGAGTTTACTAGATAATTTGATATCTCTCTAGTATTTAATATTTATATGATTTTCATGGAGAAGATGGTGAAGGTGAATAAAATGAATAAATAGATTGGTAACAATAGGTGCCAAAGAAGAAGAAAGAAAAGATAGTGTAGGTTATGAATAAAAATAAAATAAACACAAGGCACAATGGTTATCATCATCATCATCATCATCATCATCATCATCATCATCATCATCATCATCATCATCATCATCATCACCACCACCACCACCACCACCACCATCATCATCATCATCATCATCATCATCATCATCATCATCATCATCATCATCATTATCATTATTATTATTTTGTTTTTCCACTTAAAGGGACACACTATTATATTTTGATCCATTTTTAATTAAAAAAAATGATGTCACAGATCAATTAGTTTTAAATATTAAAAAATAATCAAAGAAATGATTCACATATACTATGATTAATATTTAAAGTCAATAAGAACAATTGGGAGTAGAGAATTTGAAATATTTATTGCTACACTTGTTTTAATAATACCTATTGTAATTAATGAAAATGATACAAAGCTCGTGTGTTAAATTTTCTAGAAGGTATTGATGTAAGTCCAAAGATTCATAATTTTTATTATCTTATTAGGATTTTATTTTATGAAAGTACAAAACCATATATAATTATTTCTTAAAAATAATTAGTAGATATAGTTTTACAATAATAAAAACTAAAAATATAATGAGAACACATACTAGATTTCAAAAATATCAATGGGTATAAAATTCAAAAATTACATGAAAGTAATCTTCTATGATGCTTTTTATTAAGTGAATAAATAATTACAAAAGAGTCTTTAAATAAATCTCAACATCAAATTTGAGTTGGCATGCATAATTAAGAAATTAAATAAATCAAAAAATACCTAAATATAACTAACCCATGCTATTTTTATCAATTGTTATTTTTAGTAACTTTCATCTTTTATAAAGTTTGAACAACTATTATTTTTACTATTTTTTGAATTTAAAATCAAATGGACCTAAAAATCTGCACATATCCCAATAGAAAAAAATAATAGAAGCAAACTTCCTATCATCCTCCTAAGTTATTCCTATCTTTCATCCAATTTTCATTATCTTTCCACTCTTTCCTCATTCAAGATTATATCTAAATTACATCAATTTACAAAGGATTCTACACGCTACCTTCTCATATCATAGTTCTTTGATTATTTTTTGAATATTGAAGAGAAAAGACTCACCTCTAGAATAATTTGGGGCCTTCAACCACTATCTTGTCTATTCTTTTGATTATGGATCCTCTAAAATTGATCTTTCCTCACTTAGTATCCAACCCTTATTTTTTATTCTTCTTTAAATCTCTTGTTTGTTTACTACATCCTCATTTTTCAATTATCATTATTTTTCCTTTATCTTAGGGTGTTTATGGGGGCTTGACATTTTGGTCCTTGGTCTTTCTCTCCATTGAGTCTATAGTTTTTAATGCATTATTGTACTTGAAAAATCCTAATCTACTTGGACCCTTCCCTTCCTTACTAGAATTTTACACTTAATTTTCATTTATTAGTTTTTATTCCACCCTCCCTTCCTCTTGAAGTTCCAATTCCTTTCCTCTCAAAGGGTTCCCATGTGCTTCCACTTCCACTTCCTCTATTTATATTGTTTATTATAAAATTGAATCCTTTAGTTTGTTTACCTTTGGGTTTTCCAAGATTTTTTAATCTATAAGTTATTTATAGGGAGAAGGATCCTCTCAAGTATCATAGATCATCATTTCATATTAATTTTCTTCATATTTTTTTATGGATCCTCCATCCTAGTTTTTACATTCCCAAGTTTATCCTTACCTTTACCTTTTTTATTGGCTATATTGTTGTCTAGGCATGCGTTATGACTATGCCCAAATATGTCACATTTAAATTAGATTTCCTTGGATATTTTTTAGACTATTTCATGTTTACATGCACCATATTTGTGTGATGACCTCATTTTTAACTTATCTTATTTTTGTTATTATTAAATTTATTAAACCTTGCTATGATTTTGATAAGATGTTGTGATTGCCTTCAACTCGATTCAGATTTGATTGATTAGACACATTTTGATATATGTAGATATGATTTTGATATGGTTTATTTACTACATTACTTTTAGTTGATTTCTCAATAGCCTATGAAACTATTATTATTTGGATAGTTATTAGATGGATATTGTTGATTTCATATTGTTGGTGATTGAAGGGTTTTCCAACGAGATAGGGTTGATATAGTAACCAAATAATAATGTTATAAAATGTCCATACATACATTATGATACAATCAATGATTTTATAGTAGACATGGTGTTATTTTAGTTGTTTCCTTATCATCTTTGTCTTTACTAGTTTTTATACTTTGCATTTAATTTATGTTTGTTTTCATTCTTAAAGAGGATCACAAAGGACATAATCAATCTTGTGTTTTTATACTTGTATAATGTGGAGCCTATATATACTTAGGCATTATCATAATACTTCAAATTAATGATTCAAGAAGTAGATGACTAGTATGGCTATTGGTTTCGCCTCATCAATGTCTCAATTCACTTAATCTTCCCTTGTTCATTTTATTTTATTTATTTTCATATATGATTTGTTCATACCTCTATATGTTTTTGATGGAATGGTTGTGTTGAATCTTGAGTGTGTGGTTTTAGTTTAAAGTGTTGTCTATTTTAGCCCTTATAAGGTGGTTCAGTGTTATGTTATTTCATGTCTTGTCAGAGATAAATCCTTAGTATTTTTTTTTGACCTAGGAAGAAAATACTTGTGGTAAGATTATCTATCATGTTCATGTTTAATTAATCATTAGTTTTTTTATCACTTTGGTTTTGGTGATTTGGTATGATGGGGAATGTTGACTTAGGGTTGTGATCACCATGTTTCATAATTTTGGTGTTGGAACCTTTGAGTGTTTTGTTTTTTTGTGGAAGGTAGCGGGAAGAAAAACCTTGCTCACTACCCAGACTTCAGGAGCCTATTGACCTTGTTCTAGTTGAGTTGTAAATGTAATTTTTTATTATGTTTTAGGGACATATTGTTCACCTCATGAAACTTGGGGGAATATGGATATCATGGATTTATGATGCCATTTCACTACACCCAAATTTTATGGGTAGTATTGTAGTCATCTTGAATAGAACGGAACAAGCAAATAAAAAGCGAAGGGTGTGGGAAAAACACACACATTCAATTTTCAAGATCTATGTTTTCTATTTATAATATAACAAAGGTATAGTTGAAACAAGTAAGTAAAACATTGGATTGTGTATGGCATGTTTTTACTCAAAATTATATTGTGAACAATATAAAGTATTTGAGTTTTAGTTCATGTCACTGAATTTCAATTTATATGTTTCTTGTCAATATGATTGTTTTTAGGTACTATTCTAATTTATATATCTATTTTTATTTTAAGGCTTTGTTATTTCCAATATGATTATATATCATATGAACTGGGTGTATTATTTGAACCCTGCATTGGGGTTCATTTATTTCATTTACATTTATAAGGCCATTGTTCCATGGTAGTATTTTGACTAAGAAATGATACATATGAGTCGAATATGATATGTTTCATTTCCCATTGATAAGTTTTCTTGGTTTTAATTTTTTGGTTTCCTTTTTTAGAATACCATAGTATATAGTAATGTTATGATAAGAACCACATTGGTGTGTTGGGATTTTGTTTGTGTTTATTTTATTTATTCCATTGAAGATGTTCTCAGAGTTTTATATATGAGAAATCATTGACTAATGTGGCCATAACTTGTGAGCTAATTTACTCATTTTTATGATGGTTGGGGTAGTCTAGGGCAACCTATGGGGGCGTCATGAGACTAGTTGAGTGGGCCATGTACCATTCTTCTTGGATGAATTTGAATATGTGCCTATTGTGGAATTTTTGATTGTAATTACTATCAACATTTTTAAATTGTGTCAACAATTTTGGTTTATAATGACATGATGCATTGTAAAATGATAATGAAAGGATTGATAGTATAATGGTTATATATTCAGAACCTATTAATGGAATGGAAATTATTGTGATCATTAATGTATCATTTATCTTGGTTAACTAGAAAACTTTAATAATGATGTTTTTAGTGTTGACTATTAATTTAATCATTTAGTATGATTATAGAATGTATTTTGACTTATTCTTTTGATTTCATGGTTGATTATTCCATGGAGGTACGTGTTTAAAAGTTGTATACAACTGTTTGGAAATAATTTACTTGATTTCTATATAATGAGCAAATTAGATTTTTGAACTACTATTGGTGTTTCTAAATCTTATGTTATGTGAAGGGAAATAATTATGTTATATTTTATATTAATGAATGAATTACTTAATAATACTAAAATATAATTTATCACGTATTGTATTGTCTTGCGATGACCACTTTAGTGTTTTGATCAATAATCAGTCTATGGTATTAATGGAATGTTAGTAAAAGGATATTTGAGTTGGGTTAAATTTATTATATTATAGTCTTGGACTTTTGAACGCTCGGTAGTGTATATTGTTGGTTAGATATTTAGGTGTCTACATGTATTGTATTTTTTTTTTTTTTTTGAGTTAATGTTCTTGTCAGTTGCACATATTGGAAAAGACTCTAATTGGAGTCAAGAGAGAATGAAATGATACATTTTATTAATTTGTAGATTTTGATATTTAAATAGAATCAGGTTTGTGTGAATCAATTGCATGATTCTTATTATTGTTGGTATGAACTATGATGGTCTTCAATGAAAATTACACTTGAAATTATGTATTGGATAACTTGATAGTGTGTATTGGTTCTCATTTATTTCAAGATTTTTAATTTTTTGCTAGAAATTAAAAGTGGTATGTTTTAATGAAGTCTTTGGTGGAATTCATTAAGGAATTGAAGTTATATGTTTTTATACATAAATAACTTATAATAGTAAGTAAATTGCATTTTTTATGGATTGACAAGACATATTTTCTTATTAGACATTATTCTAAATTTATAAGTATAATAGATTATTTTATTGTAAAATAGAAAAATAATTTTTATTACATCTCTACTACTAGAAAATTATTTTAGAGATATGACAAGAACTCTAACTAAACTAAATTCATGATAATACATTGATTTTTGCATAAATTATGGGGTTCCACTCATATTTATTTAGAAGTTTATGGGTTCCAATGTGTATTTAGTGCCACATTGTCTTAAATAAGCTTGATTTGTATTAAAATTCTTGATTTTAGGTTTACTGTATAAGGAACATGCCTAGGGGTATCCAATTTTACTTTAATCTCATTGGAAGAGTCTAATATGGAATCTTCATTTCCACTAAGGTTTTTAGGCCTTATGTTGTTATTTATTGACAGTAAAATTCTATGTCCTTATACATAACATGTTGATGGATACTTTGTAAGAATTTTTCTTATGGGAGGAGTGAACCTACAACTCACTAGTCATTTTGTAATATTGTGAAGAGCATGAAAGTTATTCAGTTATGTTTAATTCAAGAATATTTATAATTTCACATGTTAGAGAGATATCAATAAATGACATTAGATCATAAGCTTCATATAATTTTGATTCATATAATCAGTCAAAAGCTTTCACTTGCAGAATTTGTTGCACACTGAGAACATTCATGGAGAGGGTGTTTCGAGGTATTTCTTCTTTGTTCAACAAATACACTCCCATTTCAAATTAGTCATAATGGATATCATTAATTTTATTATATTGAGTAATCATATGAGCCATTTTAGGTTATCATTCTTTTTTGATTTGAATATAAGGATAAACATTACATTTCATTCAAGAGAAGGTTTATCATCAAATTAAAATTTTACACAAACATTAACATCAAATTTCATTTCAATGGATGGATTAACATCATCATGTCTCATTTATACATGAGTGTTATCATATTTAATTTCATTAGAGACATAATTACATATAAAAACATCATTTAAAGGTATAAAAACATGATAATAAATATGTAAATTATCTCCATTTGTATTGTATCATACTTGATAGTTATAAGCCTAATAACATCAATAAATGTGTTAATTAATTAATTGTTATTTTTTAAATCTTAATTAGTTGAATACTATAAGGAAGAGGTATGATATTATATATCTTGAATTACAAAATTAATATAATATAATAATTCTTCACTAGAATTGTAAAAAATATATGTTGCTAGCGTATTGATCCACTACATAATCATAGTCATAATTGACATAATCATTTCATTCAAACATACAAGAATGTTCCTCATCCACTTAAGCAATATCATAATAGACACAATAATGATCATTTTCATTCAAATTTATCCACTCTTTGGTATAAATATAAGGAACATCATGGGTACATAACAAGGAATCCATATGGTGAGACATATAGGGTTAAAGGGATGCATTAAAATGGAGATCTTACCACACCCTAAGATGAAAAGTAAGAAAATAATAAGGTCTACTACTAGGGTAAATAATAACACAACACTTAAGGGTTATAAGTATTAGAGATAAATAATAAAATACCTAAAACTATAAATAAACCATCAATGGAAATTAAAAATTAAATTGAAAATTGGACCTTAATGTTGAAATATGAATGTTTAAGAAGTAAGGAGAAAACTTAAATGATAATATATAGGTTTGACAGTGCTTAATAAAATAATCAAGTTCACCATAATGTTTTAACCTATTTTGGATTTAGGGTAATATAAAAATCTAATACTTATAAAATTTAGATTACATAATATATATCATAAATTACACATCTTAATATAATAGCTAGATAAATTACAATCTATTTATGGAAAAAAGAAGAAAATGAGTACTTATCTAGTTTGAGTTCTATTTTATTTATATTATGTCAAAGTAAACCTTCTGATTATATATATGCTTTATGGCGACTCATATTAGGAAACATATGATTAAAACACTCTTGGAAACTATTGGAAAATGAAGCACACTTTAGGTAATGAAAAATTATCCAATGTCTTCCATAACTATCTACGATGACTGCACTAATATTAGAATATTAAAATTGAAGCACCTCTATCTATAAATTACTATTAGTATACATAATTAAAATTCATCCACATGTATATTATTATGTTTTCCTTCTATTTTTGTAAAGGCCTAGCTTTCACTTTGACCCTAAGATGACTTGATAAATGAGTTAGAAAGATTACATTGGACTAACCTCAACCACTCCCCATTAATAGATTAGTTTTGCATCATCATCATCATCATCATCATCATCATCATCATCATCATCATCATCATCATCATCATCATCATCATCATCATCATCATCATCATCATCATCATCACATCACATGATGATGATGATGATGAGGATGATGAGGATGACGATGAAGATGATGATTATGATGATGATGATGATGATGATGATGATGATGATGATGATGATGATGATGGAGTATCAAATGGCATCTATATCTCCCACTTATGTGTGTGTGTGATTGAAATCATTGGAATGCAATTGTACATGATCTTTTACCTAAACCTTTCATAAAATAAGAGTAAATTTATGACTTTATAAAACTTAAAATTTATAATAAAAATAAAATATGAGTATTTTTTATTTATGTACCTTTGATATTTAATGATATCTTTTAGTTAAATTATCCTAAGGTGTTTTTATATATAATTTTCAAAATTTTGAATTAGTGTAATACTAGTGGGTACAATATGAACATAAAAGACACAAAAAGTTAGGAAAAAGCATAAATAAAGGTGGAATTTCCAAAAGAAAACTCAAAATATAGTTAAGAACATTGATAATATTAACATAAATTAAGGGTAACTAGTACTGTTTGGAATATAAGCACTATCTTAAACCTATGTAAAACTCAAAACAAAAAGAGAAAGTGTATGGATTCTTGTGATTAACTCAAATTACATAAAGAAAGATAAAATATATTACCATGAAATAAATTAAATTATAAAGAAGGTGGAAGATAAGGGTGAAATTCAAAATAAGTTCCATATTTATGATTGACAATCCATATATGCAAATTCACATGAATAACATTCTATAATTAAGGCTTGTACAAAATTTGGGTACCTACTCAATTTTTAAATTTAAATTTAAATCTAAAAAATAAAATGGGAGTAATTATAAGGAGTGTAATGAATCCATAAATAGTTAGGAAGTTTTCAAAAGTATTTTTAATGAGAAATACATATTTTCTTCCCATGTGGAAAAAAAGACTCTAAATTTTAATTCATGCCTCAGTTATCTTCTTCGATTTCTACATATGAAGATAAGTTTATGATTTTTTTATGTCATTAATCTCACATGAATGACAAGGAGGTAAAATTATATAAAAATTAACTTGTAATACATGAAAACGTATTATTTGATGTCAATCTAACAAAACCTAACATTTTTTTGGTTGAAGAAAAATATTCTTAGGAAGCAGAGAACCATAATGTCCCATTCAAAATCATGTAAGGATATATTTACAAGAATGGAAAATTTAAAAATGTTATATCCCATAAAAAATGAAAGTGGACTATTGATCTAAATAGTAATAATTATAAAAATATAAGTAAAATCTCTTCCAAGTTTCCAAAATCAAATGTTGGTTTAAAAACCCAAAAATTATCAAAGGACTAATGGGGTTTTTTAAGGACACCCACCAAAAATGTTTAATACCATATCAATTCAAATCAAGTGAGTAGTTGGAGATTTATGTAAT
>JARHVA010003813.1:847500-850000 GCA_037957365.1 Torreya grandis | reverse complement strand
CTCTTATCTATCCATTTAAGACTACAAATGTAAAAACTATAATGACAGATGTCCTTTCTAATTTTACCAAAGTTGTGAGTACCCAGGTCCTTGATTATTTAATATCTTATTAAATTTACACTACTATATTGGATATAATAAGGACAAACCATTCTTTTCATTCTTTAATCCCTCCAAATAAGTCTTAGGTAGCCTTAATGCCCATTTTTCTTACTAGATCCCAAGGTCCTATAATTTGTTATTTTATGCCTATTAAAAAACCAAATAGGTATTCTCCTACCATTGCTATTAACTATGGGATTGATTATACATTACTCAAAATTTACATGCAAATTTTGATTATTATCCTTTTAACTTATTCATTTTTTAGTCAGACTAACCCTTGGCCCATAGAGCCAAATAAATAGGTGCATTTTTAAAATATGGTGGCTACTTCCTTTTTTTCGATATAGACCACAATTTTTATGATATCCAAAAAATTTGGGATGCCAATTGACTAACTTATCTTGATAGCCTCATCTAAGGTTTAAATGCATGGGGCATCATGAAAGAGTAAATATATTATAAATACATAATCCTAGAATAAGGTCACTAACTAGAAGAAAACCAATGCGTCCTTTATAGAATTACCTACACCACCTCTTTCGACAAAAAATTTTAAAGTTTTTATTGTGTCCTCTAAGGAAATCTCATTCTCCCACCTCTGCATCAATAGAAGAAATAAAGCCACAAGTTAAGGTACAAATTCCCTCATGGATTTAGAAGTTTTAAGAAGATGAGGTAGGTAGACAAGATTTAATAATCATTGGGCATGCAAAAGTAGGATTCCATATTGATAGGCAAAGGAATATATTGAGAAAGGTTAAAAGAAATATATGGTGGTAGAAGGCAAAAATGTTGAACTAGAGTAGAGAGAAGACATTTTCTCTAGAAAATTAGATAAATCTTAAACCCATATACCCATATGAATATAGGGAGGATCCATATAGTATTTTGGATGCTATTAGAGGTGTAATAAAGAAAATGTTTAGGAGTTATGATCAATATATGAATAAATTAGAATAATTAAATATCATTCAAGTTCCTAGGGAAATTGTAGATAATACATGTAGAGTGTAGCTAAGAAGTTATATGACATTTTTAACATAATAAGGTCTTCAAAGGCTAAATCTTATCCAAAATGGGTTGATTTTTCCTAATTGTATAATAAAATGAAATATATGGAAGGTAGGATTCATTTTTGTGGGGAATTTAATAGGAATAGATATTATGCCCATTTGAATATAATAACAAATTTAGAGGTTTCATGGGAACAAATTCACATGGCAACTAAGAGAAATAATTTGCTTGATTGGCATCGAGAGATGCATACTTTAGTCCATAATTTTATTAGTCAGCAAGGAAAATATATCTCTATTTTGAAATACATGAGAGTTTTAGTTGTAAATTCTCTCTTGGGATGTTGGTTATCAAGCTCATTTTATAAGGTTTACTCAAAGATGAAACTAAGAACTTTCAAACTAAAATTGAGGGGATAATCCAAAAGTCAAATGAGGAGATTATGAAACTAATAGATTTTTATAAGGTGAGGGTCACATGAACTAATACCCTATATGTGGAAGTCAAAGCTAAAATTGGTATACATAAAAAAATTATCATTAATATCCCATACTAATTTAACAAACCTCTTCTTGATTTTGAGATAATTAATATTGATTCCTAGGCTAGTCACTCCTTTTACTTAGAAATGGAGGCATCAAAATAATTTATTATTGTTATAATAATACCTCCATAAGGCACTTAGTCTTAGGCCCTAAGGGGTACATTAACACAAACTCCAAATAGTCTTGATTATTTTACACTCCTCATTTTTATTACAGTGATAACAAGGACCAATTCAATTAGTTTTATGTCCACCTCAACACATAAAATGCCTCCAGTTACTGTTACGCTACCCCCATTACCAAGATTCATTCTAGTCATTGTCTCAGTGCCCACTCAAATTATAACTCCAATTATAATTACATGTCAAGTAACTATCATTATCACGTGACATCCATATTGATGCAGTGCCACATCAACACTATAGGTAGTTTTTTTGGTATAGTTACATCTATAAGATATAACTTAAGTTTGTTTTAGTGGGTCTATTTTTTTTTCTAAGATTATTTAAGACAGAACACTATTGTTTATTATTGTATTGTATGCAATCACATCATTCATGAATTTTGACATATTCAATTATTAGATAATCTAAATTTAGACCTATTTTGAGAGATAAGTCATTTCCTATCCCAAGATTATATAAAATTGCATCCTCCCTATTTCAAAGGGAGGATAATTTTGGCTATTGATATAAATAATAAATCCTACAACTTGTTCTACAAGTTTTTCTTTATGTGAAAATATTATTCTTATCCGACCTTGTGATTAATTTAATAAGTTCTATTATTACACTATCTTGGTATTTATGTTATGTAGAAGCGTTATTTTGATGCAT
>JARHVA010003813.1:802500-842500 GCA_037957365.1 Torreya grandis | reverse complement strand
ATATAAAAGGGTCTTGGAACTATAAAATCAAATTTCTATGTTTTGGGTTTAATAATACACCTATAGTATTTATGGACATAATTTACAATGTTTTTAGGGACTATCTAGTCTAGGTTGTAGCTGTGTTTTTAAACATTTTAATTTTATGTTAAAATAATGGAAAATAGAATGAACACCATATATGGATAATATAACATTCAATTCAGGAATTCATTTTTTTTCCTAAAAACTATCCAAATTTTCAATCTTTCATGCTGAAATACACTGTGTGTTCATGTAATAACCAATAAAAATGCAACATTTGATCCCATAAAAATAAAATTCATTATGGAGTATTGATGTATAATAAATATGCATCAAGTTATAAGCTTCATGCATTTGATTTAGTTTTACCACATGTTCATAAAGGAGTTATAAAATATATCTAACCAAATTAATTCACTTGATGTGAATGGTGAGATTTTTTTGTTAACTATAAAGTGTAAAATATAATTTAAACATTTTAATGTAATTATAATTATATCACATGTTTTGATTTTCATAAAACCAAATAGAGAGTTCTAAATTTAGATATATTCCTCTCAAAAAGGTATTGGTGGTATTTGTATGCAATGGGTTAGGATTAACCTAAAAATGTCATATCTATAATGATCTGGACTCAAATAAGGTTAATTAAAGAGCCAAATGATACATTATGTTTGTTTCATGACCATGTCTGGATCCATAGTGATAGAAATAGGGTGATAGTGAGATTATGTGGGAGGTAGAGGTGATGGTTGTTTTTTAGGAAGAATTGGTCCTATTTGAGGTCTTACAATGTCATTCACAAAGTAAAAGTTAAAATGTATAAGTAAATGTGATCAAATAAAATAAACACCCTTCAAGGGGATATCAATAAAAATATGATGTGAATAAGTAATATGAGGTGCCACATGGGTGTTTTAAACATCCTTAGTGGGAAATAAACACAATACATAAGTGGGAAATTCTATTAAATACTAACATCATTGATCGAGGACACTCTTGACTAGTAAACACAAAGCTTGACTTGACAAGTGAATTATAATGATCATCTAATGAAGCTTAATATGCTTGAAAATCAAAAGAGTCCTATTTTACCACAACATATTCCCCAATCCCCAAAACATCTTATAGATCTGCAATTCTACTATAAATATTGGATATTTGTGTGAGAATATTGGTATAAATAAATATGTAGGAAGATATATTAGTATAATGATATGAGACCTCCTACCCCAGTCTACTAGCCTACCACACCCTAATGCTATTATTCTCTATCATGAGGCCGATAATGGAGTTTAAGATTCAAGCATAATAGGATATGTGGCAAAAAAGATCAGATATTTTTGTGTGATCTAACTTTTGAGATATATATATATATATATATATATATATATATATCTCAAAAGTTAGATCAAACATATTTGTCATTTTTATGACATGGATTTTCACTCTTTATATTTTACTATTCTTTTTCAATACACATTTATAAAACCAAACATAGATGAAATAGATAGATAATACAAGAGAGATTACCTTTTGCCATAATAAATGATAACCTATACACCATGGTGTCTAAAGACTCCTATACTTATCCAAATGCAATTTTATAATCTCAAAACTGACCCGCGTGTGCCTCAGAGTGAAAGGAAACAAAGGAAATATAGGGGTCATAGAAGATCCATCAATATTATAAAATTGATATAATGAATGATGTGTTTATCTCTAATAACAAGGATGGAATATAATGATTTGATATGGATGGGGCTATCTTATGATAGTCATATCACTATGGAATAAATACTAAGGTACAAGTAATATTTAAAAAAACATTAATGAAATTAAGTGGTCATCCCAAAAGAGGTGGAATAAAAAGTGATCATATAAAAAGAGGGGGAAGGTAAGTGATCCTCCACAAATAAGTCGAAACAAAATAATCATCCCAAAAAATAGGGGAAAATAAATAGGATCTAAAGGATTATAAGGAGACTAAGACAAAAATTATAAAAAGGTAACAAATGTTAATAGTGAAAATGATACCTATGAACCATAAGGGAAATAAAGGATGAAAGTAAAATGAAACAAAATGAAAGAACCAAAAAGGAAACAATGGTGTAATTGAAATTAAATAAAAACAAAGAAAAACAAAGGAAATAATTATGTTAACATGATGTGAAAGAAATAATATTCACAAAAAACAAGACTTATGAGACAAAATAACAATAAAAATATATGCAAATTTATATATCAAAAGATATCATATGAAATGTGATCATATGTGCCTTGTAAATTTTCTTGAAGATTATTGTGGTGATAATGGTTAAGGGCTAAAAGGTTCATTAAGGGTAAATCATGACAAATATAAATAATCAAGAGACCAAAATATATGGGATGGGAATCACAATATGCGCCAATATCATGGATAAGATCAATTATGGACATCAAAATATGCCTTAAAGATTGAAGAATGGGCCACACCAAGTGTCTAAAAACATGCAGTATGAATAGGATGGGAATCACACCATTGGATAACAAGAGGATAGGCATTGAAAGATGCCCCAAAATATTTTATGTGTGTTTGTGTGTGTGTGTGTGTGTGTGTGTGTGTGTGTGTGTGTGTGTGTGTGTGTGTGTGTGTGTGTGTGTGTGTGTGTGTGTGTGTGTGTGTGTGTGTGTGTGTGTGTGTGTGTGTGTGTGTGTGTGTGTGTGTGTGTGTAGGAAATAATCTCAAGATTGATAGGCATAGGAATTATTTTATAATCTATGTGAATCTATGTCATGATATGAAATGTGGCATCTAAGGAAATGTAGGGATCCTTGGGAGGTGATAGAAAACTATGATCAACATTATCAGCTATGTAAATACAGTTTGGATAGATAGGAATGGAATGAATTGTATTTTACACATCGATACAATATGATAAAACAACGCTAAATTGGATTATATTGTCTAGGTCAATATATTATTAGTATTCTATACAATTGAGATGAATTTTATCAACTAGGTCAATAAAGTCTAGTGGAAAAAAAGATTTTGGGGAGATATTACTGAAGTGTATTTGATCAACCATATCAATGAAGTCTAATGAAACAATTTGAATTGTATTGACACATCTTGTGTCATGGTTAATGGAATTTAATATTTATTATAAATTTGTATCGACACTTTATATGTGATGGTTAATGTATTTATCTAGACGTGAAATAATTATATTAGCACAATATCATTGGTGGTTTTTTATTTAACTAGATGTGATTGAACCTAAATTGTATCAAGATGGATCATATGGTATGAAATGAATGATTAAGGTATAAATGAATAATTATTATGGTTATGATGGTTTATACAAGATCAAGGATAATTATCACACGTATGATGTTCCATGTGGTGGATATTGGAGCTAGGTGCTACTTATGTTGACATAACATAATAGGTTAAGGATGAATAAATGTAACTACCTATTAGAATTTGTTCATCTTAGTTATTATTTCTTTATTATTATATTAAGGAGGATCAACTATAGTTTGGAAAACATTATTGAATGAGTTGGGATTTGTAAGGTGTTGACATTGATCATAACGTAGTTGAGTGGCTTTGAGATGGTCATGATAACTTTGGTGCGTAAGAGTGTCAATATTGAAATGTGGACCAATCAATGATCAATAAGGAATGTTTTAAAATAATGGAAATCCTGATGAGAATGACCTATGATAGGATTCCATAAATAAAATTTAATAGGATTGAACCATTTTGGAGGAGATTTAGAAGATTGAAAGCTTAGATTTTTATGTTGTTAAATTTTGATAGAGGTCATGGAGACTTAAGGGAGGGTGGGAGTGGATTGTATTACATGGTATGGATGATACCT
Organism: Torreya grandis; assembly: GCA_037957365.1. Lineage (NCBI taxonomy): Eukaryota > Viridiplantae > Streptophyta > Pinopsida > Cupressales > Taxaceae > Torreya > Torreya grandis. Next base: position 838,610 of record JARHVA010003813.1, on the reverse strand, counting down.
AATTAGGTTTTTTTAGAGTATTAGTTTGATATGAAGTGGTATCAATGGCATTAGATCTAATTACTTATGAGATGATTCAAATTAGCTCATAATATTTTTTTTCTTTTTAACTTTATCTAAGGCCTCTTCTAATGTCTTAGGTAAAAAATTCTAGCTTTGTATTGAAGAGTGGGTTTAAGAGTGATAAAAAAGAGTTTGAAAATTTTATCATCACTCATGTTATGTTCCAATTTGTGAGATAGATACATCCATCACTTGATGAAATCTTGGGCATATTCGTTAGGATATTTTTTAGCATTGATGAAATGTCTAAAACTATTTTCAAAAGATCATTATGTCTAAATTACTTAACTAGAACATTGAATAAATCCTTAAGTTATATAATGGAATGTATAGGAAGTTGGTAATACCATCCTAGAACATATCCAATGAAGGTTATATATATATATGTTTAGTAGTAAAAAAGGTGTTGGTTTTAACCCATTCCTTGTAAAGATTTCAAAAGTTCTTGAGAAAGATAGAAGTAACTTTATTCCCATGATATGTAACAAGTGGAGAGATGTTTCCAATGTCTATGGACACAATAAAAGTAATTAAGGTTTGATTTGATGATGTTGAGTAATTTTGTTATGTAGAGGAGGTTTAAGGATGATATGAACATTAACATCTGTAAGAGGAGGGAACAAATGAATTTTCTAAGTGATGATGAATTGAGGTTGGCTAGCCACTTTCAAAATTTGGTTTTGCATTTGGAGCATTTGATTGATAGTAGAATCTTTCATATGTTTCATTTATTAACCCATTTGTGCAAGGAATTTATTTTTATCTAGACATGTAATTAGATTGGAAGTGTTGGGATTCTTAGATGAAAGATGAATAGTATGGCTAACTTTCACCATGTTAGAGTATGTTTTAAAATTTATCTTTTGAGATTCAACCATTAGTTTTGGATTGGGAGCATCCACTAAGAACTATTTGATAATGGATGAAATTCTAATACTTGGAGGAAGTAGTTTAATAATTCCATCCAAATTAATAACATAAGTTAAGTTCAGATCTACATCTCTTATTATGTAATTTTATCAACTAATTGGAATATAAAAGTATGACACAATGATAAAATTATAAGGTTACTTTATTATATTGGACGGTATATACTAGGGTGATATAGTTAGGTATTGATTCTATAAAAATATATTATATAATCCAAACCAATATATTATGATGAGAAAGCTGGTGCCAATTGGTGGCTAGGAAAAATGACTAGATCAACCAGGCTAATGTAGTAGACATAAAAATGGAAATTTCAAACTATAGTGGGTTGGACGATATCATTAAGATAATAGTAAGAAACTATATTGGATTGGATAATGTAGTTTTTTGAAAAATAAAAACTTGATTAAACTATATTGGGCTTGGTTGATGTAGTTTAATGAAAGAGTGAATGTAATGGTAAAATTCATGTAGATTTCATCAAAATGTATGTAATGGGTTAGGATTAGCCTTAAATTATTGTATCTCTAAAGATATTTACTCAAAGAGGGTTAATCAAAGAGTGAAATGATACATTAAATTTAGGTCATGACCAAGTTTGGACCAAAATACCTATAAAAAGGTATACCTACTCACGAATATCAAAGGGAAAGGTTTCCAAATCCTTCAATACCATGATATAATGGAATGGATCTAACTAGACATCTAATGATGAAAGTAGATGAATTTATTAGAGGAAATCTAAGTATTTTTGGAAGTATAGTAAATTGAAGTAAGGGAAAGGGTTAGAATAATCAAAATGGGTAAAGATCCATGGTGTTGGGAGAAGAAAATTGAATACGTAAGACTACACTAGATATTCCTTAAATATTTATACATTATATATGTAATTATCAACTTGCGTATTTTATCCTATCCTCTTAGCTTGTGAAACGATAGAAGGTGAATAGTCTCCTCAATTTTATGACAATGTATAAAGTAGAATATGAATAGTTAGGAACTATATCGACTATAAATATGTATGTTTATATAAAGAAGATGATGACATTTTTTGAGATCAATATAGACTTTATAGTTTATGGTTACCTATTGAACTTCTTGTGTTTATAATTTTTTGTGTAATAATATTTAATGCTAAGTTTATTCTATCTTGAAATCACTCTTAAATGTTCTGCACATCTAAATAACTCTTTAGTTATTCTAGTTCTTCGTAGCACACATTATTTGTCCCTATTATGCTTCCATTAGCTATGAATTGACTGTTATTTTCTATGCAAAATCATAAAATTAGATACCCTCATAATTAGCATGTTATAGTGATCTTAGAACCTATGATAATAATGGTACTATGAGCATGGATGGCTGTTCTAGGAGAAATTTATGCTAAGATGGTTACTACGACAATGAGATATTGAAACTTGGTTAGAGCAAAAAATATGGCACTTTGCAGAAGAAGAATCTAAAAGGATGGGCATTACTATAAGGGAAGTCATTCAAGAAAAAATATATGATGAAATATATGAAATTTTATAGTGTGAACTACCTGAATCATTGGCTAATTAGTTGACAAGAGTCAAGTACTATTATCTCCATCCTAGATCAGAAGAAACCATTACTTGGATCGAAGAAATAATAGACCATTTAGTGAAATCAAAAACTAATTAGACAAGAGTGATAGATTATTGGGTTGAAACCAGTATAGATAGATACACTAATGAGTTATTAGTAAAAATATATATAGCATTCAAGGTTATGTAAGATCACTTCATCTGAGAAATTAAATTGAAATTTTTACAGTGAGTACCTCTTCTATTGAAAATATTGGTGATGAAAAAAGCCATGGTGCATATTCCTACTAGTATGGATTAATAACTTATGGCATATAAGGATGTGTGCACATGATGGTGAATGATGGATAAATGAGTGACTAGAACTTGATCCTGAATCCTTAATGGAGATTCAAAAGAAGAAAAGTTAGAAGAAAACTCTAGATTCAAAAAGGGAACTATGACAATAAAATAGATGCAATAAACAAATGAATACCCAAGTAGATGCAAATATAAGTAAGAATAGTAGTAGAGTAACTAAGGAATAAGTGCACAAATTGATGAGCAAGATGATGAGTGAAGGTCAAAGAAATAGAAAAATGATCAATGCTAGTAGAAAGAGTGAGAAGATGAAGATAATGTAGAAGAAGAGACATGCTATGAAGAATTTTAAGGTAGTATAGGGATAAAGCAGATAAAAGATATAAGTAGTGCACATATATAAGAAAAAATATTGATAGAATAAGAAAAATTAAAAAGATAAAAAGAACTTAGTCATAGGCTAATCATGGGCTCAAGCACAGTAGAAAAATAAGTCAATGGGAAGGAATATTCACCAAAAGTGTATGCATCCACATAACCCAATCTTATATATCCTAATAGAATTTTTAAATCTTCTAAATAGGAGGAGAATAGTTTGTAAAAATCATTCTCAGAGCACATAGAGCATTGGGGAATGGAAATCCAGATAAAGTTATTTAGGAAGGATTTGAAGTATATAGGATTAGGTGAAGTTAAACAATAATAATAAGGAAGTAATATAATTAGAGTATGCACATAAATTCCTCTAGCTCATACACCAGTACGTAGATATAAGCAATTAGGATGCAGTCACTTCAAGTAAAAGCTACACAAAAGACTACATATATACTTACCACTATGTTGAATTAGGTAGGAGGATTCTTGAATTTGACCATTTATGATAGATCCACAGATCATGAAAAATATTTGTTAACTTGTGAAAGGAAGTGGCAAGCTAAAGGTCTAACTAATGAAAATTTACAAAAGTATAAATTAATAGTGGCTCTAGTTGGGAGAGTACTTGAATTCATATACAAAAGAGATCTACAAGCAACAAGCTTACAAGATGTACACAAATAGCTCATTGTAGAGTTTAAAATTAATAAATGCACTAGCTAGATGATATAGAATTTGAAATAAATAAGGAAAAAATTGAAAGAGTTAGTCTATGATTATGATCATAGATTTTTGGATATAATGAACAAAATAGATTTCACATTAATAGATAAAAATAAAGCAACATGGTTTATTGAAGGATTACAAGACAGGATCTAGTTTACCACTACACACACACAATATGAAACAAAATTATATGCTAGGGATGGTGTACTGCATGTTGATCAAATTGAACATTATGGTGAAACTCCTATATCTAGTTCCAAGTTTGAAAATACATTGCAATATTTTATGAAAAAGATGGAGTAATATCATGAAATAGAAAAGCCTAAATTGAACCTATGGTGTATAGAGTGTGGTAAATAAGGACACCACTGAAATGATTGTCCTAAAATAAAAATGGAATTTTTTAAACTTTGCCAAGTAGTAGGGTATGTAATGACACAATGTCATCTACTACAACAATACATCAAAATTTTACTAAACTTGTACTATAATTTTTGTAAATAAACTACATATGATGAAATGAATTGTAGAGCTCTAGAAGAAATGAAAGAGGGAATTTCAAAAAATGTGTTTGCTATCATAGAATAGTAGATTTCCTTGGTGATGTAAACAATTTTAGGCCTAGAGGTTGATAAGAATTGTGTGACCCAAGCATGTCCATAATGGATTCCAAGTTTACCATAGTACTAGCCTTAGATCTAGTTGGATGGACTCCCTCTTCACTATGTTGGACACCTTCATCACCTTAATATCAATATATAGTGTCTTGGAGTTCACTCATAATGTAGCTGCAATAATAAAATTAGACCCCTCTACTGCACAACAATAGTTTAGTATGGGAAATAATAGTCATCAGTATCAACAGTGGAACTCTATATAGCCATAAGGAGGATATCAGGGTGGATATCAATCAAATAAGGGAGGAGGCCAAGGTGGATACTAAAGAGGATATCAAGGTAGTAGAGGAAATAACTATTAGGCTACCTCCTCTGCAGTGTTACCTATATGGAGAGTACAACCATGTCCAAAAAAATTGCCTAATGAATCTATAAAGGTAGTCATATTGTGCACACTATAAAATTTCTAAGCAACATGATACAAAGGATTGCCCTATTTTTGAAAAATAGAGGAAAGACAAAGTTGTCTAAAATGTTAACATCGTAAGTGCAGAACCCAAAGAAAATGCCTTTTTAAACATTGTGACATAGCAATGACATGCAAAAAAAAAGACTACCTCCACTTGAGATGCCTCAAGATCAAGGAATAAAAAAGGTTATACAAGATAAATACCTATATCCAATTATAAATAAGATTTCTATGAATGAAGCTACATAGCTACTAAAAAATATTCAACAATAGGAAACTACTGATGGTGATTTTATAGCCATAAATGTGAAAATGTATGGAAAAATTATGTGCATCATATGATAAGATGGTTTTTTCACTACACTAATGGAATTAATAAAAATCTTGAGTAACTTTTGTAATGAAGACATATCACATAACATCACAAACCTATTGCACAATATTTTAGAATGTGTGCAGTGTGGCTAGTAAAAGACGAAAAAGCTAGTCTGGTATGTTAAGACAAAAAAACTAGTAGATGTGGATGTGCAGATTGATATTGAGTTTGCAAGATATGAAATCCCAAATCTTGTCCTCAAATTTGGAAGTATAGTAAATTTTATCCCTAGATCCACATGGGAAGTGATTGGATGACCAACCCTTAGCTATAGCCTAGTAACTCTGAGCTTAGCAAACTATAGGAAAGTTGAACCTATTAACCACTTGGGGGATGTTTAAATCAAATCCATAGACTTATACTTGTGAGGATACTTCAAATTAATAGACATGATGACTATGGTAATGCACTATCCTACCCTGATAGGTAAAAAATGGATGTAAGATGGACAGATGACTATCAATATAGTACTTAATCAGATTGAGGCACAGCAAGGTGATAAGGTTGTGGTTATTCCCCTTAAAAAAGTGCATAAACTATATATAATCCTAGATAGATGAGAATATTCACATGTTTCATAATAAATTAGCTAGATGAAGGTCAATATGGAGGAGAATCCTAATGCTCTGTATGCAACACAATTCAACTTCCTAAGCCAACAAGTTAGACCCCAAGTGTAATCACTGCATACAATGAAGACTAAAAGAAGAAGCTATAGAAACAATTGTAAATTAGTTCATTAGTGAAGACTATACCTCCATGTCTGTATAATTTCCCACTCGCTTAGAAGCTGAATTCTTATAAAATATCCAAATAATTAAACGTAGAAGAATAATGGAGACCAAAAGAAGAAGCTACGCAACCAATTATAAATCAATTCATCAGTTAAGACTGTGCCTCCATGTCTATAAAATTTTCCACTCATTCAGATGTTGAATTCTTGTACCAAGCTGATGATCACATGAAATAGTAGATATAACCAACAAGGGAAGGCACAGTGTCCTAGGAAGCAGCTTCTTCTATTAGTGGTGATTCACATATGCATATCCTTAACTAGGCCTATGGTGACCATAAAATTAGGCCCATGAGGATGATATTTTTACATGAACATCACCTACCTATATATTATTAAGTGGAGGACATTAAGTCTATATTATGATTATCAATCAATGAGTTAGCACGTTAAACTATGATTCGAATGGATTTGTTACAACTTGGTGGGAAATTCATTGATATAATCCATTGGAGTAGGATGATGCCTATGAATTAATGATCATCAAATTTTAGCTTCCATAATTCATCCACACGAACTGTCCATTTTTTCAAGAAGTAGAATGCTCTGAGATTCATGTACATAAATGTGTTGAAGTTTAGAACGCAGAACATGTGGTACATAAGTATTGGGTTCATATTTTTCACTACACATTGGCTCCACTACCCATTGCATAGTACATTCATTAGGAGCATATGAGAGAAACCAATCATTGGTCACATGTATAGAGTGACTTCATACAAACTTATGTTTTTGAAGATTAAAATTCATTAGTCCATAATGCACTTTAGAAACTCAAGTACTTTCTATGCCATGGGTGCACATAACATATGAGAACCATAATATAATCAACCATGTAGAAAAACACAGCTTCAAATCATAATTCCACACTCCAAAATTATAAAGCTACTAAGATGGAAGAACAAGCCTTGACATAATCATGTCACCGAATCTAGGATGAGTTAGATGATAATGAAGACTCTAGTTCTAATGCAAACATAGATCTGAATGATTTATTTAGACTTGAATAGCCTATAGAACCACTTAAGGACATTGATGCAATGCTAACTAAAAAATATAAAATGCACAACATCTAGATCCTAGAGAATCAAGGGTAAAGGAATATTTAAGATTCAATAGATGATGAAAAATGTAACATATATTAGTAGTCTCTCAAGAAACACATCGCTAACATTGGAACAAAGAAGGTTCCAAAGATGTAAAGTGTAGGTGACTATTAGACAAAGAATAATATTTTATAAGCTCTACAACTTCTAAGATACTATCCAGATGTATTCCCCACTAATTTCTTAGAGGTATGAGGAGTTGATCCATCCCTTGGTGATATGCACTTTGAATTAAGAAGAAACCATAAAAACTCAAAGTAAAAGTAGAAATGGATAGGATGCAAGATGTAGGGATAATCTATCTAGTAGAAAAATATGACTAAGTATGTCCAATGGTAGTACAACCCAAGAAAATAAGAGAAATCTGGGTATGTGGAGACCACTACATTCTTAACGATGCCTATGTAAATGATCCATTCACCATACCATTTACAAATGAAGTCCTGAAGTATGTGATAGGCCATGAACTATATTATTTTATAGATAGATTTAGTGGATACCATCATATTCCAATTATAGTGAAGGATAGAGCCAAAATGATGTTTTCAATAAAGGGGTTATTTTTCATACAATGTTATGTTGTTTGGGTTAAAGAATCCACCTCCAGTATTCTCACACATAGTAGTCACAACATTCAAATATTTCATCCATGATTTTTTGTAAATTTATTTAGATGATTGGGCAGTCTTCTTCCTATTTAAAAATCATTAGTCCAAGCTACGTTTGATGTTAGAATGATGATGAGCCCTACGCATCACTTTAAATTTGAAGAAATGCTTATTTTTCACAACTTTGGGTGTTTTACTTGGCCATATTGTTTACAATGATAGAATTTTGGTGGATCAAGCTAAAATCATAATAATCCTAAGTATACCACCACTTATTAGTTCCATCAAAGTGTGTTCCTTTCTCAGACATACAAGATACTAACAAAAGTTCATCAAAAGATATGCAATAATATCATCTTCACTAGAATACTTATTATGCAAAAATGATAAATTTGTATGGACATCTAAATTCCAAGAAACTTTTATTGAGCTCAAATAGTGACTGGTCACTGTACCTATACCTATTTTCCCAAATTGGACTAAGCCATTTCATGTACATGTAGATGATTTGGGCATCATAGTTGGTGTAGTACTTGTGTAGCTCAGAGATAGTATACTTGACCATCCCATTCACTTTGATATCCAAAAATTGTCTGATGTAGAGAAAAATTACACAACCATAGAATGGTAAGCATTAGACATTTTGTTCACACTATAAAAATTTATGAACTATCTATTGGTAACACCATTCAAAGTTTTAATGAACCATCAAGCCCTGCACTACTTAGTCAACAAACCAATGCTAGGAGGACAAATATATCATTGGTTGATGCTATTTTAGGAATCTGAATTTTGAACAAATGTAAAACTAGGTAGAGAAAATGTGGGACCTAACCACCTTAGTCAAATTTTGAATGGTGAAGACCCAAAAGAACTATAGGAAGACTCACCTGATGTGCATCTCTTCTGTGTCACTATGATTCCTAAAAATTTAGAATTAATCATTAACTTCCTCGATCAAGGGATCTTCCCTATGCACTTTCAAAAGTAAGACAAAAATTAGTTTGTAAGTAGAGTGATGTCCTATAGTATCATTAACAAATTGGTAGATTAGTTGGGGAAGGATGAAGTCCTACATAAGGTTGTCCTCGAACATGAAGACCCTCAACTCCTAGAGAAATATCATCAAGTAGTCACAGGAGGAATTTTTTCAAGATAAGCTATAGTGAGAAAGATCCTTTAAAGTGGACTGAGGTGGCTAAATTCATTTTAGGATGAACATAAAGCTAAATAACATTATGATGTCTACCAATGTATGGGGAAACCACTTTAAAAATATGAGATGCTATTGGAAGCCCTCCTAAAAGAGAAACCATTTAAACATTTGGGTATTGACTTCATAAGACCAATTAGAAGTGAGTACAATAAGGCTAGGTATATTGTTAATGCAATAGACTATTTCACTAAATAGGTCAAAACACCTACTATACCCAGTTGTGGTGTGAAGGATGCAACAAAGTTTTTGTATGAAAACATCATTATTAGGTTTTGATGTCTAATAAAACTAGTTGGTGATAGAGTAATGTAATTACTCAATAATACTATTAAAGTTGTGATGGAAGAGTTCATGATTTTGCATCTTAAAATCACTACCTATCATCCCCAGGTCAATGGTTAAGCTGAAGCTTCCAATAAGGTAATAGGGAAAATGCTCATAAAAATCTATGATGTTAAGCATGATGACTGGGAATATCACATTCCTATGATATTATGGGCATATCAAAAAAATTATAAGAGAGGTATAGGATTTACACCATTTCAATTGGTATACATTCAAGTAGCAGTTATGCCAATAGAGTATCTAGTGCCCAGTCCACACTCACTATGGTTATGTGCCTAGGAGAGTAGGAATATATTACCAATTGACTCTTATAATTGAATAGAATGGATGATTTTATAAGAATATCATCATATATGTAGAAAATACATAAATAAATTCAAAAATCATGGCAGAATTGAAACCTATGCCATAAGGAATTTCACAAAGAATAGTCGGTTTATTTTATGATAGCTGGTTTAGAGCATTCCCAGGTAAGTTATAAGTAAGATGGAAAGAAACTTACATTATTCATGATTTAACACAATAAATATCATTAATTTTAATATATTTAGAAGGAATCATATTACTAGGGTGAGTAAATGGTTATAGGCTTAAGCCCTACCACCAATAGTTATTGATCTTTGTCCATAGTTAAGTGGGTGTTGAGTAGCACCATATGATTAGGATTTTTATTAAAATTTTCTGTGTTTGTTTTTTACTTTTTTGTTTATATATTATCTTATCAAAAACATTTTTTAAGTACTAAGATCAAGTATTACATGCACCATACACGTGAAGGACGCACCATGTGTGACACTAGAAAAGTTAACGAGAAGTGACTAAATAATTCTAAGTTTGAGAAAGATGTTAGAAGGTCACATCATTAAGATATCCTATGGATAATGATAACCCACTAGAAATAAATGCAAGAGCCAAGGGTTGGTAGATATGATCTTCCACGAATTGGTGGCTAGTCAACATCAATAGCTTGTACCACTCGTATGGGCACCTAAGGGCATAATGGTATAACTCCACACATGTGCCAATGACTAAATACTTTAAGATCCAGATCAAAAAGGGATTTTCCACATCCACCAGGCATTCAAGGTGAATGGATATCTAGGTATGTCTTGGACATAAAATCTAAGATGTGTGAAGTCTATAAAGCCTATGTTTCAAATTCCATGGTCACATTTCATACTAAGCACATTCCTGAGAGTTACAAATATCAAAAGAGTTGAAATAAATCCATTGGTATACAACATTCAAAATCAATAAAAAAAATATTCTCATGACACCACGGACACTATGTCATTGAGTCAACATCTTTCAGAAGTATAAAAAGAAGATATGGTAGTTGGTATGACACTGCGATAGATGAACTATAGTGATCATAAGCCATTCCAATATTTACATGAAGATAAACACAAGATATTTTAGTCAAATCCTATGGATGTTGCACAACCACTTACCCTCACAACCCCCCATAGATTTTTGAATACAGATGTGGATTTCTTGCTCTGAATTACATCCTTTGATGACATAGGAAAAACTATTTAAAATTTTCTAGGACATTAGAATGAGGGAGAAATATACTTGGGGCCAAATGGCATGGTCACCATTAACACTAGGTCATGGCCCAAGCTCTCAGCATGCTTGCATGTGGAGACTCCTTATTGGCTTACAAAACTAAAACACCTATAATCTTGTTGAATGTTTAAGATGAGATTCCAAATAAACTTGTCCATATTCTAGTTCAATGCATCACTAGACACTTTTATTAGACAACCCAATTAGCTAAGAATATACCTAAAGGAGTTATGACATCACCCATAGGATGATACATTGAGATGAAAAATTCAATTGGGCATAATACTTTGGTTAGGAAGTGATTACCAACATTGAGAAGTGTCATACCATACCAAAGCACACCTTCAAGTATCAATTATTGATTCTATTTCTCTATTTCACCCAGTGGAAGTCACCTGAGGGGAAAGTGCACCCGAATATGGACTACCAACTAGCACAATAGTTATAAAGCTTCATATGGACATAGGAATGAGGATCCCTCACCCATGAGGGGAAGTTCAAATCGTGGTGGGAGGAGTTCTTGGACCTCATTGCCTCACATCTCATAGTTCTAGCAGAAATTTTATATTATTTGGGATAGCATGGCACTATCACCCTCATGCCTAAGGGGGTATTCATCACCATACATGAGTTTCCATGCTCACCCTTCAGACTACTACTATTTTTCATCATAATAGAGATGGTGTAGGCCAAGGTGGCCAGACATAAAGAGCATGTAGCAAGGTGAGAAACTCCACTACAATCCATACTATCAGGCACATACATTCCTGCAATGTAAACTTTAGAATCAACATCTAGTACACAAAAATAAAAGGGGAAGTGCAAGTTAGACCCTAATTTGATGTCACCTATACCAAAGCACACAACACATATCACATCATGGGAAGATGATCTGAAGGTGTCACAAATTATTGGGTCTTGTGATCTCATATATATGGTAACATATGCATAAGAGGTTGACCAAGTCATGTTGGTAGATATGGTTGAGGACTTTTATGAGAAAGAAGAAGAAAATGAGTTATTTTTATGGAAGGTGGTGTACATAGTACATATTCATAAGTAGGTACCACAAAACCTATGGGTAGAACTTCTAGCTTTCCCATCATCCATAATTATGGACATGGTCAAAGAAGAGGAAGATCAACTTTGACATTGAATGGACTTCTTGTAGCTTCAATGTACCCCTAGACCCCTACATATGCACTTGATGTTTTTCTTACACCATTGCCAAAAGGTGCATCAAAATCACTAGTTTGCAAGCCCAAAACATGGTGGGAGATGAGAGTCTCCCCTAATTTGGAGGAATGCACATTGGTATGGTCCACTGTTGAACAAGAACCAAAGCCTACCTCAAAAACTTCTACACCAACACCATGATGTAAATTGGTCACCATATGTAGGAGAAAGCAATAGGTTTTTAGTACAGAGGTGTGACACATAGACTCCCCACCATCACCATAGATGTTCTTGTCACAAGGATCATGACAATTACATAGGAAAATTAATGTATAGGAAAATGTTTATTATGTGAACCCTATGACCACTCTTCATAAATGATGGTTCAAATACACCATTTAAATTAGAGTTTATTTTGACATTGTCAATAGAAAGGAAGAGAAGAAGTGAAAGAAGGAAGAAAAACAACAAAAATAAATGTAGTAAGCTACAAAAGTGGAGGCCTATAAAAAGGGCAAGGATAAAGAGGCAGACTTACAAAAGTCTTAGTAGATGGCTCAAAAAGCCTAGGAAGTAGTTGCAACACAAAATCAAGCACAAGAAGAGAAGGAAAAGAAATAAAAAGAGGAGGAAGAAAAATGACAACAAGAAGAAGCAATCCAAGAACAATAACAAGAATAAGAATCTAGCAAGAAGGAGGAGGAAGATGATGAAGTCTTATGGTAATAACAGGCACAGATATAAGCACAAGCCTAGGTACAAGCTCAAGCAGCACAGGAATACACATAGAGGAAGAAAGAAGAAGAATAAAGGGAGAAATAAGAAAAAAATAAATAGAAAGAAGAAGAAGATGAGATGGAGAAGAAAGAGAAAGAGGATGATGACAAGAAGAAGAGGAAAGAAAAGGAAGAGAGGAGTAAGAAAGAGGAAGAAAAGGATAAAAATCAAGAAGAAGAGAAAAAGAAAAGGGAGGAAGAAGATCAAAATCAAAAGCAGGAGGAAGAGGTGAAGTAGAAGAAGGTCAAGGATGTTGTGTAGTAAGCTAATATAGAAGTAGAAGCCACAAAACATTAGAAAATACCAGTCACAACATAGACACAAGCTTAGATTCCATAGATTTCACTAGGAGGTGTATGGATTTGGGATGTCCTAACAGTCACTACTCGACACACCACCTTCTCCCTTATTATAGCCACCATGCCCCATTAGGATCTTGTAGTGACAATAAGCACATTAGCCACACTTATGGTTAGTTATAAGGTATCTTTGGATGTCTCTCATCTTCCCTTGAAGAAGCAAATGGAGGGAGCCACAACATTCTAAGAATCTATAACATAGAAGGAGGCCTCCCTAAAAAAAAGAGAAAGATGAAACCAAGACCAAGAATATGGAGCTTAAAAATTAATTGCTTGAATCAGTGAAAGCAATTGAAGATTCTTTCCTAAATTTGGTTTCTCAAGTCATAGGAGAGCAAATCATGTCAGATCATCACAGGTTAATAATACTACTAGCAGAGCTCACAAAAGATTGGTACACAATACAAGAACTTCATGCACTGGGAAATCTAAGTTACAATTTGAAGAATGATATCATAACTTTGATCACTCTACTATAGGAGTACCAAAGTATGTTGGACACCATAACTCTCCAAGCCCATCAACTTGTACATAGTCTTCTAGACTAGAAATAATAGCATGATAACTCTTTGTCTAGCTCCAGTATAGACTTTAATGTAGCTATTATAGCCCATATAACTATGCATGCCATGATTTCATCATATGATAAGACTGAAATTACTCTCTAGAAATCCTTAAATTCTAGAGATAATGTGTGGTATTGACTTCTTAGTTGGCAATAGGACCTATGATGCAGTATATTTGCAAGGGAATAGGTGGAAAGACATGTACAAAAGATGGATTAACTTGATGTAGAGATTCAATTAAAGGTTACTAATACAAGGGATGATTTAAGTGATTCATAGAATGAGGATTTGAAGGAACTCATTAGAGGTTACTCACCAATGCATGTCTTCATTTGCATGGTCCAAGAAGTCATGCTAGATTGGGATGTATTCAAGACTGACTTAGCCCCATTGTGTAGCGAGGTGACTCTGATGCTTAGGGTTCCTATGTACATTCCACCTTCTAAACTTTAGTAAGTGATCACCCAATGCATGACTACTAAGAAAGAGGTTAAGGATCCTACTGACCATCTTTCTTCCTTAGATACACCACTAGCTACTAGTTGAGTATTGCACACTACATAAATTTTGAAAAAAAATGTAATATTTTGAACAGTTTTGCATTGGGGATGATTAGTGAGACAAGTAGGGCCAAGATGGTTGAAAACCCATAAAGGTTGGCTACCTACTTAGTCCAACCTATTGAAAACCTAAAAGATAGGTAGGTTGGTATGCTACATATCTAAAAACTTGAAAGGGTGGCTATGTAGTGAGTAAGAGGTGAAAAGCAAAAATGACACCTTGAGAAATTACTACAACTCTTGCTAGTCTACCCAAATTTTCAATAATTTTCCCTCAGTGCATAGCTAGATGAACCTATGATGTTGTCTCAAGATGAGACAACACTTTAAGCCTAGCAAATTGTTTAGAGAAAAAAATTGAATAAGTAAGACTGCACAATATATTCCTTGAATATTTATGCATTATAATTGTAATTTTTGGCTTGTGTATTTTATCTTATCCTCCCAGCGTGTGAAAGGATAGAAGGTGAATAGTCTCCTCGATTTCGTGCAAATGTATAAATTAAAATATGAATAGTTAAGAACTATATCGACTATAAATATGTATTTTTGTATGAAGATGATGATGAATTTTCTAAGATCAATATAAACTTTTTGGTTTATGATTACCTAGTGAATTTCTTATGTTTATCCTGATTTATGTTATCATATTTAATTCTAAGGTTTAATCTATCTTAAAATACCTCTTGAATGTTTTGCACATCTAAATAACTCTTTGGTTAAGCTAGTTATTTATAGTGCACATTTTTTGTCTCTATTACTCTCCCATTAGCTATCACTTCATTACTCTTTTATGTGCAAAATCATAGACATAGCTATCCTCATAATTAGCATGTTTTAGTGATCTAAGAACCTCTAATAACACATGTTAGGGAAATAGGGTCTTACTATGTATAATGTATAAATATAAATTATAAACAATCCTATATCCATACTAAGTATAAGTACATATACCTTCTAGACAAGGACACACACACACACACACACACACACACACACACACACACACACACACACACACACACACACACACACACACACACACACACACACACACACACACACACACACACACACACACACACACACACACACACACACACACACACACACACACACACACACATTTTTATCTACTAAGCACTAAATAAAATCAAGCTACAAATGGAAGAAAAGAATTATCTTAAGGTTACAATACTTATATTGATGGGGAACTATCAAGCCTCAATCTATCCTTGTCTAATGCTGATTTGCAAGATATTTTTGTTGTTTTGAAGACCTCACAGGATGGACAATAGGCTCCAATCCAACTGAGGATACCGTAGAAAATATCAAATACTTCATGTTGATTAATTTGACCATAAGTATAATAAGGTCAACCCCTATAGTTAAAAATTTGTTATAGGGGTCTTTTAGGGTGTAAAATGGTTTACCATAGTTCTAGTGAAGTCATTTAATGTGCTTTAACTTGGTCGTTAGTCTTTTGTGTAATTTTATGTCATTTAAGGTCATTTTTATGTCATTAAATGAGATTGTATAGATTTAATATGGAGGAAAAGTGTGTCTAAGTTTAATTCAATGTTCCATGTGTCATTAGATTTCAGAGAGGCCGTTTCATAACTAAAAATTTGTAGGGTTCCATGTTAAAAATAATAAACTATTGAAAAACATTTGTTTTTAGTTGCTGTACAACCTTTACAATAATTATAGAAAGTGGGGTTCATTTAAGAGTGTCTCTTGAGCTCCCCTTAGTTCAATACCACACTTTAAAAGCCTTGATAGACTTGAAATTGGTCAAAATTAACCTATCTCCTCTATCACTCTCCTAGACAAGTAGAAATGGTCAACTAGTCTTTACATGGTATGGATAGGAGAAAGATAGTTGGATCAAATGCACTTGATGGATGAAAAAACACATTGTTTACTTCAAATCCATGTCAATAGTTAGAGTATTGGCAACTTATGATCTATGAACCATTTCTTAGAATGATAGTCATTATTTTTGGACTACTCATTCTCATACCCTTAAGTTTCCTTCTTTATTTAGATTGGTATGAGAAATTCAAGTTGTGTACATGTTATTATAGAGTGTGAAAATTCTTTTCAAATGCTTCTCAATCATTTTTTCACATTTGGAAGTAAAATAATGAGTAGGCTATCTCAGTTTGCTAGTTTAGAACACCATTGATGTTGTAGATCAATGTTTTCAGTCCTTAAAAGGTTTTCTCATGCAAGTGTCTTCAGAATAGAGGATATATGTTATGTCTAATCCATATCAACATGGTAACTAATTGTCCTTCTAAATTTTATTTTATCTAAATAGTGTTCTATGTGAAATAAAATGTCTAACATATGCATAGAGTCAGATTTCCTATAATATTCACTTATGTTCGAGTGAAAGAAACCCTAAACAGTCATGGTGTCAAGATAATAAGACTCCAAGGTGTTGATGACACTCTCAAATTATGAAAAATTATTTTGATCTTTACAAAATGGTTTAATATTAGTTTTGAAAACCAATGCTTTAATATACATAGTCTTATTTTTTATGTGCACTTATAGGCAGCTTCCACAAAGATAGAGCAATGTTGAATAGTAGGCATTTGAAATTGTTTGGAACCTCATTAAGGTCTGAAAAATGGAGGGTACCATTGTGATAGTGGTTAAGTCCCAATATGGAAAAAAAAGTTGAATTCTATGTCCATAGGTGAATAAAGTTTCAAAAGGGACACTTTACCTTAGTTTCTCTAAATCATGTTTTGCCCATATACATATCATCTCTTGGTGGAGTGTCTTGATGGTCTATATATGCCTAGTTGTTTTCATCATGTAGCCCAATCATAGGGGAAATTATTTGACATAGGAGAGTGATTGTGTGGTTAGAATATCATAGTGTAGATAGGCTTCCATCTCAAGAAAATTCTCATTGTAGGCTGCCAGTGTAATCTACAGTATTCATGAATCCCAAATGGTCTTATGATGTAATATGACACATGAAATCATAGCCTTCAAGACAAGTGAATCCATTTGAATGAAAATGACAATATGATCTCAATATCAGAAAAAGAGGTTGGTGTATAAGGTTTTGGCATAGTATCACCTAATATATCCTTTATCTCATAAATGGTCACCTATAGTCTGACTGTAGACATACAAAAAATTGATGATAAGAGATTAGAAGTTGGAAGCTTGGAAAGAATATATAGTCACTTAGGCAATAATGATACAATGATATTAGAAGGATATTAAGGTATGAAATATAAGGTTAAAGAGTTTAAGATCATCTACAGGGGTCTTTATGGTCTAAGGAGTGGTACCTTATAGTCTGCTATAGTAGAGAGACCAATTTAAGCTAGTGTCAATAGAAAGGCAGTGAGTAGAAGCCCATAGGCATGAGATTTGAGATAAAATAGTTATGAGATGATCTCATAGAATTAAAGGATGACATAATAAATCTGACATATGGATAAATCATATACCTCCACCTATAATAAAACTCCAAAAACTACCTCCTATAGTTTACACATAGTCCATGGACTTGTATAGGTTAGTGAAAAGTGTAAGTTGGAAATTGGAAAAAAATTATAGATGAATTAACTATGATTAGACTACCATAATATTGGTAAATAAAATTTAATATTTTCTTAAGAGGAGGTAAATAGAGCAAAGATAAGTCCTAACTTGTCACTCAGCCAAGGTTTCTTAAAACCTTGCATAGTCACTTGTCCCAAAAGTCTGCCCAAACATTTATGATGTTGATGGTCATAAGGGACTGATATAATATTGATATTTGGCACATAAGGTGTTTATGACCTATTTTATCCTACCAAATCCTCAATTTTTTAGATCAAAATAAGGTATATTCCCTTTATTTTATCTCAAACAGAGGGCACTCCAAATCAAGGAAAGATAGCAAGCATGTTATGTAAATGAGAGATAGATGACATGAGTAGTATTGGAGAACTTAAGTAAGGTCTTGATATTTTTAAGGAGGGTAGATATATATTTTTAACCACTCATAAATTATTCAAACCATTAAAAAGTAGTCATGGATAACTTAAGCATAGTCAATCCTATTAGGCATAAAGATAATAATTATCCACTCAAGGTTCTAGTTTCACTTCCAAGACCAAAAGACCATTAAAACATAAATTATTATATTAAATGGAGATGTTTTACGAGTTATAACAATTTATTTATAAATAATGACCATAGAGGGGTCAGTTTTAGCAAAAAATCACTTCAGGGTCACCTAGAATGCACTCTAAGGCTTAGTATGCCAACTTCAAATGTTCATACCTATACATAGAGTTTTTTGGTGACCCAAGGAGTTATTAATGGTGTAATGGGGTATATAACTTGGTTTTTGTGTAATTTTTCTTACATTTCAACCTCTGGTTTCTATGAACCATCCCTATGAAGTAAAACATGCTAAAACCCTCCTAAACCCTTTTTTAGGACTCTATGAAGAATGTAGGTAAGAAGATGCATTTAGTATGAGTAGTTTATATTATAAATGGGTTTTTTAATTGTGTAATACTCTATAAATATACTTCCCATCCAATTGGTATGTACCCTACTTGTATGAACAAGGCATAATAGACATTTTTTTTAGGAATTTGATTTGTTTTGTAGTTGCAGAGGAGTTTTGATGGAAGAAAACTATTGAATAAGGTATATATAGACTTATTATAAATATATATTCTCTCATAATACATTTATTATTTTTAAAATGTCTTTTGATATATAGTTCACTTTAGGCAGTCTTGGACATGCATTAGAAAGACAAAGTGACTTCCTAGTGAAAGGATGAGAAGTTAGTTTTTAGATCATTTTATGGTCTAACTCATGGAGTGGAAGGAAAAGGGACTCTATAAATATGTCATAACAAACCTTAAATGGATTTTTTTGAGCAACTAAAGGTCATTTGGATGATAAATGTAAAGAATGAGGCCATGAGGGCTAATGAATGACTATAGATGATGGGTACAAGTGTGCAAAAGATGGCTAGAAGTTAAGGACACATTTGATGACTTTCATGGCATGTTGATAACCACCCTAATAGATTTTATAGGTTTTAAATCTCCATATTATAGTTTCAAGCTATCAAAATATTCCTAATTATGAAGGCAATTTCAAGAAGGTAGTTGAAAGGTCCCTACTCCAATTTTGAGGAGTTTTTATGCTTCATATGAACATTTGTACAAGAAAACTTTACATACCTATATTATATTATTAATTATTATTAAATTAAACTATTTCTAATTCATTTAAATGTGGTATTGTGACCTTTTAACTTATCTTCTATTATCTCCTCTCACACATTCTACAAATGCAAGTAATTTTTGCTCTTGTATTCAATTCCACACCAAGTGTGGTGAAACCCTGCTAGTTTGATATTGTAATTTGGATTTGAAATAAGAATTTAAATATGGTTTTTATCTCTAAAAAATATTTTATATGTGTGTGAATTGGTGTGTAGTGAAATTTCAAGTGATTAGTATCTATCCTTGCCTTCTCTTTGCTCTTTCATGTTTGATGCAAGTTGTTCTTACTCTAATAGGTCACATGAAGTGTTGTAAAGTACATTGGTCTATATTAAAGTGTAAGGAGTATCCTTAGTTTTTAAAAATTACCTTTGGTTAAACCACATTGAATAATCCCATTTATATCACCTCCATGTTAGAAATACTAATGTTATAGCAATTAAGGATTTGAGACTAGTGTTATGAGTCATGTCTCTTAGAGCACTTATATGGCAATCTAGTGGAGACCTTTCTAGTCTACCACGTCATTAGATTAGTCTATTTTCATGTCACTTATATCTCTTTTCATCCAAGTAAATAGTTAGTGTAGGTGATAAGAATTTAAGGATCAATCTAGAGAGTTATCCCTTAAACTTGGAGGTCTAGCTCTACCAACAACAACCCACAGGTCTAAAGGTATTCCAATGTTTCTCAAATCCTAGAGTAGGATTGAATGACCAATTATATGGAATAGTATTTGGTGATAATTGTTTTTCACACCCGGTAGGACCATTGTATCAAAGACATCTTGTGAATATGAATTTTAGTCTTGACAACATTACAACTGCATATGGTGTTCAACTCAACATTTTATGACTCTGTTCAAGGTAATATCTAGTTGTAGACCATTGTTTTATTAATTACTATGTTCATAATTCATGGTCATTACTAGGTTAACTTATAGTAGGGGTTTCAATCCTATAAACCGAATCCCTCAACCTTAACTTTTTATTGAATTTTGACATCCTCAACCTATCTTAACCTTTAAATAAGAGGACTTTGCAAACAAACAAGATAAAGAAAGTGAATAGGAACTTGAGAACATGGATAGGCAACATGCCTTCCCAAATTTTAACACTAAAAATCCCATCCACCTCAATTCATATGATGATATACCTCCTAATGCTACCAAAAGTATTCCCACATTCAATGGTGAAGGTCATGTCACCCCTAGTGAGTGTATTAGGGATACCTAAAACTTTTGTAGTTTTCAAAATTTTAAAGAGGTGAATATTTCCATTAGAATCATTACCATGTCCCTTATTTGGAAATAACTTGATTGATATAGGAAATTTCTTGGAGGTTGTATCATAACTTGGGATGATTATGGAGAGCTATTGACATCAAGGTTTCAAGATAAGAGTGACCCCACATCACTTATCTACCAGTTGAATGTAATTCAAAGAGATCCTAAGGAGATAATGAATAAAATAAATAAGATATTCCAAAGGACTTGTCATATGATACCTCCTCCCATGACACCACCTACAATATTTGTATTCCCTACATAACTAAGGGATATTGGTACTAACATAGCCATCATGTTACAATCCATGGATGGTTACACTTTACCTGAAGCATATGACCTTGACATTAGAGGTGAGAATGGCATAATACAAGGTATAAAGTTGCCTCAAAAATTATCCATGTCCTTTCTACCAAACATGTAAGTTTCTTTTCCAAGTGTTTCCCAAGTTCCAAGTGCAAATACCAAGTTTAGAGATTCCCCTAAGAAGGTAGAAGAAGCTATTAATAAAGATGCAAGGATATAGGCCTTAGAAGCTCATGTTATGAACCTCAATATGTAGTATAGTGTTAATAAAAACCCATGTCCATATCATCAATAATGAAATATATTCCCACCTTATAAATATGGTCAACTTAGAGGAATAGGGCAGCCTAACTTTAATAGGTCTACCAATGCATACAATCCAACATCCACTTCCAACACAAGAGCCATGGTCATAGTGCATAGTAAATTGGTGAAATGATAAGAATTTAATAAATGGTAGTTCATGGATGAAAATGAAGATGGGGATCAAGCCCTAGTTTCCCAAGGAGGAGTTACTCCTCAACTATTAGAAAAAGATGTAATTCTCATACAAGTAAATGAATGATGGTATCCTCAAGTAGTGAACTTTGCAAATTTTCTAGTAGAATAAACCTATGTTATCAATAAAAATAATTAAATTGTAGATAATACTAGATCAAATAAGAATGAATTAAGATATGCCCATGGTGTTTATACAAGTTTAAATATCCCATTTATAAGGCATCAAGGTGTGACTGTAACTATGGCAGTCCCTACAACTTCTACGCCTATCTCAAATAAGAATGTTCAAAGGGTTATTAAAAGTGTTCCACCACCTCAATATAAAGGAACTTAATCACATTAAAGGAAAAAATAAAAGTTAAATACTCTTGATTTGAATATTTTGTATTTTTTGAAGAGTGTTATGGCATCGATGTCTCTTTAGGAAATGCTTCACTTGCCCAGTTAAAAGGAGATTCTTCAAGAACAATTGTCCCAAATTCACCTAAGCCCTTAGCCATCATGTAATGTTAATTTTTCTCACACTAATGATCCTAAATACATTTTTTATCCCTCTTCTAAATCTGAAAATCCTCTACCCTTCTACCTCACTCTAATTGTGGGTGACAAACTTGTTCACAACTACATAGTGGATAGTGGGGCTAGTAATTTAATGATGCCAAAGGTTGTAGATGATAAATTAGATATAAAATTTGAACCATATAGTAAGGGAGTGATTAAAATTTATGGGTCATCAAGTAAGTTTGTGGGGCTTGTCAAGGGATTGAAATTTTTCCTTCATTATTATCTAAGCTTCCCCATTTTTAAAGACATAGTAGTGGTTGACTTGCTTTCTCACTTTGCTATTTGGCTCTCAATGGATTTCAAAATAAATATAGGAGGCTACCTCTCATAGTTTTGGTCATTCTTGGACTTTAGGAAAAGGTTTGGAGAAAATGTAACCATAAAAACTCAACCATTAGCTAAGTTTCATATTGAGCCCTATGTAGAAGCAAGCTCTAATCTCAATTGCACAATCAATGATCAAGAGGACTATGCTATGGATGATGGATCATACTCTTAACTAGATGGAATATCTAACCATGTCCTAGATAAGTATAGTGCTAACACTTATGGAAATGATCCATACAGTTACTATGAGTAAATTGATCTTTGCACATACATCATCCATGCGGGAACATATGAACAATCCAAGGTGAGATTTGATAACTATTTTCCACAAGCTAATAAGGGTAATTACATGATTAAATTTCATGATGATGATACTACTCAAAGTTTTGTGGACCAAGATGGTGATAAATACAATGCCATTCTACCTATATTTTATGGAAGAGTCCTTGAATGTGGTAGTTATAAAGACTAAGATGAGCTATGGCAAAGATTATATGCCACAAGTAAAAAATTTGAGAAGTATAAGCCTAAAATTGAGTTTGAACCATTCTTATATGTGTTGGAATAAAAGGAAAATAAACTTGATGGTCCTAAAAATTAAGTACAACATGTCCTAGAAGAGAGAAATGTTGAATTACCTTTGATCACTCCTGAGTTATAATTTGAGAAGGGTCAATCAGACATTGTAGAAGTCAAGAAGGTTCTAGTTTTAAACAAGATATTTGGAGGAAAAAATGGAACATTATTGAAGTCTTAAACTATTATACTTGTAGACAATAGAATACCTAAAAATGTTAAGTAATTTTACCATCAACATGAGCAAGTATTTATTGAGAAGCATCCTTCACATTATGGATTAATTTAATGGAGCAGAAAGGATGTAATAGGTACCATCTTTGATCTTGGTTGAAGAATGGTGAATTTTCCTTCACCTTAGGTGTTTGTTTTTAGGTCTTGTATATACTAGGATAGGTGTTATTTTATTATGTTATAGGTGGTTTGCTAAGTGTTCTTGAGAACATAAGTGTGTTTATTTAGATTTATTTTTTTATGTGTTGTTTTATTTTTCTAGTATGGTTTCAAAGGCAATTTAGTGTCCATATAGGTGACTCCATATCCCAATGGATAGGATTAGGCTACTGGTCTTTATCATAGCTAGCTTACCACCCCTAGGAAATCATAAAAATGTTGACTAATTTGACCAAAAGTGAAATTAAATCAACCCCCTATCGTTTAAAACTTGGTAGATGAGTCTTATAGGGTGTAAAAGGGTGTAACATGGTGCTAATGAAGTCTTTTAATCTACTTTATCTTTGTCATTAATCCTTTGCATTATTTTTTGTCATATAAGATCACTTTTAGGTCATTAAATGAGATTGTATGGATTTTATATGCAGGAAAAGTGTGTTAAAGTGTCCTTCAACATCCCGTGTGTCAATAGATGTTAGAGAGACTATTTTATAGCTAAAATTTTGTAGGATTCCATGTTGAAAATAATAAATAGTTGAATAGAGGTAGTTTTCAATTGTTCAACCTTTGAATTATTTTTAGCACATGGAGTTACTATATAAGTGTCTCTTGATATACCCTTATTTCAATTACACACATGAAAATCCTTGACATACCTGAAATTGGCCAAAATTGACCTATCTCCTCTATCACTATCCTAGATAATTATAAATGGTCAACTAGTCTTTACATGCTATGGATAGGAGGAAGAGAGTTGGATCAAATTCACTTGAGGGATGAACAAAATACTTGTCTACTTCAAATACATGGTAATATTTATTTTATTAGTTGCTTATGCTCTATGAACCATTGATTAGAGTGCTAGTTACTCTTTTCTACCTGCTCATTCCCATACCCTTTAGTTTCCTTCTCTATATGGATTGTTCTAAGAAGTTAAAGTTATGTATGTGTTCCTGTAGAGTATGAAAATTATTCTCACATGGTTCTCAATCATGTTTGAATGTTTATAAGTCAAATAATGAACAATCTATATCATTTTACTAGTTGAGAAAACCATTGAAGTTACAAATCAATATTTTCACTCCTTACAAGGTTATTATCATGTAAGTGTCTTAAGAATAGAGAAGGTATGTTATGTAAAATCCATATCAACATGGTAACCAGTTGTCATTCTAAAGGTTATTTGTCTAAAGAGTGTTCTATGTGAAATATAATGTCTAACATATGTACACAGTTAACTTTCTTGTAATATTCACTTATGATCAAGTGAAAGAAACCCTATAAAATAATGATGGTAAAATATGAAGACTCCAAGGTGTTGAGGACACTTTCAAAGTGTGAGAGATATTTTTTATCTATCCAAAATGGTTTAATATTGGTTGTGATAACCAATCCTTCAATATACATAGTTTTATTTTTGATGTACACCTACAGACAACTTCCTTAGAGGTAAAGCAGTGTTGAATAGTAGTTATTTAAATTTATTTGAAACCTCATTGAGGTATAAGAACATGGATAATACCATTGTGATAGTGGTGAAATCACAAGATGGAAAATAGACTTGAATTCTATGTCCATGAGTGGATAAAGTTGCAAAATGGGAAGTTTACCTTAGTTTCTCTTAATCATGTTTTTCCCATATAATTGTCATCTCTTGGTAGAGTGTGTTTATGGTCTATATAGGCCTAGTTGTTTATAGCATGTATCCCAGGCATAGGGGCAATGATTTGACATAGGAAATTGAGTGTTTGTTCATAAGAGTATAGTGTAGATAGGCTTCCATATCATCAAATTCTCATTATAGACTATTAGTGCAATCTACATTATTCTTGAAGCCTAAATGGTCTTATGATGTAACATGACACATGAAAGCATAACCTTTAAGATAAGTGACTCAATTTGAATGAAATTGACACGATGATCTCAATAGAAGACAAATAGGTTCGTGTATAAGGTTTTGGCATAGTATATCACTTACAATAGCCTTTTCTCTCATAAATGGTCACCTATAGTGTGACCATAGACATACACAAAATTGATGATAAGATATTAGAAGTTATAAGCTTGGAAATTATATATATATATAAACTTCAGTGAAATTGATCCAATGATCTCATATGGATCTTAGGGTATGAAATACAAGTTTCAAGAGTTAAAAATCACTTTCAAGGGTCTCTTTGGTCTAAGGAGTGCCACCTTATAGTCTATTATAGTAAAGACACCAACTAAGGCTAGTGCCAATAGAAAGTTAGTGAGAAGAAGATCGCAGGAATGATATTTTAGTTTAAAAAGCTGTGAGATGATGTCAAGGTCTTAAATTATGATATAATTCATGTGACATAGGGTTAAATTATTTACCTCCACCTATAGGAAACCTCCAAAAATTGTAACCTATAGTTTACACATGGTCCATGGACTAGTATAGATTACTAAAAAGTGCAAGTTGGAAGTTAGTAGAGAAGTATAGATGAATATACCATGATTACACCATCTTAATAGTGGTATGGAAAATTTCATATGTTATTTTAAGGATGTAAAATGATCAAAGACAAGTCCTAACTTGTCACTCAGCCTAGGTTTCTTAAAACCCTGCATGATATCTTATCCCAAAAGTCTTCCTATACATTTGTGGTTTTGGTGATCATAGGGGAGTGATCTAATATTTAAATATTGTAAAAAATGAATCTAAAACATATTTGAGCCTCTAAAATCCTTAGTTTGGCTGATTAAATAGGGGAGATGCCCTATGTTTTATCTCAGATAGAGGGCACTCCCAATCAAGGCAAGATTGTAGGAAAGGTATGTAAATGAGATATAGATGACATGAGAAATATTAGAGAATTTAATTAAAGTATTAAGAGTTTTAATGAGGGTATACAAAGTTTTTTAACCACTCCCAACTATTGTGAACCATTCATATGTAGTCATGGACAAAAACATAGTCAGTCATATTATGCCTAGAGTTATACCTAAGCCCTTCAAGGGTCTAGTTTCACTTAAAAAACCATAAATACATTATAACCCCATTTATTAAATTCATGGGAGATTTTTTGATGAGTTTATAACATTGAGTTTTAGATAATGAATGCAAAGGGATCATTTTTGGCTTCAAATCACTTTAGGAGTACCCATAATGCACTCTAAGGCTCAATAGGCCAACTTCAAACATTCACACCTATATGGAGAGAATAAATAGTGACCCAAGGAGTTGTGGATTGTTGAATGGGGTGTATATCTTCATTTTTATGGAAATTTTTTGGCATTTCAACTTCTAGTTTTTATGAACCATCCCTAAGAAGGAAAACAAGCTAAAACGCTCCAAACCCTTGTTGGGACTTGATGATGAAGATAGGTAATAATATGAATTCAATAAGGGTATTTTTTTCCTATAAATGGTTTTAAAATTGTATAATACTCTCCCAGGATCCTTCCCATCTAATTGGTATATACCCTACATGTATGGATGATGCCTAACACATGGTTTTTGTAGGAATTTAATTTGTTTTCTAGGAACAGATGTGTTTTGATGGATGAAAGCTATTAAATGATGTATATAGATAATTATTATAAATATATATGCCCTGTATCACTTTATTTAAGTTCAAAATATCTTCTACTACACATTTCACTTTATACAGTCTTAGATAGGCATTAAAAACACAAAGTGACTACCTAGTGAGATGATGAGAAGTTGGTTTTTAGATATTTTTTAGGTCTACCTCATGGAGTGAAAGAAAAATATACTCTATGATGGTTTCCTAACACCACTTCCATGGATTTTATTGAGTAACCAAAGGTCATTTGGATTATAAATGTAAAAAATTAGGCCAAGAGGGCTAATGAATGACTACAGATGGTAAGAACAAGTGCCCAAAAGATTGTTCGTAGTTAGGGATAAATATTATGAATGTCATGGAATGATTATAATTCCCATAATATATTTAGTATGTGTCAAATCTCACTATTCCAATTTTAAGTGCTTAAAATATGCCTAATCATTAAGGCAGTTTTAAGAAGGTAGTTGAAAGGTTGTTATGCCAGTTTCAAGGATTTTTTATGCTTCATATGGACATTTATAAAATAATAACTTCCATAAATTTGTTATCAAATTAATTTTTATCCAATGTAACTTGTTTCCATGCCTTTACATGTGGCATTATGGAATTTTGGCATAGTGAGCTTTGAACTTCTCTCTCCTCTTATACATTCTATAAATGCAAGCTATTTTGGCTCTTGTATTGAATTCCACACATGGTATGGTGAATTCATACTATTTTTATATTATACATTGTATTGTAAATAGGAATTTCAATCCAATTTTTATCTCATAAAAATCTTGTCTAAGTGTGTGAAGTGGTGTGTAGTGAAAGGTCAAGTGATTAGTATATATCCTTGCTTTCTCTTTACTCTTCCATGTTTCATGTAATTTGATCTCACTCTAATAGGTCACATGAAGTTTTTTCAAGTACATTGGTCTATATTCAAGTGTAAGGAGTATATTTAGTGTTTCCAAATGACCTCTATTTTAATTATCTTGAATAATCCTATGCATATTGCCTCCATGTTTGAAATACCAATGTTAGGCCAATTTAGGATCTGAGACTAGTGTTATGAGTCATGTCTCTTAGTGCAATTTTATGATAATATAGTGGACATAGTTTTAGTGTATCATCTCAATATATTATGTTACTTGCATTTCACTTCTATCCCTTTTCATCCAAGAAAAAAATTAGTGTAGGTGATAATCATATAAGGATCGATCTATGGAGCTAGCCCTTAAACCTAGAGGTCTACCTTTAACATGGGCAACCCATAGTCCTGTAGGTATTCCAATGTTTCCCAAATATTATATTAGTTTTTAGTAACCAAATCTAGGTTGCAAGATTTGGTGACAACACTTCATCAATATAAGCTTCCTTTAAGACAAGAATTTATCTATAGCTCCACTAAATATGTTTAAGGTAGAAATGTTATTTCATGTAGAGATGATTTATGTCAAAAATAATTCTTATATAGTTATCATTGAAATGTAAGTGCTAAAAATTAGGCTTATCCAATGGTATAATCCATCTCGAAGCATTTCAAAGGAGCTAGGTGACACTCAACTACATCATCCAAGATGAAACAATGCAAATTCTAGGAATACTAACTCAAAATTACATCAACAAGTCCAATAAAGTAAAAAAATGGAAACATATGCTAAATATGTTACATAATCCTAGCTAATATAGTAAGAAATTAAGAAACGAATAGAAATGAGTAAGATAGGGTGGAAGGAAGAAGCTAAAAAGGCAAATATAAGGAATTTGAATTCGGTATAATAGTGGTTTGATAATTACAAATATGTAAAATTCTATTAAAAATCACCAAATTACTACCCACCCATTTCTTGATACACCCTGTAAGGTACACATTAATGTATATTTAGATTTGATGAGTCACTACAAGATAAAGCATTAGTAAGTGATGAAGATGTAAAATATTGTGTGTATATAATATGCTATCCTAAAGAAGTTGAGTGGTGTCTTATGAGTAATGAAAAAATAAAAATATAGAAATAAGATACCCTATGCATGACTTACATATTGTTTCATAGGTTCATACCATGAAGATGTGAACATATTATCCACTAGGAAATAACATTGTGTTTAAGTCAGATA
Organism: Torreya grandis; assembly: GCA_037957365.1. Taxonomy (NCBI): domain Eukaryota; kingdom Viridiplantae; phylum Streptophyta; class Pinopsida; order Cupressales; family Taxaceae; genus Torreya; species Torreya grandis. Next base: position 809,232 of record JARHVA010003813.1, on the reverse strand, counting down.
CCAATGGAATTCAACACATATTCAAGAAAGATAAAATAAAATAAAGTAAATGTAAATTATTATAATTCATAAGTAATTATGAATTAAACATCAAATACATCAAGTAAAAATAAAATAGAGATGTTAAGGCACTCAACAAAAAATCCTATATTAATTTAATTTATATAAACATGTTTAATTTTAAGGACACAATCCTTGAAAAAAGTGTAATGATGCATTTTACACTTAAAATTAGTCTGAAATGCTAAAAATATAGTTGAATGTAGGAATTAATATTATGATTTTGATATATAATGACAATTAGTATTGCAAGAAATAAATACATTCCTTTAGAAAAAATTGTATGGCATAAAATGATAGATGAAATGTATATTTCACATTATTATTCATATCTATATTTAAAAATGATGAAATGTGAACTGGAATTGTATTATTTTTTTGCAAGGTTTGAAGACAAATGTTGAGTTTGTATCCAAGTGCCTTGAATGAAGATGTGTAAAAGTAGAACATTTCCACCAAGGTGGGAAATTTAACCTTATGATGTACTAAATATCAAATTGTTTATAATATAAATTTAATTTATTTCATGGATGAATATGTCACAAAACATCTATGACACAATATTCATTGTGGGTGATAAACTTGCCAAGTTATCAAACATTATTTAATGAAATCATAAAGACATTATTTACACTATGATGTGTGTGAGTTAGTAATTACACACACACACACACACACACACACACACACACACACACACACACACACACACACACACACGCACGCACGCACGCACGCACGCACGCACACACACGCACACACACGCATGCATGCATGCATATGCATACATACATACATACATACATACATACATACATAAAAGTTGTTTAATACAATATTTTTTAAATTTTAACCAAAAAAACATTTTTTAACAACTTCATTTCTCAGTTCATGATATCATCCATAAAAGCATAGGAATAAATAATGAGTCAGCTTAGTGGTTGAATACATGGTGCACATGTATGCTATGGGTCAACCACTAAATTATAAGATTATGTTCACCTAGATGAATTAACTTGATATGATTCATATTATTTCATGTAACAAGTAACAATTTGAGTTAGTTTAGGGAAAAAAATAAAGAATACCGCCTACCTAAGACAAATTGGAAAATCAGGTTAATTTTTGTCTTGATGTTTTGCATGAAAATGAGAAAAATGAAAATTATAATGAAGATCTTCAAAGAATATTTTTATTGGAAAAGTAGTTATTATGATTGGAAATGATCTTGAAGAGAATTTTATATTTGGCAATTTCTTATCTTAAAGTTTTTTTAGGTAAAAGTTCAATAAATTTTGTCAAGACAACCAAATCATGTCCATATTTTTTTCAACCATTCGATGTGATTGAAATAATCAATATTGTATTCTATCAACTAGGACGTTCCACTTATTTTTTAAACATTTAATACATTTTTAATATATCATTACTTTGGAGTAATATTTCTTATCCATCACATGTAATTGATTTGAAAAAGATTCAAGTGCAAGACTAAGGGATTATTTAGCTTGATCTAAAATAATCACTACACTATGGCAATAATAAATAAATAAAAATGAAAAATTTTAAAGTATTGATCTATGGGGATCATATGTGTGAGATAAGTGTTAAATGCCAAGATGAAAATTTTACATGTAACACTCAATGTCATGTTTACTACTGAACCACTAGGTTAGTTCTATTTTGATGACGTGGAGGATGAAATATATCCCACTGAGACATTATCATTTTCATGTGTTTGTTTTAAAAAAAAATTATGATATTATATTGGTAGACAATTGGAATCTCTTATTGATCTATTTTCATAATTACATAGTACTTATACCTTACTTTTATATCTAATGTTGAAGGTTATTGTTAGTTCTTTATTTATTTATGTGACTATGTTGATCATAACATTTATGTTTTAAAGTACTTTCCAACATTTATTATGTTATAATTTTAGTATAGGTATATAATGTATTGAGGAATTCACTTATACCTTTATCACTCTAATTGATTCCAAGATGTTTCCACAATTAGGTTGTAGTCCTTACAACTGGTAAAGTGATATCAATAAAATTCATAACTTCATTTCATATTTGGATATGACTTTTAGATATACCGTGTGGGTTTCTAAGGTATATTGACCATTACTGATTGATGTTTAATAACACAAATAGTAATAATCTATCACATTATTAATTATCATTGGTCTAAACCTTGATTAATTATGACACATATAATTGAGTAATTGTGACACATATAATTGATTTGGATTCATGTTCACTAACAAAATCTTATTTAGTTATGTTATTATGAATTACTTTGGCAAAATTGTGAAAATGATTGTAAATACATAGGTAACACTTCATTTTAAATTTCCACCTTGTATAATTTAGATGTGCTAAAGTTTGTGTTGTCAATTAACAAACCTATTAAGTAAGGCATTGGCTTAGAATTATCATCTAGTTTGATATTTAAATTTTTTATTCCTTATTTTGAAAGTTTAGATGTTTCTTGATTATAATAGCACATTTTTACTTTGAATATTATGATTTAATATTGATTATTATTTTAAAAAATTAAATCCCTTTAGGTTATGAATTAATGCTCCATTTGACTCCAAGATGTTTCCACACTTAGGTTGAGTTCTTTATGAATGGTAAAGTGAGATCAATAAAATTCATAACTTCATTTCACATTTTAATATGATTTTTAGACAAACCATGTGTGTTTATAGGGTATCATTTCTATGTGTAATAAATGTCTAATAACATAAATATCCAATATCTATCACATTCTTAATAATCATTGGTCTAAACCTTGAATAATTGTGACACATACAATTGATTTGAGTTCATGGAATTACCTTACAGATGGTCTGAATTATTATTATTTAGTTGGAAGCTAAGATCACTAATAAAATATTTTTTAGTTACGTTATTTATACATTGTTTTGACATAATTTTGAAAATGATTACATTGATAAAATGTGTCATCAATAGGAATTTGTATATGCAATACTTCATTGAAAATAAACACCTTGTAAAAGTTAGACATGTTAAAATTTGTATTTTTTGATTCATCAATTATTAATGGAAGCATTGGATTAAATATATCATCTAGCTTGATATATAATAATTATTTGGACCTTATTAAATATAATTCAAAGGAAATTGGCTAGATGGAGAAGTTTTTTTTTATCAAGCTAGGAAACTCCAACCCCTTAAAACTTCAATAAATCCTACCAGTGTACATGATGTCCTTATTTTGAATTCATATAAATTTTTTTGCTAAAGTGGAATGAATTTAGATAATTTTCCTTTTGAGTGGTCTGTAGGACACTTTTATATTTATTTTAGAGGCTTTGGAAAAACACTCATCTTCCTAAGGCATATGGTAGTCATGGGCTTGGGAGAGTAAATACATGAATCACGTACTTATTTCAAAACAAGGATGTAAATTCATAAAGAATGAAAACCAATGGAAAATAATCATTAAAGATAAATATTTGGAAGGGAAGAAAGAAGAGAGTCTTCTTTTTCAGCAAGGCCCTAGTAATGGTTAAAATTATTGTAAATCAATTCTAACTAGTAAGGTTATTTTGAGGAGAGGTAGTAGATGGGATGTAGGTGATGAGGAGAAAATTGAGTTCTATGATGATCCTTGGATTTTTCAATTTCCCTTTGCTCCCTTAGTCTTTTGGTTAGAACAAAATAATGTCTTTATGGAACTAAGGTCAAGGATTATTGTACAAACTCTGAATGTAATAAAATGTGGAAAGTATTTTAACTAGATTTATTAAGTGATGTATTTAATCATGAAATACAATATTGAAAATAAATTTACATAAAACACATGTTTTAATGTTTCAAAAAAAAAAAGATACTTTATTGTGGATAACAAATAAAATTTGTTAAATATAGATACATGATTGAACTAGACTTAAAATTATATGTAAATTATTAGAAATAATCATGGATAAGGTATCTCACCTTTAAAAGTAAATATCTTTTTTGGGTTTGCATCCTAGAATTTAAATTTATTAAAAAAAAAAAAAAAAAAAAAAAAATTGTAAATAATCTAGTCAAGATAGGATTAACCATTCATAATAGGTTTATGTTGAGTAAATGCATTATCAAAATGATAAGTCACATGATGCTTGACTACCCTTTTGCATCCAAGGTGTTGGATCATCTCCTTCAAAATTTTAATAAATCTTGGGTCAAACCTAACTCAATCCTAGAGCTAATAAAAATAGTGGAACCCATCATGGAAGTTGACTTCCTTGTTTTCTTATGGAAATTAACCCTTACACATTTCTTTTGGGAAATATGTAATTTAGAATTATTGTATATTTAAGGATAACAATATCAACTAGATATTTCTAATTCATAGGATATTTGCATCCATTAAGGAAAACTTGAAGGCCTTTCTTCTAAAAGAGAAATATCTTATTTTCAAAGTTATATTGTCCATGTTTAGCAACTAAAGGATTAACTCATTTAATAAATACCTTTCCTTAAAAATTTATAAAATCTAGGTTAAACATTTAAAACCATTGAAGTACTTAATGAAATTGAATATTGATGAGGTTGTTAAAAGAAACTCTAAAAATATATATGGAGGAGGATTTGTCAGAGACTTTGAGGGTGTAGTATTAGATACATATAGAGGTCTTATGAGGAACACTACCCATCATGTGGTAGAGGCCAAAACTACTCTTTAGATCATTTAATTGGCATTAATGTTGAAAATTGACAAATTGGTCAGTTAATGGGATTGTTTGAATATCTTGCATTACCTCTCATGGAAATATAAACTATCCTGGTTGATTAAACATGACATTGAGAATTCAAAATGTTTGATAACGTAATTAAATGAGGTTTCAATTTCCCATATACATATATAAGGCAATAGGGTGGCATATGTGTTTGCTAACCTCAGGTTTACTACATCACATTTTATTAATTCGCAAAAGACTGACAACTTGCCTAGAAAAATTCTAATATCTCTCTCTCTCTCTCTATATATATATATATATATGTGTGTGTGTGTGTGTGTGTGTGTGTGTGTGTGTGTGTGGGATTGCCCAAATTATGGAATGTAATTAAATATAAAAGTTGATCTTAAGGCTGTCACTTGCAATTATAATTCATTCATTATAAAGTGATAGCTAATTATTTGAAGTACGTGGAATGAGGGTACATATTTTTAATTAATAAATTAGTGGATTTGTGTGAATTCCCATTCTATTTATTTATAAAATATCAAGGAGGAAGGACTTGAATACATGGGCAGTAACTAGGATATAATAGAATCAATTTCCTATCCAAAGGTCAGAGATAATAAATATGTATGGGAGATGTTAGAGAAAAGAGGCTTGATGGAATTCATTTTAAGCATTTTTGGCTATGATGAGGTGGTTTCCTAATTCTTTTCATGTGTTGGAATCATATAACTTTCCAAATGAGTGGGTTGTGTATTATTATTTCATAAGATGTGATATGAGTAGTTTCAGGAATGTGCTCTTAAGGCACATAGACATATAAGGAGAAACATCACAATATGGAACTCATAAAAACCTTATTCAAGACTAATGAAGATATAATTACTAAGAAGATAGGGTACCTACATATTGACTTTCTCATGCCATGGCCCATCATTTGTCTTCAAATTATGAAATATCTTACTTTGGAAGGTAAGTTTCACATCTTGTATTCACATCAATTTTGATTAATGAATCATATTAAGGGTAACAAAATTAGCCTAACCTACATCCTATGAAGGTCTATAGAGACCACCATAACTTCATGTTATCAAAAAACCTACTACTGGCATAATTCACTAGGATCTTATTTTACTTGTTCATAAAGGGGAATCTTTGTGGGAAAAATATTTTCAACTTGTATACGGGGCTAGGAGGGAGGATTATGAGGAAAAGATGGAGAAATAGGAGGTGGAGATCATTTCTAAATATTCCTTGAATATTATTCCAAAAAAAACCTTGAAGAAGCATCCTTAGAAAATACTAATTCAATTCAATTCATTATTGAATTAAAAGAAATTGTAAGGGTAAAGATACTATAACTTAGTCTGAGGAGAAGAAAGTTAAACTTGAATATGAAGGTAGGAAGAAGATTACATACTCCTATCATAAAGTTGTGAAGGGGAAAGATAATATGTTTTTAGAAGAATAAGAGAATCGTGGGTAATATGTGGAATCTTGCATGGCATATAGTATTGGATTGTTTGAAATGGTCTCAAATTTTGATAAGATGGAATCTAAAAATTTATAATAGTTATAAATGTAAAATGCGCTAAAGTCTAAAATGGAGCACTTGACTAAAGAATTTGTAATATTTAAGAATAAATAAACTGGAAAATGTGGTGGAGTGGCTATAAATAACCCCCAAAACCATAAAAATAACTAAAGATAGAAAAGCAACTTCAATGGATGAAAACAAACAAAATAGGATAAAAATAAGGTTAAATAGAGAAAGAATAAATATGGTGGTACCCATGTAAATAATAATGAGCTAAAATGGAAGATTAGAAGCTTATCAAGAGCACCCTATTAAGAAGAAGAATGTGGAATATTATACCAAAGGACCGAACAAGCATAATAAGGGAGGCCTAATGAAGGATAAAATAAAGAAGACTAAGGATAACATCAAATTTGTTGCATTG
>JARHVA010003813.1:785000-797500 GCA_037957365.1 Torreya grandis | reverse complement strand
ATTGGTAAGTTTGTGGTAGTTTAGTTTTATGATATTTTGATATTCAGTAAGTCTAAATAAGATAACTTAAGGCATATAACGATGATAATGTATTTATTTTTTATTAGATTGGGTAAACACTTTTAAAGTTAGAGCTATGAATTGTACACGTGATGGTTTTGATTACTAGACCCACAACTAAAGAGAGGGTTTTAAATGATGGACCCATAACCAAGAGTGTTTGGAGGATCCCACAACCTTTACAAGCCACAATAAGATGGTTTTAAGGGTCCCATAACAAATCATAACTAGAGGGTTTAAAGCATCCCATAATCTTAATAATTAAATCAATAAAATGCTTGTAAAGTTCCCATAACCATAACACTAAGAGGGTTTAAAGGTTCCCAGAAGCTTAGTAAAAGATGGAAGTTATTTCTCAATAAAACATAAATAATAGACATGCTTCGGTACAACTTCCCTACAGCTTACACTACATAGACATAACCCACCAAGAATAGAAGGTCTTCTGCTAGTCTTCTATCTTCTACCAACCTCCTAACATCCTTCACCCAACTAAAGCAAAAAAATTGGACTTCCCATCCCACTGAGCCAAACACCAGCTAAATCAAAATAAGTAACTATCCAACTCATCCTCAATATTATAGACACAACATGATATAAACCAAGACTTTTCGGCCAAACATAATCAATACACATAGATTGTAAGACAAAGACCAGAATCTGGAATAAACAAGGGTGGAGTCCTTTATTATTCACTCTAACAAGACAAGTTTTGGTGTGGTTTCCTCTATCCACCACAATCAAAATTAATCAAAAGCTTTGTTTAGTGATCGATAAACTACCCAAGCCTTACAAAAACCAACCCCAAAGAATAATGCATTCTCTATCAAAGTGGGCATAAGGTGATCAATTAAGTTAGACACTAGACATGCCCTTTTATAACCTCTTCAAAGCATCTAATATACCTAGATATAGTCTACCACATATCTATTCTTTAGTAAAGAATCTGTACATCCTCTACATACCCTGATCACAACAAATGAGCATACATACCCATTAAACCATACCGCAACCCAAAAATAGGGATAAAAAATATAACATTGGACTTCATATAACCTTGTGAGCATTCCTATATCATCCCAATTAATTTAAAGTCTCAAAACTTGCCAAACGGGTACTTCAACAAGGTTTCTGTAGGAACCCAAACCTAGAAACAAATCTAGAATGATGCATGATCCCACAAAAAAATCCAAAATAGGTGAAAAAAACTCTATTATCATCACTTATTTTGAAAACAATGGTGTGGATTCATCTATCCTCCACACGAACAAAAAATATTTTGGTGGGGCATCCTCTATCCACCACCATTAATCTTCACTTGAAATAACTACTAGTACTCCTAAAATTCAACTGAAGCTTTAAACTAGTCCTTTTTATTCTTAAACATAACTTTTAGCCTACATATATACTACCTATATTCAACAAATCTTTTCCTATAGTTTTAATGGAGAGACACCACTCAAAATTTGTTGTTACATTGTTTAAGGTATGCAAGCCATCTGTTTTGCTTCATTCCCACCCAATGAGGCATTCAAACATTTGAGGGATGGCCTTGGTGATTAAAATACCCTTAGTCCTACTAGATCTAAACTTTATTCATCTCAATAGTCCTTTTATATTCATTTTTGCTCGTGACCTGTTAGAAACTCCCTCCTCTACTTATTTGTGGAGCGTAATGAAATAAGCTGAGGAAAATGTCACTCAAGAAGATCATTAGCATGTCTTATGGATTTGGGTTAGATCTATTCTCATTTTCCTCCTCTTGGTTTTGACTTGAGTTTGTTAGCCTATGGGTCAAATTCAAAATCCTTCCTCTACTCCTCTTCAACATCATATTTATGTAAATTTAATAATTAATAAAGGAGGATATCTATCTAAATTTGAATAAGTATAGGTTTATACAAAATAATTTGGTAGTTTATGGGATTTGTAGTCTAACTAGATGGTTTAAGAAAGGATGAATAAAAATTAAAGCCAATTGTTGAGTGAAATATTGGAAAGAGCATGACAAATGTAAGAAGTTTCCATGGTTTAACAACTTTTTATAGAAAATTCATTAAGAATTTTAGTAGGGTTGATGCACCAATAATAAATTGAATGAGAGGAAAATAATTTTGTGGATAAGAGAAACAATAGAAATCTTTGATTTATGTAAAAATATTACAAAGTAAACTCTTTTATCAGCACTATATTTTAACAAAGTCAATTTTAATTTGATTATGATGCTTCACATGTGGGAATTGGTGTTGTGTTTAGTCAAGAATGAAGGATTGTAAAAAAAATTAGTGAGCAATTTAATGAGATAAGAAATAAGTATTATACATATGTTTTTTAATTTTATGCTATTGTATAAACATTAAAACATTAGAGGCATTACCTAGTGATAAATATTTTATTGTATTTATAAATCATGAGGACATGAAGTATGTGAACACTCAAAATAATTTAAATAGTAGACATGAAAAGTGAGTGTCTTTCTTACAATGATATAATTTTATTTTGAAATATAAATTTAGAAAAAAGAATCAAGTATCTAATTCTTGAAACAGAAGAGTGGTGTTATTAACTTCTATGGTGAATGAATTAGTGGGATTTTATGTTGTTAAAGAAATATGTGATACTATTCTAGATTTTGGAAAGATAGTTGAGTGTTACAGGAATTCATTATTAGGTGAAGTAGGTACTATTCATAATGAATATTTTATATAGGATGGTTATCTCTTCAATGAAAAATAACTATGTATTCCATTTGGGTCACTAAGATACAATATTATAAGATAACTAGACATTGTGGTGGGTTGGATAAACATTTTGGTAAGGATAAAACAATAACTTAGATTGATGAGAAGTAATTTTTTGGAAAGATGTAGAATATGTCAAGTGGCTAAATTACATGCATATAATATAGAAATGTATATACTATTCCCAGTTTCAAGAGGAACATGGATAGGTTTGAGTATTGATTTTATGTTGGGATTGCCAAACACATAGAGATGTAATTTTTTTAGATAGGTTTTCTAGCATGGTTAATTATATTGCATGTAAGAAAAATAACTATGTCACTAGAGTTACATAACTTATTTTGAAGAATGTTGTGAGATTGGATGGTGTTAAAAAAACCATTAAATAAGATAGGAACACAAATTTTATAAGTCATTTCTAGAGTACTTTATAGAATAAGCTTAGAACTAAGATACAATTCAATAGTGCATGACACCCACAAACATATGAATAGATACAAGTTATAAACAAGATCTTATTAAATTTTTTGAGATGCATATTTGGAGAGAAGCCCAAGAAATGAGACTTGGATTTAACACAAGTTTAATTTGAATATAATAGTTAAGTTAATAGATCAAAAATAAAATCACCATTTTATATTGTTTATGGGATAAATCCTATGGGTGTTTTAGATTTGGTGTAGTTATAAATTTCAGAATTAATTAATGATAATGCAAAATAATTTGTATAACAAATATAATAGTTTTTAGAAGAAGTGAGAAAAAAATATACTTAAAAGTAATTAAATTTACTAATTAGTACTAGATGTAAGAATAAGGTCAAATTTATTTGAAGAAATAAATATTTATCATAGGTATATACAACATGTTAAAGTATAAGAAAATTTGTCTATATAGACTTGTGTATAAAAATGAATGAAAACACTAATGATATGAGTTTATCATATAATTATAACACCTTTATAGTATTTAATGTTTCATATTTATATAATTTACATAGAGACTATGGTGAAGGGGAAAAGATAAAAAACACATTAACAACAAAAAGTACCAAATAAATAAAAAATAACGTAAATTATAGATAAAAAGACAATACACACAAGTCAAAAAAATTAAAATAAATATTTAGTATAATTGGATATAAAATTTATACCCACAATATTTAAATCATAACATTGAGATCAATGTATAAATACAAAATGTGTATGCATGATTAAATTCAGGCAACAAATCTAACCGATCTATACCTCAATTGATGTATAAATTCCTTAATCTCTATGTCAAAATATTTAATATATGATCTATTTAATAATCTTTATAATCTTTTTATAACATTTATATAAAATATAATTCATGTCCATTGCAATGAATATTATTGAAAGTGTTTCAAAATAACATATGACAAAGAAAAAATATGTGCAATAAGTGATAAATTATTATCATGAGTTATAAAGGTACCACAACCTTGTGCATGAATAATATAAAGTTTCTCACATGGAGGAATAAAACTAAAACTTATGATTTTATAAATGTACATGGAATTATTGCATTGATCGTTGAGTGTTTATTAAAAATCATTTATCATTTTTTTGTGTTTTTTTAGTTAAGCTAAATAAACATAAATTTTCTAAAGGTTCTACTAGTTAGTTTGTTCATGGCATTACCCTACACACTCACCTATAAATACTTAATTTTTTTTCTTGACTAGAGTGCATATTTGTTACTTAAATAGAAAAAAATGTCTTGATTTGTGTGCATAATTGTTACTTAAATAATTTTATCTTTTGGTGATTAATTGATTTGGATCTTTATGATCTGAATCTGAAGGTTGGTATATTGTTTCTATCTTTAAGAAAATGAGTTTAGTATGGATTCATAAATTCCATGTTTAAAAGTGGATGAAAATATAGGTATTATGGAACTTCAATCACAAAACCATTTTATCTAGATGCATGCATGATTGTGTACCAAGAAATAATGTAAAAGATGGATCTTATAATGTGGTCCTTGTAGTAATCATTATACAAATACAAATATATCCTATCATTCACCTTGAACTCATGAAGTGTGTTATGTGCATCATGACACTTCATTTTCTAGTGTAGGATTATATTTTGAATCTATAAATAAGTAATTTTAATATGTTATATAATTTTATATTCAATTTCCACATTTCATTATTATTTTCATGACTCTATACTATATTTAATGGGGTACCATATGTCTATAAGTGTCATTGTTAGAAGCCAAGACATGTTTAAAAATGTTTAAGTCATGTAGAGTTATGCACATATATGGTATGTGCATGTTTTATGCATAAAAATTTATCATACCAAGTGAATAAATGCACATAATATTGAAGAGACCCAATGCTTAGGGTCAAAATCATGTTACTAGCACTAGTTACACTTGTTCCTTTATATTTTAGTTGAGATGATAATCATATTAATTATTATGAACATTAATTATTTTTAATAAACATGTATTCATTTATTTGTTTTATTGTATCTATGAGGATTTTGTTTTTAAGAATTAAGACAATAATATTATAAAAATATAAATTTAGGAAAATTTATCCAAATTATTATTTTTATTTATAATTTTATTAAAATTGTTTTGAAAACACAACTATATTTTACATACATGTTTAGATTTATTTTAACATATTAACTTGAATTATGATTGTACATGTAATATCTTACTGGTTTATTTTTCTTTCATAGTTTTTAAAATCAATTATTTATTTGAGAAACTCTATTAACTTGTTATATTAAATATCTAAGTATATTTAAGAAACATTCCAAGTTTGGCTCATAACTAAACATTTTCATCCTTGTTATTTTCCATGAGTTACACAAGATTATCATCTCTTAAATAAACATTATACCTTTCTTAATAAGTCAAAAATATCTTACTCAAATAAGTTATCTACAAGTTAGTTAAAATTTACCTTATGAATCTTACTACAAATAAATTAAATGAGACATTTTAATCTACATAAATTTAAATGTTTATTTCTTTTTAAATATACATATTATTTTTATTTGAATTTTTTAAAAATATAGTAAAAAGTTTGTTTGTTTTAATAATAAGGAAAAATCAAATTTTCAAATATTTTTGTCTATACACAACTGCTTTGAATCCTTATTATTTTATTAGCATAATATTTCCTCATTACTATTTGAAAGATAATTAATTAACACATTGCTTTTTTCAATATATTAATCTCTCTTAAATTAAATTCTAATTGTTTTCATATCATATCAAATTGTCCAATTATGAAATGCTTTTAACCACTTTCTATTACTTTAATTATCATTCCAACAACTTGGCCTATTACATGAGCATTAAATTCATTCTTTACTAAATACAATAATAACCTACATATCTTATTCTAGAGTGTGTTATTTACTCTCTTTTTTTAAATGAAAATTATAACCTTGTTATATACCATCGCATCGTGTTACCCACACCTGGATTGCATTATGTATCATTTCAACATTATGAAATATGTATAAAGGTGACATTGATCTATTCTATGATATAGATATGTACTACATAAAATAAATAATTCATAGAATTGTAGGTATTGTGTACATTGGGTCACTCCATCAAATACCTTTATGGTGGGTGGAGTGGATTTCTACTTGTGTTTCATTGTCCTTTAGTTATTTATTTCTTTATATAAGTTTAAATACCTCTTTTGCTTTCAATTTGGTAAGGTATTTAGGTATGGTATACTAAATATAAATATATGATTGAGATATTAAATTGAGTAGAGCATACTTGAGTAGATAATGTAGGTAGGTAATAATTAATGGCATAGATCTAATACATACATAACATGATTCAAAACTTCATTTCTCATTTTATCTATCAAGAACCACGTTTCCCTTGATAATTAATAATATATTATAAAAAGACAAATTTGGTAGGAAGATGATATACACACACACACACATATGTATATAATGTGTGTGTGTGTGTGTGTGTGGGGCGGGGGGGTGGGGGGGTGTGTAATCTACCCTTATCTTATTAGGTAGGACACAACTAAGTAGGTAGGGTAAGAACAAAGCTAGCTATCAGAAAATAAGATTCCTTAGATAGATATCCCTTAGTATAGAATCAAATTAAAGTCATATATAAAGAAGGAAAACTTACCTTGATATTTATGCACTATTCCCTTGTTATCTATCAAGAAGGCAATATTCACTTGATATGCTATATTATGTCAATCAAAGTTAGGTATCGAGAAGAAAATATTCCCTTGAGTAACTCCTTGGAATAGATTAATTAGTTAGGGAAAAGGGTGGGAGGAGGTTGTATTACTTACATATACAGATTTGGATTTAGGCACATAAAAATACCAATCTTAGAGTTATATATATATATATATATATATATATATATATATATATATATATATATTTCCCTTGAGTAACTCCTTGGAATAGATGAATTAGGTAGGGAAAAGGGTGGGAGGAAATTGTATTACTTACATATATAGATTTGGATTTGGGCACATAAAAATATCCATCTTAGAGTTATATATATATATATATATATATATATATATATATATATATATATATATATAATCTTCCCTTGTCTTATTAGGTAGGACATAGCTAAGTAGGTAGGGTAAAAAAATAGCTATTTATCAGAAAATAAGATTCCCTTAGTATAGAATCAAATTAAAGTTATATATAAAGAAGGAAAACTTACCTTGATATTTATGCACTACTCCCTTGTTATCTATCAAGAAGGCAATATTTACTTGATATGTTATATTATGTCAGTCAAAGTTAGGTTTCAAGAAGAAAATCTTCCCTTGAGTAACTCCTTGGTATAGATGAATTAGGTAGAGAAAATGGTGGGAGGAAATTGTATTACTTACATATACAGATTTTGATTTGGGCACATAAAAATACCAATCTTAGATTTGAGAATCATAATTTATATTTATATAGATAGGGATGACTTGAGACTAGTTAACAATTCAGATCCCAACCTCATATTTGAATTATTATTTTCTCTATATTTCATTGAGATTATTTTCATAGTAGACCAGATTTCCATATATATAGATAGGTAATTACCAATTCAGTATAATGTGTTATAATCTAATAGTCGGTAGATTGTGTTTCCCAACCCAAATGAACCGATACCAAACCTCATATATACCCAACTTGATCTATGAATGGAATGAAGGGCATATGTTTTAGTCTAATATATTAGGGAGGGACTACATAGATCATGGGCATGACTCGATGGGCCCTAAAGGTAAAATTGGGGCCATGATGTACTCTGATTATGCCTCAATCCCCAATAAAATATATCAAAGGTTATCATAGGAATAAGGACCCCAAAATAGATATATTTGGGTCACCATTGCAAAGGCCCTACCTTGCTCTCAAACTTGCCTTACCCAATGTAAGGCAATGGGAGGTTACCATAATTAATTTATCTATACCAATGAGTAAGAAAAAGGAAGCTTATCTTTTGATATCTATATTTTATTTACCTAATAGAGTTTATCATCCTTAATCACTCCCTCTAATACCTTTAAGGTTTTTGTAGTGGTTTTCTACTTTTGCTTGATCATACCTAATCACTCTTTCTCTATATAGGTTAGAATGCCTCTTATCCTTTAAAGATATAAATCAATCAATTCCCCCTCATCTGAATCATGTGCTTTAGTTCCCATTTAATAAGAAGGAATGGTATGAGTTACTATTGTAGATTTGGGTAGAGAAGAAGACCCAGATAATAAATATTACCCCTTATATATAATTTTCACTCATCATCCTTAATCACTACCTTGTCGATACTCAATGTCCCTAATCACTCCTATATCAGCCCTTATCATCCATAAACACTTTTTCATCATCTGTCATTATCCATAATCACTCCCTACTCATCCATTATCACTCTTTACTCATCTCTCCTTATCTTCATATATAAATAAGGATTAGATATGGGTATTAAACATCAATATATGGATTGGATATTTTATTAAGTAGAGAATACTAAAGTAGGTATGCAAATACAAATAGATAGGTAGGGCATACTCAAGTACAATTATGTAATTAGGGCATACTCAAGTATGGAAATAAGGGTAGGTAGGGTATACTCAAGTATAAGAAGGTGTGTAGGGCATAGTCAAGATCAAGATATGGCTAAGATATTCAATTATATAAGGCATGCTCAAGTAGGTAAATTAGGTAGGGAATACTCAATGATATAAATATATTACATGCATAACATGATTCAAAACTTCATTTCTCATTCTATCTATTGGGAATCAAGCTTCCTTTTACAAAAACATAAGCTAAGTAAGTAGGGCATAACAAAGTATGTAGGAAAAGAATGTATGAAATATATAGATCAAGAAGAAACTTTCATTTGATACCTAATAATATATTCTAGAAATGGAAATTAGGTATGACAAGAACAAATCTATATATCAAGAAGGAATCTTACATTGATTTATTGGGTAGGTCATATCTAAGTAGGTAGGGTAACAACTAAACTATCTATCATAATTTAAGCTTCCCTTAATAGTCATGCCTTAATCCAAAATCAAAACAAATCTAGATACCATGAAAGAAAACCACCCTTGATAGTTGTTCCTTACTCCCTTGCCATCCATTCAAAAGGAAAATTTTCCTTGATATGATATTAGTTAAAGCAAAGATAGATATCAAAAAGGAAAGTTTCCCTTGCCTTATTCTTTAGCATAAATGAATTAGGTAGGGAAATATTAAATTGCCTTAATGGGTATGGAGAATTTGAGATTGGGGCAGGGCCTTTGGAATGGTACCCCCATATACATATGGTAGGTCCCCCATTCTTACGATATCCATTAATATACTATATTGGGTAGTGGGAAGTACTAAGAGTATGACAAGGCTCTAGTTTGGATTTTAGCGCCCACCAGACCATGCCTAAGATCTTAGTGGACCCTCAATGATACATTGGATTAAAGCATATGCCCTTAATTCCATTTATATATAAATTTGGGTATTTATTAGGTTGGGTATAGATTGATTTGGGTTGGAAAATACACTATGTAAGTTACTAGATTAGAACACAATCCATTATATTGGTAACCACCTATTTATCTATATGGAAATCCTATCTACTATGTGTATTTTATGGATATATAGTCAACTATGGAGTTGGGATCAGAATTCTCAACTAGTCTCTAGTAACCCCTATCAAGATAGATATAAATTTAGATTATCAACTTTAATATTGGTATTCTTATGTGCCTAAATCCCAATTTATATTTTTAATTAATATGATTTCAACTAACCCTTTGGTTTAGTTCTTTCCTATTTATTCAAGTATGAGGATTTGGATACACACACTCTCCATGGTTTGGGCATGGATCACCATATAGATATTTGAATCCCACCAAATCATCAGATGATATCTCCAATTCCCTTATTTGAGTGAAAGAAGATGAGTGAAATAATATTTTATTTGGACCCCTTATTTGAGTGAGTAAAATTTGGAACTAGAAAATAGGCCAATCAAACACAAGTGGAAAACTATTGTACTCACCATCAAGGTAATAAATGGATTAATTAAGGATGAGGTGGGATGAAGAGGAAGTGAATAGACATCATGAGGGTTGATGATGAAGTCATTAGGGAAGATAAGGGATGATAAGGGTCAATGATGTAGTGATTAGTGAGGATGATGGAGTGATTAAACATGATGATGGATGGTGAGATCAACGGAGTGATTAAAAATGAGGATGGAATGATTAGAGATGATGAAGTAATGATTAGGTATAGTGAGGGTCAATGATGTAATAATTAGGGATGATGATGGAGTGACTAAAGATGATGAAGGATGATGAGTGTCAATGAGGGAGTCATTAGGATGATGATGGATGGTGAGGGTAAATGAGGGAGTGATTAGAGATGATGTGTTATTGATTATAGATGATGAAGGATGGTGAGGGTCAATGAAGGAGTCATTAAGGATGACAAGAGACAACAAAGGAGTTATTAGGGATGATAAATGATGAGCAGAAAGTTATTAGGTATGAAGATGGAATGATGAGCAAGTGAAATCAACACAAAGTGGTTGTTTAATTTGTGCATGTCCTTAATGTGAAAAAATTACACCACTTTGACTTGAATTCAAAGTGCCTAGTTTTTAAAAATCAATTTTTACAAACCAATAACTCTTACTAACCTCAACATGCAATTTGACAAGTAAAAAAACCTAAAAAAATACTACGTGTTTACCAAAAAAGGACATCAATTACAAAATTTATACCCTAAAATCCCTAAATTTAATACTAAGAACATAAAAATCACACATCATGTCCCTCTATATAAAAATTACTTAATTATTAATAGTGGATTATGAATCTAATGATTTCTGGTTCTAATTTTTATGTCTGGCATAGATATATATGTTGTATGATTAACAATCCTATTGATTGCTTCATGATAAGTTATTATGTTAGATAACATTTTTATATGTCATATGATCATGTTGACTATGATTTTATTATAGATTATTTACATTACATCCATTTATTAATAGTTATATATTGATTATTTGTTATAATCTTAGACAAACTACACTTATGTTTGATTGAGGTGGTTACAGGATTGTCTCGCTCTTATAAATAATACAAAAGGAAAGCATCATCAGATAGGGGGAATAGATACCAACATTGGGGGTTGAGATAATTTATCCAAACCCATGCACATGACATTATTATTTCCTTGAATGAAATGAATGTTAACGAAATATTTGCTTAAATGATGAATGTTTCATGCATTGTTCATATTTACAGATAGTAAGGCCTATTTGCATTATATGAGTTCATCACTTGTCATGATTTGCATATTATGTGAAGTATACAATTTGAGTGGTTTTTTTAAATTAAAGTCTTTATAGGAACTAGATTATATTGTGATAACTTTGAACACTTTATATTTGGTATAAACATGAGTGGTTATTGTTCTTTTTAGATTATTTTTCTTGTTTTTTTATTTTAGTGGCATAAAGAGGGGGTAAAATAAGGTAAGAACACCCAAAATCAAGTTAAATGAAAGGAATTGTATGAATTTAATATTATGTGGTAATTATTATTAGATATTCCATGAAGTTGAAAGGAATGAGAGTTATTTTGGGGGTTGACACCACCATTTGGACATTGAGGGTTTCATGTTGTTGCCATGTTAAATACAAAGCTTATAGCTAGAAGTTATTGGCCAATGATGGTATTGGTGCATTGATTAATCCATATTGCATGATGGTGAATTTAAAATATCTTTTGAGAGTTACCTGGTCATGTAAACATGTGCAGTTTTTGGGAAAATTATAAGAATAAAGAAAGGAAAAGAAAAATATGACAAATAGGGAGAATAGGACAGAGCTCAACAAAAGAGTAAAACAATATCACTACACATATTTACACAAAACTAACTATATAACAAGGCCAATATTTCTCAAGTTGTAACTATTAATTATTATTTATAGACTCGAAAGGTAAGAAAACATAGTCCTTGTTATTGTCTTATCATTGTTCTCTGAATGTGCATAATGATAGTTTTAGGCTAAAATTAAAAAAATAAATTATGGTTTATGTCTATGGCAATGGAGATGGAACTTGGTTTCATATGTATGCCTATACACATAATACTGAGTTTGGGTACATATAAAATT
>JARHVA010003813.1:747500-780000 GCA_037957365.1 Torreya grandis | reverse complement strand
TTACTTTTCTAAAAGTGAGTGGAAGATGCCACATATACCAGCTGAAGAGAGTGGAAGTCACCACATGTCAGCATCCAAAATATGTTTGGTTCAATACCTTAGTTTAGTTTTTGGTTCAAAGCTTTGGTTTAATATCCTCAGTTCAATGCCTCGATTCATGTGTAAATAGTGCATAGTGTTGAACCGTTAAACTGTTGAACCATTAAACCATTTTTGGCTCAATCAGTCGGTTCAATGGCTTAGTATAATTAGGGAGTTTAAAGGAGCATCAAAAAAAACCAAAGGCTCAAGTGCCCTTTCAGAAGGCAGTAAGGCACAACTAAACCATTCAAGCGAAAGCTGCCAAGTGTCATCTACTGAGCCCCTTTCTACTCCATTCCCAAAAGTAGCAGAAGATGTCACGTATCTTCCCAAAAGAAATGGAAGTCGCCACATGTCACCATCCAAAATATCTTCTTCGTATTTCATTACTAAATAAAGACTATGGTGGGTCCCGAGTTTTATTTCTAAAAGTCTGTGGAAGCTACCAAGTGTCACCATCTGTAGGAGCCTAACATGTGTCCCAAACATTTCCATAGTATAGCTCAAAATTATTGGAGATTGCCACTTGTCCCTATGCCCCTTTTCAAAGTTTCTCAAATAAGAGATGCAATGATTCTTATTTTTTTAAGTTATTAAGTGTCAAAGAAGCAGATTGCGATAGGTGTCAAAGTCAGAACGTTCCTGAGCAAAGATATAGTTAAAGTTGAAGTAAAGTGGAAAGTGCCACATGTCTTTGATATGTATTGCGGAACATGCCAAGTGTCATTCTCCAGTGTCTCCTAAGAAATAAGAAGATTTTTAGGGAATTGACTAAGTGTCCACTTCCATTTAATAGAATAGAGTGTCCTGTGTATCTATCTCAGCAAGTAAACTATAGGGAAATAAAATGTTTCAAAATATAAGAACTATCTTCTAATAGACACTTCTAGCTTAGTTAGAGTTCAATTTGGGCCATAAGTTTGGGAATGCATAGACAATCTGGAGGGAATCTGAGGCTATAAAGAGGAGTGCAGGGATCACCAAATCAACATCAGATACTAAGAGAGAATTTTTTGAGAAAATTATTGTCAAGAGTTTTAGACTTTTTAGAGCTGTGATTAGGAATATCATTTGCCTTTATTCTATTTTATTAAGTTGTAAAGTTTATGTAACTGTCCATGTTTCTGTGCCTTTTATGTGGATAGAAAATTAATAAGAAGATAGAGTTTTGTGCCTTTGTTGATGCTTCCTGTATCATTATGAAAGTAGTCTAAGTTGCGAGCCTCTATTTCTATTATTTCTATCTTTTACATTAATCATGCCTTGTCTACTCTATAATGTAATTGAATCTTACATATAGTTTCATTGTGCTTAGGATTAAGGATCAAAATTGCATTCAGGTGCATCACCATAGTTAGATTTTATTTCTTTGCATTTGTGTTTCTGTTTAAATTCCTATCCCTTTTCACCCCAACACTTGATATAAAGAAGAGACCAACTTCTTAAAAATTTGGAGGTTATTTCAAGTCGCATGTCCCACATCTTGAAACTTCCCATTGTTGGTGTCTGAAATAAAGTGCAGTTTTAAACATCAATAGTTTTTGGCACGCCTGGTGGGACTAGTCTTGAAGTTTCTTTCAAGACCATATGAACCAAAGAGCTATAAAGAGTCAGAGCTATGGACTAGTAACCAGATCTCAATCTGTTGTAAATTTGGGTATTCTTGTACCACCTTTGGTAACTAGTCCAAGAAGGAGAGTCAATCAGTTTATACCAATATCAAGAGTAAATATGGGAGCCCCTGTTCCCCCAAGGAATTATGAAAGTTGGAACACTGGTAGTCCTCTCATCCTCCCAATACCACTAGGTGCTTAGGATCATATCCCTATAAATGCCTTGAAATCTCTACCCAAATTCAGTGGGCAAGATTCTAAAACACTTAAAGAACATATTCAAGATGTATCAGATGTTTGTGTTATACACGTTGTCACACAACAGAATGTGGCTATAAAGTTATTAGCGACTTCTTTTAAAGGGAAGGCTTTGGAATGGTACCGATCCTTGACTCCCAATTCAATATCTACATGGGATGAGCTCAGAGATCTTTTCTTTGAAAGATTTGAAGAAAAAAATGATAAGTCTTCTTTGTTGTAGCAATTGATTACCATCCAAAGGGCACCACAAGAAGCAATGACTGACTTCAACTCCAGATTTCAAAAGACTTGGGAAAGGATTTCTGTTACAGCTAGACCATTACTAGGTATGGCTATAGTGTTTTATCTCAAGGCTTTAAATTCAGATATTTCTATTATGATTTAGTCACTTGAAGGTTAGACTCTACCAGAAGCTTATGACTATGTAGTCAGAGTTGAAAATAATTTGATAGATGCTGGAAAGTTTCCCCCAAGGCCCCCCATGCCCATGTTTCCAAAAATTTCCTTGCCATTACCTCAAGAAGCACCTAAATCCATAGCTCCACTTGTATCTATGTATCAATATCCTCAACCACTTGCAAAAGAACATGTCCCTACTCAGTCATTTGAGATGGATGATATCAAGAATATCTTAAGGACCTTTAATAATGAGTTGATTAAGATAAAGAGACAATAGAATCCTTACCCTAGGCCTCCATATCAAGGCCATCAAGGAAATAGATTTTCATCACAACCTAACTAATACCAGGGTCCTCAAAGGCAAAATAACTCTCAGCCAGCAAACCAATTAGTTGTAGTTCCTACCCCCTCACAGGTTGTTCCTCCCAATTTAAATAGAGAAATGGTTCAAGGTCAAAATAATTATGCAAACCACACCAATGTCTGGTGTTTTCCTTATAATAATGCTCATGCACCTAGAGATTTCCCCATGGGTAACCTACAACAAAAGGTAGCAGACCAAAGAAAAATGGAGGGATAATCTGTAAGCACTAGTGACAATCAGGCCTACCAGTCTCTTGGTATGCAAAATTTAGTCCTAATGGCTTTGATGCAAGGGATGTCTCTACAACAAGAGGAGGAAATAGCCTCTGAAAATGCTCTATTTTCATGGATTGACGATGAAGAATCAGTATTTTTGAATGAAACTTCTGCTTCCAAGAAACCAATAGTGCAATCAGACTACTATACTAGGTTAAAGAGAAGAATGATGGAATAGCCTGAAGCTACAAATAGTCAAGTTATGGAGAATCCTCCATTTCAAGGTAAATAAAACACAGGTGTCAGACAAGAAGTGCCTCAGCCAGTGCAGAGCCATGTTATTCCTACACACGTTTAAGAAAAAATAAGATATCCTTATTTTCAAAGAGCTCAAGCATTGGGACCAATGAATGTGGTAGATCAGTTAAAGAAGACTCTAGCACAAGTATCAATATGGGACATACTAGTTATTCTTGAACAAAATACACTGTTACAAGAGGCTCTACAAGGCCAAATAATGCCTAAACAAGGCCAAGCAATGCCTAAGCATGATGACACCAAAGAAGGACTTGTTGATAAAGAAAAACTCAAGGACACAGTTCCTCTAAAGACAATAGCCTTTGTGAACGATGCAGCACAAGTAAGTAAATCCAAACTAGAGCCTTTCTATTTGATTCTGATAGTTGGAAAGAAACTCTTGCATAATGCATTGATAGATTCAGGAGTTAGTACTATAGTGATGCCTAAGCAAATAATTGATGCTTTGAGAATAAAATATGAACCCCTTATGAAAGGAGTTATGCAGCTAGATGGCAAAATAATACAAACAATATGGAGAATTAAACAACTCCCATTGCAATTATATACTTGTCCCAATATAATTGTCAACGAAGATGTAGTAGTCATAGATATACCTCCTTTTTTTGGTTTATGTTTATCCAGAGACTTTACATCAAAAATAGGAGGGTATATGTCTCTTGATTGGTCTCACCTCATCTTGAGAACCAGATACGATTTGAAGATGAAAATTCTATCTGAACCACTATCAAAAGATCATATCACCAATGAACCAACATCAAAATTAGAGGTAGATCATGCTATGTTAAATAAGGAAGAAAGGATTTTTGTTGAAGAGTTAGGCAACTAGACTGAGCATGATCAAGAAGAAGAAAATAACCAATTGTTGGCTATGATGCATAATGACCCATATGGGAACTATGACTCTACTAGTCTGGGCACATATGTCATTTTTGATGAGGACCATGAAATCCCAAATGTTTTAAGGGAAGAGACACCAACTACTCAAAATTCAGAAATTTGGACCTTAAATTTTGATGGGGCTAGAAGTAAACATGGTGCTGGAGCAGGAATTTGTCTTACTACTCCAAATGGTGAGAAAATTTTAAGGCCTATCCGTTTCCAATTTACTTGTACTAATAATGATGATGAGTATGAATCTTTAGTACATGGGCTCTTATTAGCCAAGAAAAAGGGAATAAAGAATCTAATAGTAAAAAGAGATTCAAAATTAGTAGTAAAGTAAATTAGAGAAAAGGTAGTAGCCAAAAATGTAAGGATGAGATCCTACAGACATAGGATTTGGGATTTAATAGAAGATTTTGAAGCTTTCAATATTGAGATAGTCCCTAGGGGTCAAAATTTTGAAGTTGATAGGATGGCCCAGATTGGCTCACAGTTTGATCCAACAACTGGCCTATTAATTAACAATGAGTCAGTAAAAGTTATAGTGAGGCTGACTATTCCAGATAATGATGAGAATTGCAAGTATTTGAAAATGATTCTCAAGTACTTTCATTCTTACAACAATCAGATGAGTTTACTGATCAGTTGTAAACTGAAATTGAGGAAGCATATGGAGATCATATTATACAATTGAAGACTAATAAGCTCCCCAAGGGCTTGATCACCTTAGAAAACTTATTTGATCCAGAGGATGTAAGCCTGGAGAAGAAAAGGTTCTAGGTAGACAAAGCAGATTATTCTAAAATAGAGGTGAGTCAAGGGAAAAAACTAAAAGTTGGGAATTTTACAACTCAAGTGGAAAAAGAAAGACTAATTAAATTGTGCAAAAAATATGACAGAGTCATAGCCTGGAGCTATGAAGACCTTCATGGATACAATAGAGACATTATTCAATAGACAGAAATAGAGGCCAGTAAATCCAAGGATTGAGCCTCTAATGGTAGATGAGTTACAAAAACTTTTAGATTCCAAAATAATTTTTCTAATCAGGCACTCAACCTAGGTATCAAATCCACTACTAGTTAGGAAAAAGAATGGAGATGTAAGACTGTGTGTAGATTTCAGAGATCTAAATAGAGAATCTCTGAAAGATCACTATCCCTTGCCCTCCATGGAACAAATTCTACAAACTATGGCTAGATCAGAGAGATTTTCATTGCTAGATAGTTTCTCTAGATAAAATCATATTTGGTTGGCTGATGAATACCAGTACAAAACTGCTTTTACTACCAAATGAGGAACATTTTCATATGCTAAGATGCCATTTGGCCTGTCAAATGTAGGAGCCACCTTCTAAAGATCTATGGATGTAGCCCTTGGGGAATTTATAAATAAAATCATCCTGGTTTATCTAGATGACTTCACTATTTTTTCAAAAAATGTTGTTGATCATTTAGAATCTGTCTTTAAGAAATGTCAGGATTTTGGAATATCACTGAATCCCAAGAAATGCATCTTTGATGTGCCTCAAGGCAAATTATTGGGACATATAGTATCTAAAGAAGGAGTTTCCATAGATCCTGAAAGAATTGTAGCTATAATGAACCTACCTCTTCTAGTAAATAAAAAGGCAGTTTAGTCCTTCTTGGAAAAGATTAATTTTGTCAGCAGGTTCATATCCGATTTTGCAGGCTTGGTGAGACCAGTGACACTCTTGTTAAAGAAAGACCTAATTTTCAAATGGACTACAAAAGGAAGACAAGCCTTTGAAGAGGTTAGAAAGGCTATCTCAATAGCCCTAATACTAAAAACCTAGATTTTTCCAAGCCTTTTGTAATGTATGTCTATGGAGGAGAGTTAAGTATTGTTGTTGTCTTAACCCCAAAGGATGATAGACTAGAGGGAGAACACCCAATATCTTTTTTCTCAAGAACTCTGAAGGATTATAAAACTAGGTACAACTTTATATAGAAATAAGCATATGCCATGGTAAAAGCCCTCAATAAATTTAGGCATATGGTATCAGGGAGCAAAATTCTGATACTTGTAGCTCACCCAAGTGTCAGAGAATACATCATGGAGGGAGAAATTACTGAGAAAAGAGCCAACTGGATTACTAAGATCCTTGAATATGATGTAGAGGTCAGACCCACTAAGTTAGTCAGAGGCAGGGGTTTGTGTCAATATATGACCCAAGGGCTTGAAAAGATGGTAGCTGAAGAGACAAATTTAGAAGGAGAGATAGAGATGGTGTTAAAGATATAAGAGGTTGATCAAGAATCTTTGGTCACAAGCAGGATTCATTTTATGAAGTATGGAATTTATCCGAGAGAATTCCCTCAAAATAAGAGAAGATAATATAGGATACAAGGAGTTCATTTTGTTTTAATTGAACAGGTCCTTTTTAGAAGAAATTCTGATGGTAAATTGTTAAGATGTGTAGAAAAGGCTGAGGCTAAGAAAATACTACATGATATGCATCATGGAATATCATGGAGGCATTTTTCTACAAAGACCATAGCCATAAAAATAAGTGAGGCAGGATATTTCTGGCCTACTTTATTTGCAGACTGTTATTAGCTGGTTAAAAAGTGTCAATCCTGTCAATATTCATGGGGATGAGAAGCAATGCAGCAATGCCCCTTAGTCCTATAATTGCAGATGAACCTTTTGCTCAATGGGGTCTTGAATTTATTAGAATGATAAATCCAATGTCTAGTATGGGCCATAAATGGATATTAACTGCCATAGATTACTTCACCAGATGAATTGAGGTAGTCCCACTTAAGGAAGCAATAGAAAATGTGATCCTAGATTTTTTAGGGAGTATCACTACTCACTTTGGGGCTCCTCACACCATAATTTCAGATAATTCTAAAGCATTCTTGGGGTCTAAAGTATCTGACTTTGCATTAAAACATGGAATATATCTAAAAACTTTCTCTAACTATTACCCTCAAAGTAATGGTTTGGCAGAATCGACTAACAAGAACCTGATTAGACTCATAAAAAGAGTAGGGGCTGATCATCACAAAGAGTGGCATAAAGTGCTTAATTTAGCACTATGGGCTAATAGAATCATACCTTAATAGGTGATCAAAATGTCCCCATATGAATTGGTATATCAAAAGTCTGCTATAATCCCCCTAAGTTTGGAGATCCCTGCCCTCCAGCTAATCAAACAAATTGAAATTGAGGAAAATGGCCCCATGTAGGTTAGACTTGCAGAGCTTTTGGAAGTTCAAGAGAAGAGGGATACAACCCATGATTCATTAATTAAGCATCAAGGAATGGTTAAGGATTATTTTGATAAAATGACTTTGAATCCTCATTTTGAGGTAGGCTCAATTGTTTTGAAATGGGATGCAAGAGCTGCCAAGCCGAGTCAACATACTAAATTTGAAGCATTATGGACTGGCCCATATAAAATTCACGCGTGTAAGCAGAAGAATTCATTCGAGCTAGAATCGATGGAAGGAGAACCTGAAGATATTCCTATAAATGGAATCTATTTGAAGCATTTTAGTTAACTTGGGTCTCTAATGTATTATAATTAGATAGTTTCCATTCCCGTATTGCTTTGTTTTCTCATTGTTGTTTTCCTACTTTTCTTTTAAATAAGTGCTCTTTAAACACATTATCGGTAGCTCAAATTTTTTTTCAAATTCTTCAAATTCTCGACACATTGAATGTTTCCCAAATCTTTAGAAATCTCTAAGGTACCTTGTGCTGCCACTTGGATAACATGTCTATCTCACTATCCCAAGAAG
Organism: Torreya grandis; assembly: GCA_037957365.1. Lineage (NCBI taxonomy): Eukaryota > Viridiplantae > Streptophyta > Pinopsida > Cupressales > Taxaceae > Torreya > Torreya grandis. Next base: position 772,094 of record JARHVA010003813.1, on the reverse strand, counting down.
ATTGAGTAGGATTTGCTAATGGTTATCTGAGTTTAATTTCATTTGAGACTTGATAGGTCAATAAATAGCTCTCAACAAGAGTTAAAGTTTAAAAATTCTCAAGCATTCCTGCATTTGTGAGAAAATATCCTATTCCTTGCAATTTTTTAGTGCCTAGTAAACTTGCTTCAGTGAAAGTGTTTCTATTTTTCAAAAGGTTCATACAAGTTACCACATAGAAGATACAAAGATGGAGGGGGCACAATATTCACAACAAGGAGCTGGGATGTATGAATCCCTTGATAAGTTTCTTGCAATTAAATTGTATGCTTCAACTCTTACACAACCATTGAAGACCTATCCATGAACCAAGTTTTTTGAAGCTGGTCAAGCAAGTGATCTAGTGAAAATAAAATATTATGTGGATGGCATCATGGATCCAATTATTCAGAGAGCCAGTAGCAAAAATCTTAGAGAAGGGGCACATCAAAGGTGTCTACAAAGGGCCAGAGTAGGGCAATTTGAAACATTTGCCATGAGGATATGGACTTCACAACTGGCTCAATTTAATATCCCAGCTATACATCCATGCCCTAACCTAGTCAAATTATGTGCAGACTTGCTCCATGCACCCTCATGCACCATTCAATGAGGTCCATTCACGGTGCAAATCACACCACAAGCTATCAGTGATATGTTAGCCCTGTATCATGATAGTACAGGTATGTTTCCCACTATTGCTAAAATGCAAAGAACATGGGAAAATATCAACACTCAGTCAAGGTTCTTGAGATCTGAGTTTCAAATGGGTGATGATGACACTACGGTACCCACACTCCCTGCACCAAGAGCTCAATCCACAAAGGCTAGGAAAGATGCATTGTCTATGATGGCTCTCATCTTTGGCATGAAAGATGATATGGTAGTCTATGCAGAACAAATGGCTATTCTGTTTAGGCTAAAGACCATTGACAAAACCCAAGAGTATCGACTTGACTTCTCTGAATAAATTGCTTTCTCGATGGTGGAATAATTGGCCCATCTTAAATCAAAAGGAGTGTTTAGGTATTCTTCCTATTTGTTCCACCTCATGCTTTTTCAAAAATTTGACCTCTTTACCCCACACATGTATCTCAATATGTATGACCCAAATTTTGATCTCCAAAGGACCATTCCTGTGTTTGCATGGACACACATTTTGTCAAAGACTAGTGACCCGTATGAATTCTGGAAATCATTTGTCACCCCTGCTTTTTGCCACCTCAACCCCAAACTAGTTATGAATAGATTATTCCCAAGTGTTTCAAATCTTCTGGCCAATTGCCAGTTCCTTGCGATTTCTATTTTGGATCCCACCATACCATTATAAGAGTCCATGGATTTTGTGGGGAACCAATATTACTACCTAAGATTTTGACTCTTAGGTTAGTATTCCTAGAGGTCACCAGGTAGGTATCCACAGTTGACAATGAATTTGGCTCTGGGAAGAGGAAAATAAAAATGTATAATCTACCATGGATGACAACTAGCATGGTTTTGGAAACCCGAGATGCTGAAGTTGTGTTGCTCAGAAAGCTAGCCTTTTTGGGTTTCCTTTTAATAAAGGACAAATGGGTTTATGACCCAAATGATTTCATAACTTCCTGGATAAGAAATAATAGAGTCACGATTAGAATTGCACATGAGGGCCACCCTTTTTGGGAAACTAGGAAAAATCCTAGGGAAGACACTCCTGGATTTTATGTTGAGTTAACAGACTTGCCCCTTCCATAAAATAGACCCTGGGAGACATTCTATGTTAAGCAGAGATATTATGATCCTAAAATTAGAATGACTTCTAGTTTAAGGAGGACATTTAAGAATAAATATTGGGAGACTGAGAAGATAGAGGCCTATTGGAAATATAGGCAGGAAATTTGTCAAACAACCCATTTCTTTCAAGAACGTAGACACAGATGAGAGATGGGAAGAACTATGGGATGAGTGCCATCTCTCCCCTGTATCTAGCTCAGAGACAAGTAATTTTCTGACTTTAGATTAAGAGCAAGAAGCTAGGGACGGGTCAAGCCAAGAGTCACAAGCCTCAGAGCAAGCTGTAGCTGCAGTAACTATATCAGTTTGGCCTCAATCCCTCAATGCTATAGAAATGCAAAAAAGTGTGGTGCTTCCACCATCACAAACTTCTCCATCAGTCTTGATTATAGATATTCCTAGTTCCCCACAAGCATCATTAAAAGGATCAAAAATGCATCCAGAAGAAGAGACAACCAAGAAACGAAAGAGGGTGTAGTTTCAATTTGCTTCAGAAGAGGAAACAGACACCCCACAACACCAATTATAGGTACTGTAATTGCTCCTTAGGTGAGTATTATTCCTCCCTCTCCTTCTTAGTCTATTTCTTCCCCTACCACTTCTGCCATTCCCATTTCTCACTTCATCCCATCTGTGCCACCTCAAGATTTAACATTACCTCATTTCTTCCCTTCTATTTCCAACAAACCTTCCCCTCAGATTACCCATAGCCAACAATTGGCTATTCAATATGGTCTACCATAGGGACATCCTTTTGTGGGTGGGCGCATTGCCTCTCCTTCTACCTTCCAGACCCAAGCAGATGCTTCTAAGAAGGCAAGGGAAGCCTAAAGAGAGAAAAAGAAGACCAAGGGAAATAAAGCATTGGCTACAACCCATCTGTGGTCACAATTTGACCCCATTCAGCAGTAATTGATGGTGACCCATTTGTCACCAAATGTAATAAATCCAGTTGAGTAGATGCAACATGATGACTACATGATGAATACAGTGGCCATCAACATGTCCCTTTTTAGGCAATAGGACAAAATTGAGCTATTGACCGAATCCACTTTTGCAGTTACTAAAGACTACTTAACAACATCAAGGAGGCTACAAAAGATGGAGGCCAATTTGGCCAAGGAAAAGGCAAATTGTAATAGTTTGACCACTAAGATTGCCAAAAGGGATGATGAAATAGCAAATTTGAATAAATAGTTACAAGATACTATTTCTCTTTAGATTCATTAGGCAATCTAGGCCCAAAATGATTCCTTAAAGGTAGATCTAACGCATGTAAAGGATGTGGTGATGACCCTAAGGTAGGAAAAAAAAGCGTTGCAAGGAAAATACAAGGAACACCAGCTATAGGTTACCTAATTACAACACAAGCTGCTAAGTGAATAGAATAATACTATGGCCATATAAGCCCAATTTCAAGTAGAACAATAGAGAGTAGCACAATTGACACTAGAGTTGGCCAATATGCCAAGGAATGTTAGAGTATTAAGTCTAGTAAAGGAGCTATATAAATCCATGTGGAAGAGAATTTCTTCAAAGATTATTTAGCTCATGCCTTCTCTCACCTTCCTTCTAAATGTACAAAAATTTTACAAAAAGGTGGAGAGTTCAGTTGTAAACACTCTGGATATAGTCTTTGGGAGAGTAATGGGCTCACAAACATTACTGCAAAAGCTTTATGATGTAATGGATGCAATGTTGTCAGTAGCAGGAATAAATTATAGAATGGTCACTGCCAAGCAGGTAAATGAGGTTCTCAGTTGCAATTCTACAGCTATCAGTTGTAGAGAGCTTCTAGATGTCATGAAAGAAGGAATCAATGAAATGAAACAACATGTTTAATATCTAGTACAATTAGGTATTCCTTTTCTGTTTCTGATGATAACACCATGTTGATGGTAGATGAAATTGAACCTTTGTCGTTGGCCAAATAGAATGATTAGACAATTTTCCAAGATCTAAGGGATGATTCATCGGTCCCTAAAGTAGAAGCTATCTTGGTTCCTTTTTCCCTTCTCAAATTCAAAATAAAGGCTATGATTCAAATTTTTCAAAAAATTTCACACTAGGATATTATTAACCTTGATTTAGCCTTCAATGAGTTGTAGAATAAGCAAGGTTTATCTGATGATGAGTGGTCTGCCTACCAGACAACATTGTTGAAGCTATGATTTTGAAATTTTGATCTAGCGAGAGTTGTGGTTTCTTTTTGAGTAGACTCAAAATTCCTTGGGGTTGCTAATAAATGTAGAGTAAAAATTACCCTATGTTGCATTCTGATTTTTAGTTTCATGCTGAAAACTTTTGTTCTTGCATACTTTGATGGCAAAGCTCTGAAACAGAGCATGGGTTCTATTTCCCTTTTGATTCATTTGATTCATTTTTGTCTAAGTATCAAAGTCAAGTGAAAGCTACCAAGTGGCATCGTCTGAGGCACCTTTCATAGCTTCTATAAGTTGGTCGAGACATGCCACGTGTTTAATAGCAACCTAGCATAAAGTGACAAGTGTCGGCATCCACTTTTCATATCAGCACTCGCATTTCATCTATTTTTTAGCAAAAAATTTCAACAAGCTAAGTATCAAGATCAGGTGGAAAGTGCCAAGTGGCAATCATGGAAGGCTCCAAATTGCTTTTCTGAAAGCAAGTGGAAGATGCCACGTATCCCAACTAAAGAGAGTGGAAGTCACCATGTGTCAGCATCTAAAATATGTTTAGTTTAATGCCTTGGTTCAATTTTTGGTTCAAATCCTTGGTTTAATATCCTCAGTTCAATGCCTCGGTTCATGTGTAAATGGCACGCAGTGTTGAATCATTAAACCGTTGAGCCATTGAACCATTTTTGGTTCAATCAGTTAGTTCAATGGCTTAGTATAATCAGGCAGTTCAAAGGAGCAACCCAAAAAACCAAAGGGTCAAGTGCCCTTTTGGACTGCAGTAAGGCGCAACCAATCCATTCAAGTAGAAGCTGCAAAGTGCAATCTATCGAGCCCCTTTCTACTCCATTCCCAAAAGTAGCAGAAGATGCCATGTATCTTCCCAAAAGTAGCACAAGCCACCACATGTCACCATCTAAAATATCTTCTTCATGTTTCATTGTTGAATAAAGACTGTGGTGGGTCTCGGGTTTTATTTCCAAAAGTTTGGGGAAGCTACCAAGCATCACCATCTGTAAGAGCCTAGCATGTGTCCCAAACATTTCCATAGTATAGCTAAAGAGCAGTGGAGATTTCCACCTATCCTTATGCCCCTTTTCAAAGTTGCTCTGATAAGAGATGTAGTAAGTCTTATTTCTATTAAGTTATTAAGTGTCAAAGAAGCAGATTACAACAAGTGTCAAAGTCAGAACGTTCCTGAGCAAAGATATAGTAAAAGTCAAAGTAAAGCGAAAAGTGCCACGTGTCTTTGATAAGTATTTTAGAACATGCCAAGTGTCATTCTCTGGTGTCTCCTAAGAAATAAGAAGATTTATAGGGAATTGACTAAGTGTCCTCTTCTGCTTAATATAACAGAGCGTCCTGTGTATCTATTTCAGCAAGCAAACTGTAGGGAAATATAATGTTTTAGAATCTAAGAACTATCTTCTAATAGACACTTCCATCTCAGTTAGAGTTCAATTTGGGCTGTAAGTTTGGGAATGCATGGACAATTTGGAGGGAATCTTAGGCTATGAAGAGGAGTGTAGGGATCACCAAATAACCATCATATACTGAGAGAGAATTTTCTAAGAAAATTATTGTCAAGACTTTTAGACTTTTTAGAGCTGTGATTAGGAATATCACTTGCCTTTATTCTATTTTCTTAATTTGTAAATTTTATGTAGCTGTGAATGTTTTTGTGCCTTCTATGTGGCTAGAGAATTAATAACAAGACAGAGTTTTGTGCCTTTGTTGATGTTTCATGTATCATTATGAAAGTAGTCTAAGCTGTGAGCCTCTATTTCTATTGTTTCTATCTTTTACATTGATCATGCCTCATTTACTCTTTAATGTAATTGAATCTCACATATAGTTTCACTGTGCTTAGGATTAAGGATCAAAATTACATTCAAGCACATCACCATAGTTAGATTTTCTTTCTTTGCATGTGTTTTTGTTTAAATTCCTATCCCTTTTCCCCCCAACACTTGATATAAAGAAGAGACTAGTTTCTTAAAAATCTGGAGGTTGTTTCAAGTCACATGTCCGACATCTTGAAACTTCCCATTATTGGTGTCTGAAACAAAGCATAATTTTAAACATCAACATTTTCTAGGTTTTCATTTTTGAGAAGATTTTACTTCAACATTTTATTAACCTCCTCCACTCTCACTTTGACTACCTTTGACAATATTTACATTCAAAATTAGCTTCTAGTGATCAAAATAGGGTCTGATCTAGGTTGAGATCTAAAAATATTTTCTTTGTAAAAACCATTGTAGTGATGAAAAGGTTTTGAAGAGTTGATGCAGGTTAGAAACACATAGGCCTTTTCCAATACCCTAACTAGATCTAGTATTCCATCAACAACAAGCTGTATTGGAGAAACATGTCCAAAAATGCCTTCTTCTACCACTAGTTGATATAGTCCCAAAAACTCTTCAAAGGGCATATTTGCCTAGATAAAGTGGGATGGAGAGAAACCAATTTTTTTTTTTGAAATATTTACTCTTCTTAGCCTTGCCTATAAATTGTACCCCTGGCTTCTTGATTCCCTTATCCCATCACTCTATTACTACCACTGAAGGTGTTATAGGGAGCATTTAAGTGCCTTTTTGATGGAGGTCATTCTTATTTTCCTAGACATCACCCAAAAAGCCCATCATTACACCCTTCCATTTCAAAACTAACACCCCCTAACCCCCACAAACCACAAAAATCAACTATTCACCTACCCTCACTAGCACCACCTAAGCAACCTTTATCTCTTACATTGCCTCCTGAGCATCTTTGCTCACCGCTACCACCATCAGATGCCCATCACTTAGTGAAGCCAACCTGATAGATCTCCTTATTTACTTCATTCTCTTTAAATGCTATTATCATTTTTAAAATAGTTTAAAAAAAATTATAGATGGTTTTATAAGTAAATCATTTTAAGAAAATGGGTAATTTTTTAGTAATCTAGATGGGGTCCTAACTTTATGGTATTAGAGATAAAGTTTTAATGCTCAGACCTAATATATCCACTACCATTAATTTATTCTCTTATTTTTAGTAAGAAGAATCGAGGGAGGTAAATCAAGTGGTGAGGGGACTTGAAATTCAAACCCTCAAGCTAATCATAATAATATAGTATTAGAACAAGCTAAAAAAATCAATCAAATAATCACTATTATGAATGAGACTAGAGATAAAATATCATCTCTTGAGTGAGAAGTTCATGAACTTGATGAGGAATATATGAAAGGTATTATATATGAATAACCTATTGAACATGAAGATCCTTAGGATTAGGGGCATAAGGAAGGTTATCAAGTAGCTAGAGCTCAAATAGTGCTAAGCTTGCATGTGATATGAAATAAATTGAACCCACCCAAGATTCATGGTATAGTATTGGGTGATGGATATAAAACATGGCTCAATGAAATGAAAAAAAAAATCAAGATTATAATTTTTTCTAAGGTGACTATGATTGTTTGGGGAGATTAGCAACTGGCTGGTGAAGTAGCAACATAATTGTCTAATAAGAAGCTTTAGATGGACCTTGATTCTACTACCATAACTTGGGAATAATTTGTGACTCTTTTTAGGGTATGATGGCTCTCATAGATATATTTTTATCTAAAATTTATATATTTATATAGTTTGAAGCAAGGGGATATTTTGATAAATAAATACTAGGAGTAGTTCACAAAGTAATTAAAGTATGTTATGCAATATCATAAAGATGAAATTTTCCAAATCAATAAATTCGTTATGGGATTAAAACTAAAAATTAGATGTGAATTGGATGTGCATGGGCCATCCAATATGAGCTAGGTCTTTGAGAAGGTGGTTAAGCAAGAAAAAAAACTAAAGTCACTTGCTAATATTAGAGAAAAATTCAAAAATAAGTTTGAATTTTCCAAAAACACCCTTCAATAAAAAGAAATAAAAACATAATGTAAATTCGAAGAAATAATTTAATAGCCATAATACAAGATTAAATACTTCTTAAGGGAAAAGGAAACTAGGAGCTAGTTTTTGATAAAGGTTTAAGGGTGCTAATCAGGCTAAAAGGAAATGACCATTTAGCAGATGATTCACATGTGGAGGAGATATGCTAAGGATTATCCTCAGTAGAAGATATATGGTAGAAATAAGATTTTATCCACCTCTACATCTCAGTAGGAAACCATTTAGTAATATAATTATGAAACTATTGACAATCATCAAACAAACATACTAGCCTCTCCCATCGAAGTATTAGGTGATTTGTTACGGAAACCTATTTCTCTTTTGATAGATACATGGGCCACTCAATGTTTTATCCTTACTATAATGTTAATTAAATTATCTATGAAAGCTAGTTTTATCATAAATTATTGGTCAATTTAGAATGGGAATGAATCCAAGGTCAAGGTTGATAGATTCCTTGTTGAGGCTGAAATAAAAATCCTAAAATTCATTACAGTCATTAATATTTATACAACACCACTAGGGTTATATGATGTGATACTAGAAGTGAATTAGATTGATAAATACAAAACCAAAGCTAATATTTTATTAAGAAGCTTGAGTGTTTAGATGATTTTGGAAATTAAACCCAAATCTAAGGAGATCAAAGAGATTTAAAACTTGGGAAAATTTCAGCCATTTAGTTTTAAAAGACTCAAAAAAAGTGACGTTAAACATTCCTAGTCAAAATGGATAAAATTGGTGAAGCTAAAGATCTAAACTTAGAAGACTATCATTTAATTCATGAGTTTCAAGATGTGTTTCCAAGGTAAGTACTAGGTTTATCTCCCCAAACGGAATTTGATTTCACCATTGATATCATTCTAGATTTAGAGCCATAATCCAAAGCTCACTACAAAATGACAATAACTGAGTTAATCAAGTTCAAGGCATAACTTCAGGAGATCTTATCCAAAGGGTTGATTTGTCGGGTGCATCTCTATTATTTTTCAAGGAGGACAAAACCATTTGTCTGTGTACTGACTACCAATTGCTTAATAATGAAAAAATAAATAATAGATATCCTTTACCTTGCATTGATGATCTTTTTAATTAAATGCATGGTGTAACAATATTTTAAAAAAATATATATTTATGTTGGGTACCATAAATTGAGAATTAGAGAGGAAGATATGAAAAAAATAGCTTTTAAGACTCATTATGGGAATTACAACTTCACATTACTTACTTTTGTACTAACAAATGCTCCTGAAACATTCATGAACCTTATGAGTAGTGTGTTAAGGCATTACATTGATCATTTTTTACTAGATAAAATTCAAGGGCATGTTGAGCATTTAAATTTGATGTTGTAGCTATTGTGGAAGTATAAAATCCATGGAAATATTTCTAAGTGTGTTTTCCCTCAAAGAAGAGTAAAATACTCAGTACATATTATCTCAATAACATTAATTTTGGTGGATCAAACTATGATTAGAGACATTATGTAGTGTCCATCAGTCAAGAATGTGAATGAGATGCATATTTTCATGTCTCTATCAAGGTAATACATGAAATTTATACCACAATATCCAAAATAGCTAACCTAATCACCTCTCTTCAATAAAAGATCAATCTTTCATTTGTTCTAATAAATATGAAGAATCCTTTCAAGTTATGAAAAAGATGTTTAATTTAGCACTAGTGTCATGAAATCTAGATTCAAATGGTAATTTTTTTTTGTAATAGATGCATCAAGAGAATGTTTAAGAGTTCTTATGTAGAATGAATTAGTTTTATCTTAACAATCTAGGAAATTTAAATATTATGAATCTAATTACGTTCTTCATGACCTAAAAGTTATTTTCATTATTCTTACATTACACATTTAAAGGTATTATTTATTTGGAAAGACTTTTGAACTTAAAACTGAAAACTTGGAACTCAATTACATATTTAACCAACCTAACCTTAATGTTCATCAAAGGTGGTAGTTATAAGTTTTGTCAGATTATGATTTTGATATTAACTAAATTAAGGTAAAAAAGAATAGAGTTACAAATGCCCTTAGTCATAGAAGGTACTTAACAACATTGACCATGATAATAAGTAATTTTTGAGATCAGGTAGTAAAATTCTCACCCAAAGATGAATTTTATGAATAGGTTAAGAAAGCATTGGTTGAGAATTCTCAGGATCATAGATACTAAAGTTTTCAATTTGGGAATGATGGTATTTTAAGGTACAATGGTATAATATATATACCCAAGACATGAAAAAATTGATGAATATTATGATATAGGAATTGAATAATGATCGACATCTAGGACATCATAGAGTGACTAAATTATTAGAAAAATTAAGACCATTGTATTTATGTAAGGGAATCAAATATGATGTGGCACACTTTGTGTTAATATTTTTGGAGTGTCACTACATTAAGGCTAAACATATGCAACATGGTGGGTTGTTATCTACACATTTCATACCATAATAGAAGTGGAAAGTTATTAACATGGACTTTGTCCAAAGACTACTAAAGTCTATAAATCATCATCACATGATTTTGGTAGTTATATTTAATATTACCAATGTATCTCACTTTCTTTTAGGTAGTTTATCAAATGATGAAACAATTCTTTCAAAAAAAATTGTTAACGAGGTATATATATTGCATGGGTTTCCATAAAATATCATTTGAGACAGTGACCCTAAGATGACATCAAGGTTTTGATAAAATCTTAATTCAACTTTGATTACATAACTACACTTTAGTATAGCTTATCATATAGAAAAAAATGGTAAAATAGACAGAATAAATATACTTTAGAAGGATATTTTAAGGATGTATTGCATGGACCAACAATACAAATGAAAATAATACCTACCATTGGTTTAGTTTTATTATAACAACTCATATAAATAAGTTTTGAAAATGATTCCTTATAAGGATTATATGGAACAACATGTAGAACACCAATCACTTGAGAAAAAAATAGAAATTAGAGTGGTCTTTAGACCTCATATTGGTGTAGAAATTGAAGGTGAAGTAAATATAATAAGGTAGGGTTTAGATGAATATAATAATAGGCATAAATTTTATGTTGATATGAAAAATAACCAGGAAATTCCTAATTAGAGATAAAACATTCTGAGTCAAACCCAAATATAGATCTATTAAGTTTTGGAAATTAGCAAAATTGTCACTATATATGTGGGGACCTTTAAGGTTATATAAGTGATTAATTATGTAAAATTTAGATCTAATGGCACATGGGATCTCATATTATAAATATCAATGGATGCTTTTGCATTTTAAGGTTGAACAATTAAATTCTAGAAGCATACAAAGATCGAACAAAGCATGTAATCCTATCGAAGATCAATCCAATGGATTCATTTTAAAGTTGATAAATTTAAATAAATACCATCATATAATGGCAATAAAATTAATATGAATGTTTGATATTTAAGGATATGATCATCCTAACAATCAAGTATAGGAACATGCAGTTAAGCCATAAATTATGATACATATAATAAGATTGATTATTGTAATCAATTAAATTTGTGAAATATGGCATGTGTATCAAAACTATAAATTATTATATGATAAATATAGTAATGAGACCAAGAATCATGATGGTGGATCATGAGTTTAAGACATGAGAAACTTGCAATTAAAGATAGGAACTAAAGTCCAACATTACTAAGCATGATGTGCTAGTAAACTAGTGTGAACATAGATGAGATACAAACCCTAGATCAATTGAATTTGTATATGTTATATAAGATAGAATTAGAAGATTCTATATAAATTGAATTGTGTCAAATAGAGAAATATATAGACACAAACATTGATGGGTAGAGAATAAATTAGAAGATAAGAGAAGAGCAATGAAGTCTAGAGCATGAGAAGTTATAAACTAGACCTGTAATAGTGAACAAAGAATTGGATTCATTTATGAATCTATATTGTAATATAGATTTTTAGTTCCATAGTAGAATCTGATAGGAAGGTTCCATCAAATGAGCTAAATTGGTGCTCAGTTAGGGAATGGGTGCTTCCTTAGAGTTGGTTCTCTTAAATCAAGGGATTGGTGTCTCCTTAGAGTTGGTGAACTTAAACATTATAAATATTTAGGTTACTTATTGTGAGGATGGATTATAATGGTAGATTATAGTACCTATTCTCATGGTGGATTTTCCCATATTGGATTTTCCACTGTATATCTAGTTTTGTGTCTATTTGTGTGTTTATGATCTCTACATATAGTTTTAATCTACATTAAAAGGTTTTGAAAAATATTAAGTTAATAAATATATTGATTCACCCCCTTCATATTATATATTTGTGTTCTAATAATTGGTATCAAAGCCCTAGTTTTGTAGAATAAGCTTAATCATCTCAGGTAGATCTTAGATGGTGAACACAAATGGCTAGTAAAGAAGGATCTTTTTCAAATAAGGTACCTCTTTGTGATGGATCAGACTATGCATTTTGGATAATTATAATGGAAGCATATCTATCTTCATTAGGGTTTGATGTATAGATGTCTATTGTAAATTGATTTATAGTTCCTGCTACAACTCCTACTGATCAAAATTTCATGAAGGCATATGAGAGCAACACCAAGGATAAGAATGATTTTCTATATGGATTGTGTAATTTAGAGTTTGTCAAAGTGATGTATTGTCAAAATGCATAAGATGCCTAGAATAAATTAAAGAGCATCTATGGAGGTTATGACAAGGTAAAGCAGGCCAAGTTACAAAAGTTTAAAGGCATGTTTGAAAGCCTTAAAATGAATGAAGAGAAAATTATAGACTACCTCCTCAGATTAGATGAAATAGTCAATACAATCAAAGGCCTTGGAAAAGAGATGAAAGAATCAGTCATTATTAAAAATTTCCTAAGATCTTTGTCATCCAAGTATTACCTTAAAATCTATGTAATAGAGGAAGTAAGAGATCTAGATACTCATTGTTGATGAGTTGCATGAAACCTTCACTACCTATGAGATGAGAACGGGAGAAGAAGACACCTTCAAGAGAGAAGTTGCATTCAAAACATCTAAACTAGTGAAGGTAAAAGCATCTACATCTGGATCTGAGGAAACTAATGAAGAAGAAGCCAAATTTATCATAAGATTAAAGAGAGGGTCTAGAAAGTATAAAGGTAAGTTACCCTTTAAATTCATTAACTATGGTAAATTAGGACATTTTGATTCAAAATGCCCTTATAACAAAAATGATAAATTTGAGCAAGAAGAGAGTAGTAAAAGGATGAAAGCTCAATACTCAAATAAGAACTTCTTTAAAAATAATAAGGGTTTGCACATAAAAGAAGATAGTAATTCATTGTATGAGTGTTATAGCTCAAATGAGGACCATGATTGTGCCTTTGTGGTTGAGAAAAAGGAGGTCCTATTCATGATAATAGGATCAACAAGAAGTGGAAGAGTCAAATGAATAAAAAGAAGGAGAAGTGGATCTAGAGTATGAACTCATTTGTGGTCTAGATGAAATAGACAAACTAAGAAAAGAGAACTCAAAATAGAAGAAGATTGGAGAAAAATAAATTGAGAAAATGTCCAAAAGTCTTGAGAAATATGATCAGACGGTGGTTATCCTAAAGACACAAGTTGAAGAGGATAAAATAATATAATATGTAGTCAAATTTAAACTTTCATCTAAATCTAATGAGTGCATGAAGTTAGAAACAAAGATAGTGGTTTTGAGAAAAGAGATTAAGGAAGCTAAAGATCAAATAAAGAAAGGTCTAAAGCTGAATGGAGGATCAAACATTATTCATGATATGATCAGCTCTCAAAAGCCTTTAAAATAAAGATCTAGTCTTTGTTATGAATAAGAAAAAGTTTCTATAACTAGTACATTTGCTAATTTATATGAGAATTTCAAAGCAGAAGGAGAATCAGGAGCAAAGAAAGATAAATCTTGCAAGGATACAAAGATAGACACAAACATAACTGATATGAAGAAGCTTGAAGAAAAGAAGAAGACATTGGTAGTTGATGCATATGGATCCAAAAAAATGAGAGACTTGAATAAGCTAGAGTTTAGAAGAGCTCCTCATACTACACATAGAAATGCTATGACCATGTATTCATCATCTTTATATGGTTATTGTTATACTTGTAATCAGTTTGGTCATAGAGATATTTATTATATATTTATACCTAAAAGGAGAACAAATTTTGTAAGTATAAATTCATTTTCTCACTTGTTAGATACAAATTTAAAATGCTCTAATTACAATAATTTTGGTCACATAGCTAAACAATGTAGAACAAATTTTGTAAGACCAAAAACACAAAGTAAAAATAAAGGCATGCCTCCTAATGTGAATAAAGGTTCAAAAGTCTCTAAAAAGGAGAAAAATAAGCTAAATAATAAACCCAAGGATGTGTGGAAAGTTAAATATCAATCTATGATTGCTCAAACTGCACTGCATGCCAAGGAGCAAAATTTGTGTGTAATAAATAGTGGTTGCTCAAAATAAGGAAGGATATGTCAGCTTGGGAGACAACACTATAGTAAAGATTAGAGGTAAGGGAACCTTGAACATATATGTAAAACTACCTCCACATGATGTCCTTTATGTTGAAGGATTGAATCCTAATTTGGTAAGTGTTAGCCAAATGTGTGACAATGGATATAAGGTCACATTTAATGCACAAGGATGTAAGTTAAAGAGATCTAGAAGAATAGTTACACAAGAGAAAATAATTGAAATCAATATCTATAATATTTTTGAATTGAATGGTAATAGCTACCTAATAGGAAATATTGATGAGATTAGGTTATGGCATAGAATAATGGGTCATGTCAACTTTGATAACCTAATAAAAATGAGCTCAAATAAATGTGTAAGATACATGCCTAAGATAACAAAATCTGAAGACACTACTTGTAAGGAATGTCAACTAGGGAAGAAGACAAGGGTCAAATTTCAAACAAAGGAGTATGTAACTATAAATCCTTTAGAATTAGTTTATACTAATCTTTATGGTCCTACTAAGACAAGAGGATCTAAAGGAGAGAGATACTTCATGTTATTTTTAGATGATTGCTCAAGAATAACATGGAATTTTTTTTTAAAGGATAATTCATAGGTATTTGATAGATTCAAGATCTTTAGGGCCATGGTGGAGAATGAGATTGGATGAAAAATCAAATGTTTAAGATATGATAAAGGTGGGAAATTCACCTCAAATGAGTTCATAGAGCATTATGAGGAGCATGGAATCAAAAGACACCACTCTGCAACAAGGACTCCATAATAAAATGGAGTTTTTGAAAGACAGATCAGGACATTCAAGGAGATGGCTAGAATAATGCTAAAAGAGGCCAAGTTACCTGATGGATACTACAGAGAAATAATCCAAATAACAATATATATCTTAGATAGAGTTCAACTAAGGGTAAATAGTGACAAAACTCCCTATGACCTATGGTATGGAAAACCTACCTCTGTTAAGTAGTTTAGAGTGTTTGGAAGCAAATGTTATATCAAGAGAAAGGAGGACAAATTGGGACGTTTTGATTCAAGTTGTGATGAAGGAATATTTATTGGTTGTTCCACCTAAATCAAAGTCTACATATTTTATAATAAAAAGCTACACAAGAATGTAGAGAGCATTAATGTCAAGATTGAAGAAGGCTTGAAACAAGTTAAACTTGATAAAAAAAAATCTATATTGAGGAATCAAATTTTGAAGAAGTAGCTAATGAAGAGGCTAAGGAAATGAATTAAAATTCACCTACAAGATTTGTTCAAAATGATCATCTTATAGATCAAATAATTGGCAAAAATAATGGAGTTCAGACAAGGAGAAGAGATATAATGAACAAGGATCAAGTATGTTTTGCTCTAATGTCTGAAATTGAGCCTAAGAGCTATGTTTAATACAGCCAGGATGAGAATTGACTAAAATCCATTAAAGAAGAACTGAGATAAATTGAAAAGAACAATACTTGGCAATTATTTGCAAGACCTTCAAACAAGAATGTGATAGGTACAAAGTGGGTCTTTAGAAACAAGCTCAATGAAGATGGAGCTATCATAATGAATATAGAAAGATTAGAGTGTAAAGGATATGCACAAGTTGAGGGTATATATTTTGATGAAACATTTCTCTAGTTGCTAGATTGGAAGCCATAAGAATTTTTCTAGCATTTTTTATTATGAAAAATTCAAAGCCTATCAAATGGATGTTAAGTCTGATTTCTTGAATGGGAACCTAGAAGACAAGGTCTACATAGAACAACCTAAAGGTTTTTATCTATCAAAGAAGAAGATTATGTGTGTAGATTGAAGAAAGATCTATATGGTCTAAAACAGGCAACTATAACATGTTATTTAAGATTAGACCACTACCTATAATAATAAGGTTTCAATAAAGGATTCCCAGACAATAATTTGTACTTGAAATCAGAAGGTGATAATATGTTGATTAATTTTGTATATGTAGATGTCATCATCTTTGATGGAAGCAATAATAAAATGTGAAAATAATTCAGTACACAAAGGCAAAATGAATTTTAGATGTTTATGCTTAGAGAACTTTCTTTCTTCCTTGGTCTATAAATAACATAAACTGATGAAGGGATATTTATATCCCATACCAAGTATGTAAAGGAAATTCTCAATAATTTTGGAATGAAAGATAGCAAACTAGTTATTACTCCCATGATAACTAGATGCAAGTTTAGCAAAGAGGATGAATCCCTTGATGCAAATTAGACTATGTATAGATCAATGATAGGTAGCTTTCTATACCTAATTTCATCAAGACCTAATATCATGCAAGTAGTGTCCATCGTTGTAAGATTTCAAGATGCTCCTAAAGATTCACATGTCAATCCATTAAAAAGGATATTTAGATATATCAAGAGCATAATTGACTATGACATATAGTATCCTATAAGTGAATATTTAACTTTGACATCATATATAAATGTTGATTGGGTAGGAAGTGTGGATGATAGAAGAAGCACTAGTGGTGGTACATTTTTTCTTAGAAACAAAATTGTTTCATGGCTAAGTAAAAATCAAGAATCAGATACTCTTTCTATAGCATAAGCAAAGTATGTAGCAATAGTGGCATGTTGCACTCAAGTCTTGTGGATGAAGCAAACATTTAAATACCTCAAGGTAGAGTACAAGTCACCTATTTATATTCTTTGTTATAATTCAAGCACTATTAACATATCAAATAATATAGTGATGCATTCAAGAACTAAACACATATCAATCAAGTATCATTTCCTAAGATAAAAGGTTGTAGATCAAGAGGGCACAATGGAGTATGTGCCAACTCAGGACCAAATTATTGGCATATTCACCAAACCTCTTCCCAATGAATAATTTGAATATCTAGGATAAAAGTTGGGAGTGGTGGATCTTACATCACATCAATATATCCTAGTGAAAGGGCATGAGTCTTGGGGGAGTCTCATAGAAGTTTTGTTAATCCTTAGAAGAAGAGAGAAAAGGAAACTTAGGATTGCATAATTTTGTAAATTTTTAATGAATTAATGGGTGAAATTCTTGGGCAAAATCCTTTATCTGATAAAAGGGGAGAAACATTTGGACAAATATTGAGAAAGAGTCCCTTTCCTATTGATGTCAAAGGGGGAGAAGAAGTGAAAATTCTCTCTATAAAAGTTTGGAATGAAAAGTGCAAATTCTAAATAAGATCAAAGCATGTGTCCAAGTTGAATTTAGGAAAATGCTCCATTACCTAAGGGAGCGAAAGTTTTTTATGAATAGATTCAATTAGTACTCATCAAAAGCTAATGTAAATAATGTTAGAGAAGGATCAGCATATTAGAAGATCAGAGCATTTAGTTTTCCATCAATGACAAAGGGGGAGTATTTTGGCAATATGATTATCATTGATGTCAAAAGGGATATTATTGGTATTATAAATGTCATTGATGTTCAAGGCTAAGTATGGTGATTAGAGGATATAAAAGGGATCTTATTAGTGGTCAAGTATGATTGGAGTGCATGTTTACATGATTGGAATTCATTTGATTCTACATATTGATCATATAGACACTTTGGGTCTATGATAAGAAAATTTGAGAAGGCAGTTTACTAACATCACCATTACCACATGTGGATGAGTCTAGGGGAGTTGGTCATATGGTTGTTACGACATCAGTGCCTAGTTTTTATGTGCTAGATTTGAAGTCATGCAATGAAGCACAGTAGAATATATGAGGATGCAAAGTTGTCTCTTCAAAAAAAATTAACCAAGTTTCTATACTTAGACAATATTGCAAAAGGTTTCAAGCAGAGCGAGGTAAGCATATTGATGAGGTCAACATTTTCACACATGGAGGTGTCAGGATAAAATGATCATATGGTTTTTTTCATTTTTGTGCTTAGTTTATATGCTCTGAATCTCAATTCATGCGATGTATCATGACAAAATATATGCATGATCAAAATTGGGCTCCAAGACATTTTGACAATGTTGTGCCACATAGTCAAATTTGTAAATGGTAAGAAAAAGATAAGCAAGAATTTTCATAATGTCATATATTTCATGTATTAAGGTCTCTAGAGTAAATTAATATATGGATGGAATCCCATATGTGAGAGGATCTTATGTGTTTAATTTCAAGCCATGCAACTAAGTGTAACAAAATTTATGCAGGAACAAAGTTGGCCTTCCAAGTAGTTCTACACATAGTTAGCTCTATGGTAGAATAATTTGAGTGAGTAGATAAATGACATTATATCTCACACAAATGAAGGATTCAATAAGAAATGAGCAAATGGGTTTTGTTATGCCTATTTTCTACACCCCCCTAATTTTTCAAATATATACTTGCCACCATAGAGATGACGCTATCATGAAACCTAAAATTGTGTCAGGGACCCTATTGATTGATAGTATTATAGATGAATCTTTGATTATGAAATAGTAATGATTAATTGATGAAATATTAATTTATGTTTCTTAGTGGTTTCAAAATCATGATGGAATAATGAATAAAATATGCATATATAGTTATAGGTGTGATCAGTTGTTCTAATATTAAGATTCAATTCACTTTTGACAGTTTCAGTTGATACATGGACTTTCAATTTTTTTAGTCATTTAAATTGATTTGTGATGTTGTTTTGATATTCATAAGTTTATTTTATTCATGATTCAGGATAATATTGGTGATATGATATTTTGAAAAACATTGCAATCAAGTTTGATACATTCAAAAACTATTCTCAAAATCTTCATTTAATGAATGGCTCAGTTTTATTCACTACTAATGATATGATGGATATTTGAAAAACTAATATGATTTGGTTGGTTTAGTGATGTTGATATTCTAATTTATACAATTGTTAGTCTTATTCCTTTGATTTCACAACTTATACTTGGCTCAATTCATGGAAACCTAATTGACATACTAAGTTTAAGTTGTTTCAAGATTTGAGTAAATAGTCAAATTTGATGATCATAATTCTCAGAGCATGTATATTATTCTTTGTATTTTTAATATTTATGTGTAGTAAGATTATTGGTGTATGAGATAAGTAAATGGCATACAAGTCCTTATGAAAAACATTACAAACTTCTTCAAAGATATACCTTCACTTGAATTGAGATCTCTAGAAATGAGTTAAAAAGGGATTTTTATTTTATCACATAGATTGGTTTAGAATCTTAAGGCATCATGATACTAAGTTGTGACATTTTATTCCATCATGAAATATGTTTTTGACTTGAGAATGGGATATAGTCTGAAGTCTTATACCATGATACTTGGTGAGTTGGTAAATTGCAATGGATCATAAGGTTTGTATAAAGTTCACTAAGTCCAAAGGACCCTTAGATAGATGATTAAGTGGGGTCAAAACATAGCAAGTTTGTGATCTAGAGATCACTTGGAAAATGAACATTGAGGTAGGTGAGTTGGCATAAGCATTTAAGTTTGAAAGTATGGTTATCGACACTTCAAGATTGTACAGAGATTTAGTGGTGTGAGATTTAATGTGAAATGTTATTACCTCAAATGAAGGATATTAGTTACTGTTTAGTATGAAGGTTTACTATTAATAATGGTTATCACTAAATTTGGTTGTTATGATAAATAATTTGGCAGAATTACTAAATATGTATTTAGTAATTATAGACCAATAAAGAGTGAACACGTCATGTAGTTCATTATGGAAACAAGTTGGAAAATAAAAAGTTTTTTTTTCGTGGTTACTTTTCATTTTCTAGAAGATACTCATACAAGTGAAGATCTAGTTTTTTTAAGTTGTGAAGAGATTTTGAAGGTTGACAGTCATGATATTTTTAGGAGAGCAACACCAAGTATGCCTATGCGAGTTTTAACCAGTGCTCTTTTGAAATATTCTGGTAATGGATGAAGTTTTTATTGAATAAATGAGGATCTAAACTTGCATGAAGATTAATAACATTTTTTGATTATTTACAAATGGTTTCTATGAGGAAATGAGAGATATAATGATGAAAGTTGCAAATTCATCTACATGAAAAAATAGTTAAAAAAATTAATGGTTTCATTAAAGTTTTAAGAGCATTGTTTTGTTATACATGAATGGTATACAAAGAATATTACATGATTCTATTCATAAACATTTGAAACCCTTATGAGTAAAAAATTAATATTAACCTCCAGTTTTTGGTTAATGAAAGTTAAAGACTTGATTGTCGAAATACAGGGCATGATTTTGTTCAAGTGATTCTTTTAGAAGGTTGTGTCATGGAATATTTAGTAATATTGACAATGGTTTAAAAAATTTCAAACTATTTTACATGTATATGTTATAAGAGTATGTGATAATTTTGTTGAGTATTTGGGTATTCTATTTCCTACGTCAGTTGTGCATGGATTTATATGAATAATGAAAGTTTAAGTTTTGAGGTTTTTTGATTTTAGTTAACATGCATGTGAAATGTTTTCTCAAGTTATGAAAGACTATGTCAAGTTTTTCAATCTCTAAAATATCTTCATTTTAATTTGATATCAGTACATGAGTCATTTATGGAATACAATATGTAAAATACTCAGTAAAGTTTGTGATTAAAATGGTCTTAGTTATTTTATCCTTCAACATATTATGAGATTCTATTTTGAATCATCAGGTCACTGGTTTGTTAGAGTTTCAAGGTTACAGATCATCATTTTTATTATTTATGCATACTTGAGTGTTAGAATAATTTTAGTGCTTTCATTCGATATTGTCCATTATGTCTAGGTGGGACCAACTGGGTTCAACAAGGAGTGATGGTAATAGGTGATGGGTGCAGAGTTCAAATAGTGAAACTAACTAACCCATCAATGGTTTTCATAGGGGTAGGTATCATGCTAGAAAATTTGGCCATATATTTCATAGAGGGACAAGAATTTCCATTCATTTCTATGCATATGATCCTGAGTTTTGGAATATTCTAAGCAAATTTAATAATAATCCAACTAATAGGGGATATAGAGGAAACAAGGTTTTTTTTAGACATAGATTTGGAGCCTGTACACCATCCTAAATTAGATCATCTCTTTATTTAGCTATTAATACAAAACACTTACCTTTGCAGACTTCTGATATTGAAAGGATTGAACCAATTATTGATCCTTTCCCTGTAAACTAGATCACACAACTAGAGATAGAAACAACCTATCTAAAGATTTTATGAAGATGGCCATCCTTTCTGATGCATCTTCCCCTTCTCATTTAGATATTTCTATAAAATTTAAGAATTTGAATCTAGCTAGTGCCCACAGTGAGCCTCTCTTAAGGTCTAAAAGGTTGAATTTGGGAGCTCAGGGTTATGCTAGTAGGAGGAAAACCATTCATACTCTACCTCAAATTGCTGAAGAGAATGCTGCTAAAAAGAAGACTATTAATCAATCTGAATTAGAAACACCAAGAGAAATTATATTGTTGAAAATAATTAATATATAAATTGATGACAACACCATATATTTAAGGATGATATTAGTCCCATTTCCTACTTTTGAGATGGAGTACAATGTTTGTCTTCATGAACAAGATCAACATGTGATTGAAGTGTTGTCTGATTCGGATGACTATTGGTCATCCAAAGGATAATTTGTGTTTAGTGATGAAATTTATTGGTAGAGCTTTATATTTTAATTTAACACTTTGATTTTTATACTTTGAAAATTTTTGATAATTTTGGTAAATACAACAATCTTGGAGTTCTGACATAATTATATATGTTTAAGTTAATTATTGTGCATTATGGATTAATGTGAATATGATTTATCAATTTTTAGCTTATTTATTTTATGATTAATATGTATTCTAAAATATTATTAATTAATATGGGTCCCCACCCATTAATATTATTACCCTAGGTCTTTTTTTAAAAATATGTTAATCAATTAAGACTTTTTAAGTCTTGATTAAACCTGTACTTAACTATTTTTTGTTTATAATTAATTGACTTTGTTAAAATTCAATTAGTTAACATTGACTAATAACTAACTAAAGTTAGTTATAACTTATTTTTAACTAAGTTTGAAGGTATTTTTAATGCATGGGTTCTTCGCAAGCCGAAACCTTTTTCCACAGGACCACACTCTAAAAAAACAAATTCTTCCCGTCGAACACTTGTATAGACAGAGCTGCCTTCCCCATGACTTTCTATAACAAATATGGTTGGTCTCCGAGACTGCTACAACTAAGAGATCAAGGATTCATTTGAAGACATAAGCACAATAGGTATTGATAACTTAAATATTTTCAAGCTCTACTTTAAAATTTGTTTAGTGTTTGTTATTTAGTTTAGATTAATTTTTGTTTAAGTTCTTTATTTGTTCATTAAATATTTATCCTTATAATATATTATTATTTATTTCTTATAGCTTCATTATTTTGTTTCTTATAAGTGTTCTCTTTAGTTTATTTGTCTTCCTCTACTAGGTTTGTGTCTTGTTTAGATTAGATTATTTTCTTAGTTTTCTTTCCTTAACTAGTTTATTCCCCTTTTTTGTAGGATTAGTTTTTTCTCTTTATTAATTTTTTTCTTAGTTTATTTGTTGTTAATTTTTTTGATCTTTTATTTTCATGTTTTGTCTCTTTCTCTTTCTTTGATTTGTATCTTTTATTTCTAGTTTTTTTTAGAACATTGCAAGCAAGAAGCAAAGATATTATTTGAATGTATATATATTATAGAATCATATTTCTATTCTTCAAGAGATTATCTAACTAATATGTTTTCTCTATCAAATAAAATAGATTACATATTCTTATCTGAACTGATTCATGATTCGATAAATGGATTTATGATTGTTATACTGGAATAAGTTGTCTTGATAACTTGTTGTTTATTTCATAGAATTTATAATAAAAAGCCCCTCACATCTTTAGGATCCTAGATGAACCTTTAGAACCTTGATGATTAGACTAATATGATTCCAATTTAACTTTAATGATAGGTGAAAGGGTTGATTTGTTGATGGTATAATTTCCATCATTAATAGATTTGTTCATTGTCATGCCTAGTTTATATGGTTCAAATTTTAGAATAGGTGGATGATCGAAGCAAAAGATATGAAGGTGCAAAGTAAGTCTTCTAGGTATATTGAGATGGTCCCCATAGTTAGTAAAATCTACACAAGGTAAATTACTAGAGTGTTAGAAGATCTAATGGTTAGCACTTAATCATACGTTGAAGATCCAACGACACACAATGAAGTCAATATGTCAAAGGCACCAATGAGTGAACATGCCAATGACAAGTGTCATAATCATGTAGTTTAAATAGTAAATCTATGGTATTGTTCAAAGTTGAATAGTCAATGATCAATGTGAGGATAATAATTGTATCAATAGTGGCAATTGATAGTAATTTGTAGAAGGCATGTACTAATGCCAAGTATCACATTATTAGGAGCTAAGTAGAAATAAAGATCGATCTTTTCATAAGATTAGACTATGAGTGAATGATCATTCAATGAATATCCAAAAGAGCGAGTGGACTCAATGGGATAAAGTGCTCAATGTTTAATGATATAGAGGTGAGTTAAAGATTGAGTTAGTTTGATGAGATCGATATAGAGTATTTATTACAAAGATTGAGGATGTAATGAGATGAGGACAACTAGTTAATTTTTAACCATAGACAAATATAACATTCATATAACTATGTAGATCTCATGACATGTGGGAGCTTGGATTGTAAATGTTAATTGACACTTTTTAGAGTTGAATAGTTAAATTCCAAAAGCATATAATGATCGAACAGAATACATAAGCCTATTAGAGATCGATCCAATGGGTACATTTTTAAAGTTGAGTAATTTAAAAGAAGACCATTTGATTATGGTGCCAAACTTAAGATCAATAGTCGGTATTTAAAGATATGATCATTCTAACGATTAAGTGTAGAAACATAGAAGAACATGTAGGTAAGCCATAAATTATGATACAAAAAATGAGATTGATTATTGTAATTGATCAAATTTTGGCAATATGGAATATTCATCAAAACTAGAGCCCATTATATGCTAAAGATAGTAATGAGACCAAGAATCATGGTGGTGGAACATGAGTTCAAGATGTAGGAAACTTATAATCAAAGATAGGAACTAAAGTCCAACATAACTGAGCACGATGTGTTCACAAACTAGTGTGAACACATATGAGATATGAACTATAGATCAATTGCTTATATATATGTCATCTAGGATA
>JARHVA010003813.1:572500-740000 GCA_037957365.1 Torreya grandis | reverse complement strand
CCCTATATCTTACTATGAAATCTTTAAACCAATGAATAAATGTAGAAGGCCAATATTTGGCATGTCAAATTATGTTGAATGTGCATGCTGAATAATTTGAATCTAAGATGAGGAGCTACCTATGATAATAATATCATCAACATATAATACCATACTAACAATCTCCTCCCCAATATGGTAAATATACACTATGGGATTAGACTAGTAGTGAACAAATCCAATGAAAAGAAAAAATGAATCCATTTTATCATACCAATCCTGAGGGGCCTATTTGAGACCGTAAAGAGACCTCCTAAGTCAAAAAATAAAAATAAAAATAATGAACAAACCTAACAGGTTGCTCCATATAGATTTATTCATGAAAGTATCTATGCAAGAAAACACTCTTAACCTCTATTTTATATACTAGACAACCCTATGACACATAAAGATAAAGTACACGATGAATAGAATCCATCTTAGAAAAAGGTGTAAAATTCTTAGAGAGTTTAATACCTTTGACCTATGAGAATCCCTTTGAAACAAGATGTGTCTTATACTTATCAATGGACCCATTAGCTACATACATGGTGGGGTAAATCCACTTATACCTAACCAATTTTATTTTGATAGGAAGAGTGACAAAATATTAAGTGTCATTACTCATTAATGAAGAATCATATCATCTCACTTTTGCATCCCATGAGCCTATGAAAAAGACTATGCATCCAAAGAGAATGCCTAACACAGAAGTCTAGTAATAGTAGATTTACATGATGATGTCGATTAGGTGGAAGATCATGTATGAAAGGTGTTGCCTTATCAACTATAGTAAAATTACACCTAGGCATAGTAGAAACATCATTTTTAATATGGTCATCATCATCTATAACCTCCTTAGGAATACCCTGAACTAGCTCCTGAAAGAATGAATCCTAAAGATGAGGTGAACCATCAAATGAAGAAGAAGATGGAAGAAGATGAAGAATATTGAGATGTGAAATTCTCACCAAACTGTACATGTGTTTCAAAATGACAATCATAATTATCAATATCTAAAAGATGATAAGCTCTACTATCTTCACAATACCCTACAAAAATCAAAGGTTTGATACTATTATCCAATGCTTTCCATTTCTTATTTGGTATAAATTCCCAAATAAGTCTCCCAAAGACACAAAAAATGAGACATCAGGCTTGGTTCTAAACCAAGCCTCCTCGAGATTCATATGCTCAAGTTCTCTATGTGGTGTTTGGTTTTTAATGTAGTTTGCATAATTAACTACCTTTGCCCAATAGATAGGAGGTAAATCCCATGAATGCATCATGTAGTTATCCATCTCCTTTAGAGTTTGGTTCTTCATTTTTGCTAAGCCATTATATTATGGAGTATGAGTAATATAATGTTGGTAAACAATGCCATAGGATGCTAAAAAATTAGAGAAGTCTCAACTGAAGTACTCCCCTATTATCTATATGAATCTTCTTGATTGAACTCAAAAACTATTTATCGACCAAAGGTTTAAATAATTTAAAGTGATAAAAGACATCACTCTTGTACTTGAGGAAATAAACCCAAGTGTGCCTCAAGAAATCATTAATTAAAGTAATTTCATACTTATATCTATTGAAAAATGGAACCAAAAAGACCATCAAATCATTTTGCACAACATGAAGTGTTGAAGAAGCTCCCATGGATATTCCCTTAGGAAACATATCCTAGTGTTGTTTCCTCAATTCATACTAGGGAAAAATCCATCAATACATGAAACTTTAGGAATACCATCTACCATAATGTGAGTGATCAACTCCCTTAAATATCTATAGTTTAAGTGTCCAAATCTCTCCTACCAAAGCTGGCTCTCAAAATCTGCATGTGAAACTAAACACATCCCTACAAGAGGAGTGTCATCAAAACCCTAAATATAATTGAGTTAATAACTATGATCAATAACCCCCTATGCAATAAGTGCGTGTTTCTCTAACAAACTTGAACTTCAGCACCCTTTGGTTTGAAACTCAATGTCTTGCCTTGACCAAAATGACAAATCTAATAAACTAAAAGTAGATTGGTGGTGATGTATGGAGAAAATAATACATCATTGATGCAGCCACCATATATTTGTATGTCACCCTTCCCCTTAACATAAATGAAGTAATAATCTCCAACATCAATGTTAGAAGTAAAACTCACACTAAGAAATACAAATGACTCCTTGGAAGAAGTAATATGGTGTAAAGCATGAGAATCTAGAACCCAATTATCTAAAATAGGTAAATGTGATATCTGACAACATTAACTTATTTCCCATTCTGATGAGATGGAGGAGTGGAGATATAAATATTTTTTTCCTAATGACATTCTATAATGCTTGCATTCTCTTAAAACACCTAGAATCTTTTTGACTAGTCCCCCCGTAATAGGAACAAGATAGGTTAAACTTATTCTTTGATTTGGAATATGATTTGGGTTTAGATGTGTTAATGTTAAGATTGGGTAAATTTTGGGATGGAGGAGGAGTTTTCTCCTTCATACTCTTATTTGTTCCTTTAGTCTTAGGATATGATACAACTAATCATTTTTGAGAGGTGCAAGACTCAAGGTGAGACAATTTCGATTCCTTCCTAGTAAGTCTCTCACAAAACAACTCTAGATCTAGCATTTTGAATGTGACATCTAAGTCATCCATACTAAATAAAAAGGTAGAAGCAAATATTTAGAATGGGCCACTAAACTTATACAAGATCAAGCACACACACTCTTCATCTTTTTTATCTCATCCACTCCCCTTCAAATATGTCAACATATGCTTAAACTTAGTGAGATAGACTAAAATTAAGGTAAAGTCATCTAAATTTAGTGAAGTAATATCCACTTCAAGATGAATGGCTCTCAAGTGATCTACTTTCCCAAACAAACCCATTAACTTAGTCCACATTTTGAATGGAGAATCACACTGATAAAAATGAAACAAAATATTGTCACTCACATAATTCCTAATCAAGCTCATACATTCTTAGAACTTATATTGGTGCTGAAATTTTTGAAATTCATGTGTAAACTATGGTTGAGTTTTGTTCATTAGGGACCGTAATATTTTACACTTTATGATTGTTTCCATTCAATGTCTTTATGTATGGTAATTATATTTAATCAAAGGTTCATAATAATTAATACTAGGATTATAATCCATGCTAAATAATCACCAAAAATCATAGAAAATGTAAAAGAGTACACAAAATCAACACCGAGACAACCCCACAAAATATTGTATTAAGGACCTCCCCCCCCCAATGTAGAACTTTATAAAATAAGTGTGTTTTTACAAATTAATGACACCAATGGATAGAGAATCAAAAGCCATTTACTTTTGTAACACATAACTCAAATCAAATTCATGGTTCAAAAGTTATAGGCATTATGAATTCCTATAAATTGGGTGAAAATATTAAAATAGACACTATAAACTAAAATTTAAGACCAAATAAAAAAAGAACATAGTCATCCAACCACTCATTGGAATTGTAATTGAACCATGGTTTCATAAATTCCAATAAATATGAAAAATATATACCTAGTTACTGTTACTCTTGTGTAAGTGAGTTGTGTTACCTACTAAGGCAAAACAATAGCTTACAAAAGCAAAAAAATCAAAAAAGAGGTTGTTTTGAGAGGAAAAAAATGGTTTTACTATTGTGTTTTAGCTTAGATTCATATGGGATGTTGAAAACATATATCTATTACCATCTAAAAGGAATTCCAAGCAGGCCACTCTCCTACAAGTGTTGATTCATCACCTCTACAAAACATCAAATAAGATAATGACTCTAATATAAAAAATGAAAAGTCTTTGTAGATTTTGTAGCAAAAAATCAAGATGTTTCCACCCTAAAAATAAGTAGATCTTTAAAATCAAATGCCAAAGCTCAAAAAAGGGATGTCAATCTCCTTTTATGCCACTTTCAATAAAGAGCTTCAACTTAGTAATATAAAACAAAAGTACCTTTGGTCTAAAAAGAAAGTGCCATAGCTAGTAGGTGGATCTGAACAAGAAAAAAAAAATCCAATGCTTAGCTTTGGATGGTGATGCCACATCATCCCTTTCTATCTCCACACTAGATCATCCTCTTCCAAGTCACTACCACCATCAATAACTTAAAACTCTAGATCCTTAATTCTCCATTATCATCGATATGAATGGGATCAAAATTAGGTGACTACTATAAAATTTCACTCTCTACAACCCATGTAGAATGACTGAGCATGCCTATCAAATTTGGATTCAAAACTACACCAAACAATCGATAATTTTTTAAAAACATTTCCCTCCTTATCCTACTACCCACTTGTAACTCCTATGATATTTTATGAAACTAATAAAGTAGGCTTGAAGACATGAGGTTTAAGCCAAGGAAGGCTGACCTACACTTTGCGTCTGATTTTATATATTTATGCCTTGATCTCTTTTCAACATTTTTGAAGACTTAGATCTTATTTTCATAGATAGAAAATGATGCCAAACTAAAAAAAATTATGCCAAGCTTGTAGATAGCAATGCAGAGAGAGAGAGAGAGAGAGAGAGAGAGAGAGAGAGAGAGGAGAGAGAGAGAGAGAGAGAGAGAGAGAGAGAGAGAGAGAGAGAGAGAGAGAGAGAGAGAGAGAGAGAGGAGAGAGAGAGAGAGAGAGAGAGAGAGAGAGAGAGAGAGAGAGAGAGAGAGTGAGAGAGAGAGAGAGAGAGAGAGAGAGAGAGAGAGAGAGAGAGAGAGAGAGAGAGAGAGAGAGATTTATGTAATGCTTTTGCCAATATATCTAATGACTATATTTACATAGCAATACCATAAAAATAATGTTGACACCTCATCTCTTTTGTATATCCAATGCCTTGACAATAGGTAGAAGCAATGCTTTAGATTAAGAAGATGCAAAATATTTAAAAAGCCTTTAAAAATGGCATGTTGCTTTCCTAAAGGGATATCAACTCTTATCTTACTTTCTCCCACACTTCCTCTTTGTTTCCTCTCCACCTTACCTATAAGATTAAAAACCACAAACTTTCTTCAAATCTTCAGTGAAAGTGTTGGATCCATAATAGGGAAAGAAAAATGGCTAAGGATTTGTGAGAAGGGAAGAAGTAGTGGCAAGGGAGATTTTTGAATCAAAATGTAATAATGTGAATGAGAGAAAGACCTTAAAGATCTAATGCCATGTTAGGAATGATGAGCAATCATTCTAACCCAATATTCAAAAGTGATAACTCCAAGAACATCACACATGAAGTTGTAGACAAATGATTACAAATCAAAGCGAATCGAGTGTTATTAATAAATATGATATGCTAGTACAAAGGAAAAGGTCTTGCATAAATAGTCAAGGCAAAACACATAACTATCCTAACTAGTGAATGTGGGATAAATCCTCTCATAGGACAAACTCACTAAAGCACAAAATAACTAGTTAATACACTATAAAATGTGAGAGATGCATGAAATACATACTCTAATAGAAAAAAATATTTTTATACGATGTTTTAGTTAAGAAAAATCATTGGGATGTTTTATATGATATTTGGTGATAGATATATTAGGGTACCATCTTAAAACTCATATATCTACCCACTGATATTACTTGATTATCTATAATTCATTACCAGAGAGTATTGTGTGAGTGGATATGACTGAGATCCATATATGTAGTTTCTATAGTTAAAAATTTAGCCAAAGTAATGTTATAGATAAAACATTATCATTCCTATATACCTTCTAGTTTACATGTGTATGTTGATGTCATATTAAATCGAAGAGTGTTTTCATGGTATATGTGTATGTATTAGTGAATTTAAACACACATGTTCTATTTGATTTCTTGATATCCACACTCTTTTTATCTTCCCATTAGGAGGTGTGAGAAAGACCATTGGTCTATTGTTAGATTTAAAGAACTTGTATGATTCTCTCCCTCTTTTCACTTAATCAATGAGTTGGAAATCATAATCGAGGTTATATTTCAATGGATCATTGAGATTTTTATGATGTCCATTTGTATTTTTGTTCATATTATATTCTAAATTTGAATTTTTATTCAAATGTAATAAGTATTACATTGTTATTTGATATATATTCAATATACTAGTGGCTGTTAGACTTGTAATTAATTTCAAATAATGGGACAATAGTGGTTGTATACTAATTATATCTATGTTTATCGATTTTATTAGTGATTTGATGTATTAAAATATTTCAAATACTCATTTCATGAAAAACATTCATCATGAAATCTGTTCTGGGTTGTTTGAAAACTAAATAGATCATTTTGTTGATCAATGGTTTGATTAATTTCTACATTTATTGCTTTAGATGCATTTATTAGTCAAACAATAATTTTATATAAAAATATAGCTTATTTTATAAGTAAACCATTTAAAAATATTGGTGTAACCTTTTAGTAATCCATGATATGGAGTTTTACTAGAAAATCCTTAAGTATTGACTAAATTGGATTTTTAAAAACTGTCAACATAAGACATGCATCTATGATACCAAGTCTGTCAGATGTAGAGTGACCATACTTTTTTATATTTACTCAAAAAAATTTAAAGTAATAATTTTACATTTATGTAAACATATACTTAACATTTATTTTAGTAAACCATACACCCCTTCACATAGATCTTTCATACTTTTTTGTACAATGTGAAAATAATGCATACATGTTATAATGTGGATGCCATGTGTTCATTAAATAGAATGCATATGCATTATAACATGTATGCATTTAGGTTCAGTGTTCCTAAGATTAGTTTGAAATATTGTGTATATGTTATAGATATTACATGTAATTTTAATGTATATAACATTTATTCCTTATGGTAAATGTCCACATAATTATTCCCCAATTATGTGCACCTACCCTTGTATGAGTTCCTAATAATAAGATTTGGTATTTCAAATGCATCGTTAACCTTTATGAGGCTAATGAATGAAGTGTTGAAATTATATTTTGGGAAGTTTATAACTTTTTATTTATATGATATGATGATTTTAGGTGATATGCGATAAAAGAACTTTGCACCTAAGTCAAATAATGAAAAAAATGAGAGAAGAGAAGCTATGATAAATTTGAATAAGTGTAGTCTCATCAAAACATAATTCCTCTAATTAGTATTTTTTTGTCTAATGGTCAGATAAGGATGGATCCATATAATTAAAGGATATTTTGGAACAACTAAATTTTAAGATCATGTATGAGGCTATAAGTTTATATGGATTAGAAAGCTTCTATATTAAATTTATAAAAATAGTTTTTTAAATTTATGAACTGCTAAAAAAATAGTCTATGAAATATGATATAAATGTATTTAAGTGGACTATTGTAAATTAGATAATCTTTGTGTTGTTTAATAATATTATCAAAGAGAATCATATGTTGACATTCCTTGATTTTGGAAAAGTGATTCAAATTAATTGTTACATAAGTAGAAGATCTATTAGAGAATTATTGAGCCAAAAAGGAATATAGATAACTTATTTTAGTTAAAATATGAATGATTGAAATATCAAGTATTTTTTTTCGCAAAATTTTACATAATAATTTAAGCATTAAAATTAGAGGAACTACTTATGATTTAACATTTAAGAGATGTATGGAATGTAAATCCCCAAGTTTCTAAAGTGTTAGAATAATAAATCAGGGAATAAATATAATAGTATTGATAACATCAGATTTGTATAATAATTAATTTATCTGATTATTATATAAATAAAAAATAAATTAAAATCGATGTACTTAGCTAGATATTGACTAAGACAGACAAATGACAAGCATAAAATTAGTGTAGGAACTATGCAACATGGTATGAATAGGAATATGGAGTCAAAAAACCTCCTAAATAATATCATAGTCCACTAGATAGTAGCACATCATGTTAGTGTCCTTTGTACTAGGGTAGTGTCTTTTTTCAAGAAATGATTCTGAACTTATGGGTCTACCTTTTCCTATTTTTAGGGGATCTATACCAATGCTAATGAATGTTGGTTAATTTCTTGTTTCCTATTTGGAATGGTTTGAATGTCAAATATTGGGCCTGCATGTTTGTTAAGGTATTTGAGGAGCACAACTAGAAAAGAGTGGTGTTAGCAGGGTAGCTTATATGTGACCTAAACACCCCATATGATAAAATTGCCTACATACTAATACCTCCAAATGTGATAAATCTACATGTAGTTTTCCCAATCTATGTGATGGTGTAAGTACCAGTGAATTCTAGTATGATTGCTGACTTGAATGCTCTAAGTGTGACTTGAGACTATAAATATCATTATTCTAAGATCTAGGATGTTTTACATGGGTGTATACATAAGTAGGGCATCATAGGTATAAATGACTTTGATTTGTAAAATTATATCTAAGTTTTTGCATGAGTAATTACATCTAATTTCCCTTTAGTTGATAAGTGAATGAAATTGGTCTATATATAGCATTCTAGTGTTTATTAAGATGTTAAATATGTTTAGGCCATCCCTAGGAATGCTTTGAGGAATGGAAATATATATATTGGGGGAGTAAATAGCTAAGGGATAATAACATGGTCCCTATGTCAAATAGTGCAATGCTCTAGTGTCTAAAGGGTCATGATAATATCTACATGGAAGGAACATACAATAAAGATACATGGGTGACTAGGGAGAGGCTTAGTTCTACTTTTGGTATATGTGAGAATGGGTAAGACTAACACAAAATTTGTAAAATGCTCAAGAGAGGCCCTAAGATAGGCCTAGGGCTAATCTAAGGATAAGATGTCCAGTGACACTCACTACACTCAAATGACATTTTAGATGACTACATCTCCATCCATTATTATTGAAATGTATCAAAGTGAAATGACTACTTAGGATAAAGGAAAATAAATTTACTTGCACTTACCTAAGAGGTGAATCCAATGAATATTGTTTTGAGTCTATGAAATGTACTCCATTACCTATCCTATGAATCAAACATGTATGAATCAGTTCTTACTTAATAAGCATCAAAAGTAAAGAAAAAATTGAGTAAATAGATGATAGAGAGAGGAAAATAAGTAATACACCTAACTTGGTATGTGAACAAATGTTAAAAACTAGTGACATCATTTGTGTGCATGTAGATGGTTATCAAATAGTGAATAACCTTCACTACGTTGATGGCTTGCTCAATCTCCATGTGTGGGTGGCTCAAGAACTTGAACTATCCTTAACTCCATCATTTCCCACCCCTATTCAATGGATCAAAATATCT
Source organism: Torreya grandis (assembly GCA_037957365.1). Lineage (NCBI taxonomy): Eukaryota > Viridiplantae > Streptophyta > Pinopsida > Cupressales > Taxaceae > Torreya > Torreya grandis. The sequence goes on along the minus strand of JARHVA010003813.1, from coordinate 730,750 downwards.
GAATAACTTTGATTGGACTAATGTCTTATCCAACCCTCCAATGTAGGTGTCCCAAGAACTCAAGTATGTTATGACTCCATTGTTATCTATTGATGTAACTTATTAGGGTTTATCGAGTTTAAGCCCTAAGTTGGTAAAGGGTCTCAGTACAATAAATCATGGTATAAACATGAAATAAATATAACCACTAATTTGTGCAAGGATTGACCTAATCTAATATTTATAAAATTAGTAATGAGTGACAAAAATAAGTATTTAGCTATAAATTGACTAGGAAGGACGATATAAAGGCTAAAAACTAGTTTGAAGGTAGGTCTAAATGTCATAAATAGGGTCCTAGTGTTATAAAACCTCCTAGATAATATTGGTGTACCTTTTATAATATTATTGGGGTGTTAGTGTCCTATTTTCAATGATAATGTCCTTTGTGCATAAAATTGTCTAATCTTCTAGGTGTACCTACAACTAACTTTAACATGTCTTTACCTTTTTGGATAAGCTCTGATTCATTATTTGTGTGTTATTTTAAGATTATTTAGGATAAAAAACCTAGAACTTCATGTTTTAGGGTATTTGAGTAGCACAAGGATAAAAAGTGTGATGTTATTCAGGTAAGTTGCATATCTTCAACACCTCATTATGTTGAGAGTTTCCTACATACTAATGCTCCAAGGAGGGATCAAGACTGATGTAGTTCTCTTTCCTCAGTGTTTAGTGCAAGTATAAGTGAATGGAAATATGAGTTTTGACTTAAGTTATTTGAATGAGTATGACACTAAAAATCTATGTATTTTATGCTTGATATGGTTGTAGATGACTATAATTAGAAGTAGAGTAAAATATGGATCAATAACCTTGATTGTAAATAACTTGTTCCAAGCATATTTTTGTATTTCTCATCTAATTTACATTTAGTAGATAAATGGATAAAAGTCATGTGTTTATATTGATCTAGTTCTTAAGCAGGTTTTGAAATAGTTATAGGTTGATCTTAGGTGTCTTAGGAATTAAAAAGATATTTGTTTGGATTGAAACTAGGTAAGGAACATTAGAGATGAAAGTGGGACACTAGTATGCGGAGTTAGTGTCTAAAGGAAAGTTCTAGCATCTAGGTGGTAAAACATGAGGTATTAGAGGCATAAATCCCTAGGGAAGGGTCTCAGATTAATTTTGAGATGTCTAAGGATGTGTAAAGGCCTTCATGAAGGTTGGATAAGTGTTAAAAGAATACCTAATAAATATCTAGGGTTAAGTTAGGGAAGGGTTATCTTAAGTAACACTCATTTCAACCAGGTGAAATTTTACATAATTACATCCCCCCTTTTATAGAAATTCAACAAAGAAAAATGACTAGGATAAAGTAATAATAAGTGTACCTGGACTTAATTGTGAGGTGAAGCCCATGAATCTAGGTTTGAGTGTGTGAAGCATGCTATATTGTGTATCCTCTAAATGAAACATGGGTGAATTAGTCATTACTTAAGATATATTGAAATTAAAGATGAAACTAATTAAAGGGATAATAGAGAGAGGAAAGGAAGTAATTCACATAACTAGGTAAGTGAACCAATGTAAAAACTTGGTGACATCCTATGTGTGTATGTAGATAGTTATCAAATTTGTTATTATATTAGACTAATATTATGGATTGATCAACCACCATGTATGGTGACTCAATAAATTAATCCATTTTTGAATCCTTTATCTCCCATCCTTGTTTAGTGGATTGCACATTGTGAATAACTTGGATTCGATTGATGGCTTGTCCAACCCTCCTATATAGGTGGTTCATAAACTGAAGTAAGCTATGAATCCATCATTTCCTACCCATGTGTGATAGATTAATTTATAATTTAAACTTCACATTGTAACTCTAACTATGTAGGATGGATATGGGTCTATTTAGAATCTCTTAATTGAAAAATAGCCAAAGGGCTTCTCAGGCACTCGAGAATGTAGCTCAGTGACTATGCATAAATACCAACAAATGAAAATAGATAAAGGCATAAATTTGGTGTGGTACCTAGTGAAAATGGTGTTTAATGTATAAAACATAGATAATAACATAGAGTATTCCATTCCATCGAAGATCAACTGGTGAAAAATTGATCACGTGGAAATAATTTATTGCATACATACCCCTAGTTCTGATATATATCCATACATATTTTTAACTTAGTTATAGCAATATATTTTTATGTACCTAAAACTAAAATGGAAGTGATCTTACAGTATATGATTCCCCTAATCTAATAAAACTTAGTATTATTATGTGCAAAATTAAGCATAAAATGATTAAATTAGATTACCTGACTGAAATTATGCACATCTACATTGTAACTATTGTGTCATTCAGTCAAATCTATGTTTTTTATGCTATTGGATAATAGCAATAAACCTTGGATATTAGAGTTGGGGAACTATTATCATAATTTTAGAGCTAGTGTCCTATGTTTTTCTATGCAAACTAAAATTGATCTGTCTAACTATTTTCATTGTGTTGTTATGTAATTAAGTGTCTATGTATTAAAAATTATTTTATGAGTGCACTTATATGGTCTAAAATATGTAACAAACCTCAATCAATGTCCCCTTTTTAAGGGGTATTTTTTTACCTGTGTAATAATTGTCCTCAAAATAAAATCTCTACATGATGTATGTCAAGTGGAAAGCATATGATATAAGTGTAGTAAACTAATATAATGTATATATGTAATCACCTAAAAGTTATATTTGAGTGTTAATAATGTTATTTGAGACTACATATTCCTAGCTGAGACCTAGACCTATTTGAGAGATTATTTACACACTTTTAAAGTGTTTGTCTGGGCCACATGTGTCCCTACATAGCTTAAATGTAGTCCTAGACCCTTAATCCCTGATCTTGTCCCTTCATACCCAACATTATATTAGATGGACATGTGTAATACACTAAAGACACTAGATCCACGAGGCTCTGGTTTTCACAAAATGGACCCTATGTCCTTTACCCTAGTTTCCCTAAACAAATATATTTTCAATGGTAAAATCCTCCTAAGGTTGGGCTAAGCATCTTTTACTATCTGCATAAGAAATAAAACACTATAAATACATAACTTATATCCATCTATCTAATAGATGGAAATTAGATGAAAAATACATGTTTAAACATGAAATAAGTTGATTAAAATAAATGTTATTAATTTAAATTCTACACTGTTTCTGCATACTACCATCCATAGCTACCCTAAGCTCATATTTTATAGATTTTTAATCTCAAACAAACTCATTGAACTCAAGGCCATTATAATCTAGCATTAGTTACACTTACACCAGTACTTAGGTGGTGAGAAGTATATCAAGCTTCATCCCTACTCAAAGTATTGGTATGTACGAAACTTTATTCATAATGTGGTGTTGAGGATGTCCATCCTATCTTACTAATGAACACACTATTAAGATCATGCCTAAATTTTAAGGAGGATTAGGGTTTGCATCATAAATCAACTATTAATAGCATAATATATAGTTCTAAACTTCATGCACATAGGAATATAACCCATAAACATAGATGCAAGTGAACCTAAAATTTAGGTACAATCCTACATAGAGGACATTAACACCATTATCAGGACACTAGAGCCACATAGAAACTTTATCCAAATGTGGTGCTACTATGTAGGAGGTGTTATGATATAGAGATATAGTTGATGACACTCAAACCTATTCATATATTAGTTTCTATCACTCAATCATCTATATCAAGTGTTTTCTATATAAGTCTTTATTTACACATATTCATTACTACTTTTAGAAAGTCACAAATAGTCAAAATATGTAAAAAATTAGTGTTAATTTAATGCATATTATTCCATTTATTTAGATTACTCAGCCATTTAATCAAACATAGGATTTAAATTTAGTAAAAACCTAAAAATTTAAAACATTTGGTGAACCTAATGTAATTCAAATATTGTTCAAACAACCTAGATGATCCCAAGGTTTGTATCCTTGTTTTTCCTTTTTTCATTAGCTGATTTAATTTTTATTAGATTTCATATATTCTATATTAGCATCTCTATTCCAATTTATTTACTATATGCCATCTAAAAAAGTTATTTATCTTCCATTAAGAAGTGCTAGAATAGGTGTTAGTCCTATGGATAATATTCAAATTCCTACTATTCAAGCCTATAATATGGATAGGGGACCTATTATAAATTTAATTATTGATCCTTCACACCTTGATTATGTGTATTTCAATTATAATACATTTGAAGATGAACAATACAATCAAGAATAAGATGAAATACAAATTAAAATTAGGACAATCTCCTTCAACTTAAAAATGGTAAGATGATAATCAATAAAGATGATATATTACAAAGATTTAGAGATAAAATTAAAGAACAACCCCTTGATCATGCACAAATCTTACAAGACATATTGTAAATTTAGAACAAATCAAACATTGGTTAATCTTCAACTCCCCCAGATAATAACATTATTACACATACAGTTGGGCCAACTCAGCTAACATAACCTAAAATTATAATTAAACAACTTTAAGTGATAGTTACACCTATTGTGACTTTCTTCCATTCCATATGTATAATCCCTTATGAATGATGTTCATACTATATAGTCTAGGTGTTACATCTTAATAAGGGAGTCGTTATGCCATCACATGCATTAGATACTAATATTCTCTTACATACACCTTTGTCACACCACATAGTGGTAACTCCACTACCATTTGAATTTTTGGATACTAACCTTACATTATATTATGTTAAGGGTGACCTAGATCATCATCTCAAAGCCTTTCATGTAACATGTTTAGACTATGTCTATAACTATTGGCTTCATGTAAAATTATTTACACATTGTTTAAAGGTTTATGCCCTATAGAGATTTTATGACTTACTAAAAAAATCTATCATAACATTCAATTCTTTGATAGACATGTTTTTAGCACACTTCTCCATCAATATCATTGACAATATCTCATATGCCCAAGTTGCATAGCTAAAACAAAAGTTAAATGAACCTATCACACAATACATCTTATGATACAAGACTATATTAGATAATTGACTAGCCCCATGGTAGATAAAGTGGTTTAGGAAATATTTAAATAGAGTTTTTTACCATAATTACATGAAGCTATCATATTTAAGAGGTTTCCTAAATTAATAGATTTATGCAACACAAGAAAAGAAAGAGAGGTCAAGATATTATAAATGGGAAAACTAAAGTATACCAATTGATCAAAATTAATTGCTAAGAATTCAAATAATCCTCATACAAGGTAAGGTCAACCAATAATAAGACTGATTAAAAGACCACATTTAATGCAACTTCAAATTCATCTCCTAGATAGGTTTTACCTACTCCTTAACACTGAATCCTCACCAACCTTATAGATTCACTACCATAGGTTTTACAATAGCTCTTAGAATGCAATGTAATATCTCTCCCTCCTATTAAATAGGTTGATATGACATGTCATCTTACAAATAAATATGTTTCTAATGCCTTTTATGAGTATCACAAGGCATGAGGCCATACAAAAAATAAATGCATAAGCTTAAAACTTAAGATATATGATTTGATTGAGGCTAACATTACTGATGTCGACACAACCACAGAGGCACCAAAATTATCTCAATTGGAATCAAAGGAATTATATATATTCTTAGATCCATTTCTAAAGCACACAAAAAATGAGGTATGGAGCACTCCAAGGTTCGCTACAAATATCAGTTACACAGACCACAAGATTCATATCATACTATTATAGGGGAGGGACACACAATGCATAATATCATTGGCATGCACCACACTATAGTTCCACCTAGAAAATTAATCACCTTTTTATAGTAGTATATTGTTTGTGATGATACATATTTACATGTACTATTTATACGATCATACATAGATCATCATCCTATCTAGAATGTTATGGTTGATAATGAGTTAAGCATTAAAATGTGCACTCTGACACTTTTATAGCATTTAGATTACTCAGAGTAGTATAGACTCCCTATAAACATAGTTATTAGTTTTTTTAATGGTCATGTTTAGATCTGCATTAGGTAGATTTTGATTCCATTACAAGTTTTATATGTTATTGGGTAGTTCTTAGTAGCACCTAGTGTAGGCATGTTTTATATGTTATTGGGTAGGCCATGGTTATAGTAGTTATGATACATGCCATCCATAGTGTACAAATGATTGAAATACATACATGAAAATTAGATGGTCATAATTGAGGATCTTCCATATGAGTATCCTCTACCTATTCCATAGGTAGTTATAAAATAATTATCACTTACATTTCTAGAACTTTTACCAGATATAGTGCAATTATCAGTTACAGATCAAACTATACTTAATATGGATACATTACTGAGTTTAGTAGAGACACTATTTAAGGTGAGTTATACTCTTATAGTATCGACACATACACATACTCTCCCACAAAGATAATTATTCGATAGAACTCTATGTCAAATATATGTCATAGATTTTATAGGGCTATCTTCCACTAAGGCTCTTCTGAGAACAATATTATTGGGTTCTCATGGTTATAAGTACATGGAACCTATGTCACCTATAATTTATTATAACATATGGGTTTCTAAGACCCCTACAATTCATAGGACACCACAATTAGTGGCACAAATTGCTATCACCACTACACAGGTAGATAAAATTAAATAGTACTTAGTACAATAGATTATGGGATCATAGTTTCCATTTCACACAATATGCAAGATCACGCTTCCCTTATTTGACACAGGGCACAATGATAGTGAGTTTCCTAGGAGTCTCATTGGCTAGTATGGTTCCCACCCTATTATACATACTTTCCTTCTTTCTTTCTCCTTGTACGTGATTTATTTTCATATTGATTGTAATATATTATGTACATAAAATAATATAACTTGTTAAAAACATTAAAAAAATCAAATAATTACTTAAAAAACACAAAATTTACAAATTGTATGCATTGTTATGTTTGCATTTATTATGTTTTCTAGACACTACATATGCTAGCTATCTTACTATAGTAAGTTTTATCATACATAAATGCTTCACTTTTTCTTGTTTAGTGCATACAAATTACTTACAAAACTTAATTCCAATACAATGATCTAAACTTGTTATTGTCTACCCACTAGGGGCATATACAATGATACATGATTATTCATTTGACACATTCTCCCACTGGGGGTATACTATACATAATTAGTATTACCAAGTTCTATCCTTACATATTCTACATTCCATTTTTAAGATTGTTATATATCGATATTGATCATTTCTATTCATACTCAAATTATTTGTCTACTATCACTATTTCAGACTCAACATATGTACATCCTAGCTCTTACACATATTTTTAATATGTACTCATACATGGTTTCATTTATAGCCTACCTATATTAGACTTGATTGTATTTATATGCTACTTCAATTCAATGGCATTTGAATTTGCCATTGTTATTTGGATCTACACCACTTATATTCACAATATGTATGTTTTCGATTATTTTCATGGCCTTGTGTGTGCTTTCTTGATTGTGTATGTAAACATTTAAACATGTCCTTATATGTGTATCTAATCTAAATTATTTATTTCTTACATATGTGGACATTTTAATATGTCCTTGTATGTATTGTTTTATCAAATTTAGTGACATGTGCCCATATTCCTTCTATTGTGCCCCCTTAGCCTATTTTGTGTGCCTCATGTGTTTTATATGTATGTTTTATAATATATATCAAGGCCATGACACATGTCTTTGATTGTTACACACTAGTTTAAGGTACAATGAGGAACCTCATGCATTTACCCAACTTACTTGTGTATTTTGGTGGACATCATGCCCCATCCCCCTAGGGTATTTACTTAGATCTATTAAGATTTGTTGTTACATACATTGATTACATATATCTTGACACACTTGTGTAACGATAGAAATGCCATACATATTAAATTACAAAATTATTCTTAGATTGTCTTACATTCTGATATTATTTTTCAACATTCTATTTGATTATCATGTAGTTATCATATATGCTCTAGCTAACACACATTCCATAAATATTTTTTTTGAAGACATGGTTTTTCATAGGTTTAAAAAATACCCTAAACATAGGGGGAATTCATAGGATTTTGTCATAGATATCAGGATCCTATATTGCACTCACAGAATATTCTTCAACACATAGGCTTAGTTTCATAAAATCATATAATTAAACACTAGGGAGAAATAGTGCCTAAAAAATTGGTACAATGATAGATTTAAGACCAGAATGACATTAGCACCCAAATAGGGACATTAGTACCACATGGGACTATTGTCCAAGTTATATAACTATTATTAGATGTTCTTAATTTTAAGATAACTTAGATTATCTAGAACAATACACTAGGTACAATATATGTTTACACTGATCCAATAATAGATTTGATAGTTATACTTAGATTTTGCTCAGATTCACACTAGCTCAATTCATATTCATATTACTTACTTAGATTGGGGGCATGATCATTACCATATTTAGTTAATATAATCAGATAAACTTATTACAACTCAATCTAAAATCAATATACTCACATCCAAGATTGGGGACATGTGCATGGCATATTGTTTCCATATGCTCAGTTACACATAGGTTAATCAGATGGAATGTAAAAATTCATGTCATTCTATATGTTTCATACACTTAACATCATAATATATGTTATCACCAATTTCATTCCTTACTCCATCTACATTCGATCTTATTCTTGAGTGCCTGTAAACTGATAATGTACCTAAGTTGATGCAAACCCAATATGCTTAGTTAGACATTTCTAGTACTTTAGGTAATTCAGTTTTAGAAGCATCTACTACACATCGATAGTCAATGATGAAGTCATATTCTAATTTAGTTATTGATCTAATCACATGAAATAATTATACACACTATCAATCCAGTCTAAGCTATTAGCAGGTCATGATCTACCAAACAAGGGTGACCAACAATGGAGTCAAAATTGGATTGAATTCTTGAGCCACCCACACATGAGGATTGAGCAAGTTATCATACAATTATAATTTATTCAATGATTGATCACCATATGCATACACACATAGGTTATCACTAGGTTCATGCATTCATTCATATACCTAATGAGGTGTATTAATTCTTTTCTTCTTTCCTTTCTCTTTACCTAGTTTTCCTTAGTTACTCATTAGTCAACATAGTATTTTACTTTTGATATATCTTAAGTAAGGACTAATTTATGCATATTTAATTTTCATGTCATGTACAAGATCATCATTCACATACGTAAAGCAAACTTCAGATACTCAGACTCAACTTTATGGGCTTCACTTCCTAGGTACATCTAGGTACGCTTATTTTCCCTTTATACTAGTCATTTTACTTTGTTGCATTTCTATCATAAGGGGGGATGTAATAACATAAATTTTTTATTTTAATGCTAAGAATACTAATTGAGACTACCTATTCCTAGCTTATCCCTAGACGTATCTTAGATTCTATTATCACACTTTTCCATCTTTTGTGTGAGCCATAGGCATCCCTAGTCATCTCAAATAGATTCTTAGATGCTCATTTCCCAATCCTATTGCTTCATTCCAATCACTCTACTAGTGGGATAATAGTTCCATGTTAAGGACACTAGATCCACATGGTGCTAGTGTCCCCAAAATCATGACTATGTCCTTTGCCCTAGATTTCATGAATGAATATATTTTTAAAGGTAAAACCCTCATACGATTAGCCTAAGCATCTTTTATTATATGCACAAGAAACATAACAATATAAATACATTAAATTTCGACCTATATCCACTAGATGGAAATTATATGCAAAACATCTATCCAAACATGAAATAAGTTGATCAAAATCAAGATTAGTGGGACAATAGTGCCATGTTAAGGACACCATATCTACATGACGCTAGTGTCCCCAAAATCGTGAAAATGTCATTTTCCCTATATTTCATGAATGAAAATATTTTTAAAGGTAAAACCCTCATACGGTTAGCTTAAGCATCATTTAATATATGCACAAGAAACATATCACTATAAATACATTAAATTTTGACCTATATCCACTAGATGGAAATTATATGCAAAATACCTATTCAAACATGAAATAAGTTGATCAAAATCAAGAGTATTAATCCTTATTCTACCTTAATTCTACATACTACCATCTACAACTTCCCTAAGCTTAGATTTTGTATATTTAAAATCTTAAGAACAATCAACTAATATCACATTAACATCATTTGCACTTGCACCAGCACTTAGGTGGGGAGAACTACATCAGGGTTGATCCCTCTTTATAATATTGGTATGTAAGCAACTCTCTTCATAGTGGGGTGTTGAGGATGTTTAACCTATCTTAATAATGAACACACTTTTCAACTCATGCCTTACTTCTAAAGAAGATTATGGATTTCATCATAAATAAACTATTACAAGCACAATACAAAGTTCCAAACTTCATACACATAGAAATAAAACCCTTAAAAGAATATACATGTGTAACCATAAGTTCAGGACAATCTTGCACAAAGGACATTAGTGACATTATCAAGATACTAGAGCCACATAGTATCTCTATCAAAATGTGGTACTAATATCCAAGAGGGATTTTGATATAGAGATCCAGTTGATAACACACATTCATATTCATATCTCATTTTACACCACTCACATTGTCTATTTTAGGTGTTTTCTAGTTAAATATTTATTTGCACACATTCATTACTATTTTTAGAAAGTTAAAGCTAGTCAAAATATGTAACAAATTAGTGGTTATTTTATGCATATTATTTTGCTAATTTAGACTGCTCATCCCTTTAATCAAATATAGGATTCACATTTATTAAAACCCTAAAAGGTTATAACAATATACATGACATCAAAATGTAAGATAATCTGAGTGTAAGTTGGTACTGTACAATGCATGTTAGATATATCATTCAAAAGATTGTCAATATAGATATAAAGATGTAAGCATCTATATGAATTTCATAATATAATAATGATCTATGTACATACCTAGGGGATAGGGCATGATATCCATGAAGGTACCCAAGGAGAAAAGGGGATATGCATGAGGGAACTCATCGTATCAAAAACTAGGTGTATATGTAACAATAAAGATAGAAGTGTTGTGTAAATTGTAGACACATGAAAAAACAAATACAACACACATAAGCACACAAAGTAGGCCAAACATCCATAATACAAGAGAGATGGGAATATATCAATAAATCTAAAAAATAAAGACATACAAGGACATGTTCAAATGTCCACATATGCAAAAAAAGTAAGGTTGGATTAGAGACACATGGAAGGACATGTTTAAATTTATAAATACATAATTAAAAAGTGACACACAAGGACATGGTCACATGTCCAAAATATACACGTAATGAAAAGAAGTGGTGTAGAGCCATATAGCAATGACATATTTAAATGACCTTCAATAGATGTATAGACAAAGAGACATAATCAAGTCTAGACTAAAATATATATAAATGAATGTATGCATGAACATGTGGTTTAAATTTATACAAAACTAATTAATTACATTAACAGAGTCTATATTAGTATTGTTCATAAAAAAAATATGACAAGTATAGGATGATCAATATTAAGATATAAACTATGTTAAATATATGATATAGTATAGTAAAATGTAACATGGTAAACCATAATCTCTGTATAATATGCCCCCAATGGGTGATTGTATCAATGATGAATATATGTAGCTTTGTGTATAAGATTCCACCAATGGGTGAATGTATCAATGTTGAATCTATGTAGCTATGTATGTTCTCCCTATGGCTAGAGAATATCATATGTAGATCTATGTGTTAGACTTGGGTCCTATAATAATCTATGAATACTCGATAAGAACAAGTGAAGCATTTATCTTTGATAAAAAAATGACTATACTAATATAACTTGTATATATAGTACCTTGGAAGAATAAAGAATGTAAACATGGATATGAAAATAATCTAAATTTGGTATTTTATGAGAAATATGTGAAGTTTTTGTGTTTTGAACATATTATATTATTTTTGTGTTTTCTAAATATAATTTATGTACAAGAAATAATGAAAATTTATTACATCCTGATTCCTCACTAAGCTAGCTATTTGAATATTTATAGATAATTATGATAGATACAAATGATGCTGACAATATTTTCTAAATAAGCTTGAGATTATGCTATTTTGGGATATTATTGTATTGCTTAATTAAATAATAATTCATGATTTTATTAGCATGAGTTAGTTTATGTATGCATTTTTATTTTATGCATACTAATGACTTGTTATAATTATGTATTGTTGATTATGATTATCATGTGATATAGCCTAACTAATTGTGTGTTATGAGGTGGACATAGGAGAATTCTTACATCAAACATACAAAAAGGGAGAGCATTTATTACATCCTGATTCCTCACTAAGCTAACTATTTAAATATTTATAGATGATTATGATAGATACACATGATGTTGACAATATTTTCTAAATAAGCTTGAGATTATGTTATTTAGGGATATTATTGTATTTATTAATTAGATAATAATTCATGATTTTATTAGCATGAGTTGGTTTATGTATGCATTTTTATTTCAAGCATATTAATGACTTGTTATAATTATGTATTGTTGATTATGATTATCATGTGATATAGCCTAACTACTTGTTTGTTATGAGGTGGACATAGGATAATTCTTACATCAAAAATACAAAAAGGGAGAGCATCATATAAGAGGATGGTGTATATGGAGACATCGTTGGTCGATAGAGCACTAATAAAACCCTGCACACACCACAATACTTAGTCATGTTAGAATGTATTTTAAAATGATTGTTTAAATTACTTATTTATATGGTTACTTAAGTATATATGGATAGGAATAGGAGACCCTTGTGTGGTTAGCCTAATAAGTCATTATTATTTTAGAGGCAAAAATTAATTAAAGTAAAATTTAAATTCAAGTTATTATTTATTATTTTATTATTTTTCCTCTAAATTACCAAAATATGATTTAATGCTAAAATAGTTAAATATGGAAATAGAATTTCATAATTAAAAAAAAAGGGATTTTTTTCCCTTAAAAACATTAAAAACAAAAAAATAAAGTAAAAACAAGAAAATAATTAAAATAGATTAAAATTAAAAACAAAGAGAAAAATGAAAATAAAAGGATGGAAGAGAAAATTGGTATCTTTTACTCTATTAAGAAATAACATGAAAGATATTTGATAGAGCTTGGGCATTGGAAAATAGAGAAGGAGGAATGAAGAGTGGAAATAAGGAGACACAAAGAACCAATCAATGAATTAAATGGTAAGGGGTGTACTTAAAATTCATTGTTTGTCAATGTGAGTGGAATCTTGAATACTAACATTGAAATTGTTATAAAATAGGTTGGTTAAGCAAATTATAGGAAATACCCACTAAATTAGCAATACCCAATTCTTTTTAAAAATATCTAAATAATTATTTGATGGGAATATCTAGAACTTATAACCAATAAATGATTAACAGATATATACATAATCTTGTAGTTTGAAATCAGTAGAAAACCATGGTTGGGAAAGAAATAATAAATATATGATAGAAACTATATATCCTCAATGATAAATCAAATTTTGGTTTGAACATTAATTTTTTTGCCTTATATTTCTATAATTCATTCTTAGCTCAGGCTGCCAGGCCACCTAATAGAGAAACTTAGTTAATAATACAACTAGCATATTAAAATTGCTTAGTAATAAACATGGGTTTGGTTATAAGGTAAAGTATATGTTATAAATTAGAGTGTATAGCATCAAAATTGTAATAGTGTATACAATGTTTAGAACCTATTTTCTTTTATAAATGCATTGAGCCTGTTAGAACTGGCATGCAAATTATGAATGAGTCAAACCTTATTAGAATTGTAAATCATCAAACACTTTCTTTGAAAATACAACAAGAATATGCATCAGGTTGAAATTTGGTATAAATATCTTGATGAAAATGACTAATCGTAGTATATTTTGCTTAAGAGACTAAATGAATATAGTTAGTGAGGAATTGAATCTTTTTTAGCTTCAAATATATTCTAAATGGATATCTGATGTCAACCCATTTTAATGATTTTAAGAAACCAAAATCTATTAATATGTGTCAGGCATCGAACTTAGTAGAGTTTGTATAATTTCCATGAAATTGTCAACCCCTTATTATTTTAATTTTATTTTTTGACTAGTTAGTCACCTTTTGGGTCATGGTAAAAGACTAAGGCATCAAAATATTTATATTGCCTTTCTATAGAAACCTTTTTGTCTAACAGCATTAGCGTTGTTACCATATCAAGTTATGTTATTTTATTTAACTCAGCCTAAGAGCAACACCGCTAATATTCTTTTTATCTCAGCAGTTTCAACTCAAATGGACTGCAATCCATTTTAGTCAAGGATTTCAACAAACTCAAAAATCCCTTCTACACATTCAACAGACTACAATTATGCATTTATCTCCATGTCCGGAGATGACATATATATAATGTATATATACTATGGTCTTGGTTCCTTTTGGGAGTGCGAGTTGCTTCATGTCTATTTCTTATCTTTAATAACTATATCATGAAAGTGACTTTCTTCGATTTTGTCATGAGTTTCATTATACTTTAGCCAAAACATATTTGATTTTGTGTTATTGTGAGTTAATAAGAAGGGTAGAGGGAGACCCACACTTGGTTAGTAATAATTTTATTTTATAATTAGAGAAAATAACTATGACCAAGCAAATATATTAATAATAAATTATCACATCACATGTATGATAAGCATACTTAGAATTATGTATGCCTAAATCTCATTTGCAAGTAGTGACTTTTGTAGTGATGTCATGGAATTTGACTGAATGAGATAATTTAAGTATTTATGATGTCATTTAGGGAAATAGTTTAGCTATATCTAATATAAATAAGGGTCGACGACTCTATTTAAGCCATTAAGTAGTGGTTATTTTTATATTAATTTTAATTATTAATAAATGGGTTGGAAATGATTAATATTAGATGTTTTATGTATTATAACAAAATTTAGTAGCCATGTTATATCCACCATGTTAGTATGATTGAGAGTCTGTAATAGATTCGATGTGCATAATATCAAGCTATTTATAAATATCTATATTGATGATTAATAAATATGAAGAATAAAGATATTGGTTTGCTTATTCAAAATATTTTACAATGTAAGGAGGTATTACTAAAGGTTTAACAAGTGCTATACTAAGATCCCATAATGAGTTCTCAATTTATATTGATAATGGATTTTGAAATTGAGAATACCTCTATTTTTAGAAATGTCCATATTAGTTAAATTGATGAGTAAAAGAACTATATTCTATTTTGTATTAGACAATTTAGTAAGCTATGAATATAATGATAGATGCGATTATATGTCTGTTATATATATCTTGTTAACTGTAGTTAAATGATGACCATGCCTAAGGATGGATGTACATAGACATGGAGGTATATGGATGCACATAGTTATAATGAAATGATTTAATGGGCATAAATAGATATACCATATGTATAAACCTTTAGATGCATGTCTATAGTAAATGTTGGACTAGTATGTTGTCATGAGTTAAACCTTGTAGAATATCGGGATTATTTATTATATGAAAAACTGTCGCAAGGAATTTGAAAGTATAACCATTTATGTATTTATGGATATTAACTCAGTGATTACAATATGGGTATAAATGATTTTAATAGTAACCTTGGAGGTGGTTTTTTTGTTATAGTCCCTCAGGTGGAGTATTAACTTAATAAATAAGGATTATATAAATGACATAGCAAACACTTGTTTATAAATCTCTAATGGCATACCAATGATAGTCTAGATTTCTTAGTTAATATTATTAGGAGGAATATTAGTCAAAATTAAAATAAATAGCATAACACTAGAATATATTCATGTGGAGCACATTAGGATGTGCAACTTCTAATATGTGGAGATTCTATTGGTAGCTCTTTTAACAAGTGGAATAAGTCATTAAATTACCTAAGAATTAGGAAATTATAACTCTTGGATTAGCCTCCTAAATAGGATAACAAATTTATCTGACTCACTTTTATTAATGTGAATGATTGTTAGCCCTATGTATTCGGTATGGAATATTTGTGTGAATTACATATTATAAGTGTGTTATTATAACTATATTGTTATACTTAATGTATAGTGGTGCAATGTGATGCATGTTACTGGTATGAAGAATACTTGGGAGGTACAACTATTTATTGTATGTTTATTAATATGATTTGATTGAATCTTTTTAATCATAATATTGGATTATGTGTTATCATATAGTTAGGAACCTATGATAGTATGGGATATCATAGGGTACTACAGTATAAAAGTATAATGTACCCGGATGGTACTTTACTCACATTTATCTATTTACGTATTAGTATTTACTATGGATAATAGGGGTTCTTATAGTTGGTAGATTGGTGTATGCATGCATGTAAAATCTAAGAATTTAACAAACATTATGTTAAAAGTTATGTTGTTTTGTAGAAAGATAACTTAATTTGATTTATATAGTTACTCGTATAATGCCTATGTTTTCATGAGACTACTTTAAATGATTTATTATAGAAAACATGTAGTCAAGTCTTAAAACACTAATCTATAGTAATATGGGTTTCCATAGGGTGTAAATAACTAGAAACCAATTATATTATTGATTTGTATAGTTAAATTATATGTTTACCTTGGTGGTATATTTGTTATCATTATTTCTAGTGTGGGTTAGAAAATAATGAAAAATTCATGCATATGTTAAATGGACTTAATGTATATTATTATTACTCTTATTTATAGTGTATCATGTGATGTATTTGTTAGTAGGATGTAATTTGATGAATCTTGTGGTTAAATTATATTTGACGAATCTGCATTGATAATGCAGAGTATGGAGTGAGATGAAGTTCACTGGATTACTGGCATTGCAATGGTAGATGAAGGTAGTCCAATTAAGCGGTGTGTATGAAATTGATTGATCTAGATCATTATTATTTCTTATTTGTAAAGCCTTGGGCCAAAGTATATTTAGTGAGACATTATCATTTCATGAGTATGGTTCACATGTTAGTGTGATACATTGCAATATAATGGATTTTTATGATACATTACATGTTTAGTTTAGAATCATACAGCACTCAGGTACTTGCCAGTCTCTATGGATTCTCATGCCATCACTATCTATTCATCCATGAAGGGAGGGCCATTCCCTGATGGGATTAGTGCAGGGGATCATTGGTTGATGAATGGTATGGTAAAGCAATCAAATGATTCTCTCCCTCCCCACAATAGTATTACTATTGAGATGACACTTGAGATTGCCATAGATACTAGAGAGTCTGTGGAATTCATGCTTTAGGGAGCTAGGTATCTAAATTATATACATTATATTAGATAGAATACTATTATTGAGCATTGCCATGAATAATTATAATTACTTATTATTGCATATTAGAAATGGAGACTAAAGAGTTGCATTAGACATGGTTGAGTTGCTATATTATTTTCTATATTCATTTTATGTAGCATCTTCATGACATTAGAGATATGTGATGTAATGTGTGTACTTAATAATATCACTTGAATATATATTTTATCTCTATTTATATTATTGGGTGTAATCTAATTTATGGTATATATGTGTAATTAAAAAAATCATGTAATTCTATTTCTAACCCAATAGGTTTATTAAAAAATTAAACTATATACAAGGATAAAGGTAAGATGAAATTATGAACAAGAAGCATGATAAATGAAATTATATACAAGGAAACTGGGAGTAAACAAAACTATGTACAAGTAAACTAGGAATGGATGAGACTATGTACAATGAGAGTGATATTGATGAGAATCTGTGTGCTAGTAAGAAATGTTTATAGAATCCCTGCATGTCATCAATGAGATGCTTCTATCTAACATAGGTGGCATCTTCACTTTCAGAATAGTCTATATCAAAAAACTAGGTTATTCCAATTTCCTTATTCATTTTGATTAACAATGTCTAGATTATTAATAGGTATATTTCCATTTGAATTATATCCATTATAGCTATATCTTGTTTTGAAGACTTTGTCCTTATAAACCCTATTTTGAGAATGGTTATTTTCTTGGCCTGATTCAAAATGTGCAACTTCAGTTCTTGTTATTTTTATAACATTACATATGTATCTAGATCTTTTACATTGTAAAAATGTATTTATGAATTATTTACCTTAGGATGTTCAATAAATCCTAAATCTTGTTCACCAACATTATCAACTTTTACAATAGGAATAGTGATTCTTTGGGACTACTTGCCCTAACCTTGACCATGATAATAAAATTATTGTGGATATTTTTGACCAAACCCATATTTTTTTTGAAAGTTAGCCTAATTTGGAGAGGTACTATTGTATCCTTCACTTTCTTTACCTATTATTTTTTTACTATTTATTTATCTTATTTTACTTGATGAACCTTTTATTTTTCTAAGTTATACTTTGGTAACCACTTTTGTAGTGTTTCTGAATTTGAAACTTTTTAAATGTATTCCTATATAATTGTGGATCGCTTAGATTATTTATCTTATATAGGGTTCTCATTAGCAATTATCTATAGTATATGATTTTTTAATGCCAAACATGAATCTGTGTGATTAACATACATTTATGGTATACTTAATAGTATTCGGATCTCCTAACTAGATGTAGAGGAGGTAAATTGATCAACTTAGATTAGTCATTTGCCTTAAAATATCACTTGAAAATAAATTTGATATTTGAGTACTTTTTGGATCACTAATTGTAGATGTACTTTATTGTGATTTATTATTTTTATGCGTAACATTGCTTGCCATAAATTGAGTAGGTGAAGTTGCATATACATGATTGAAACTAGTAAGACCTAGAGGATTTTGTATTGTAATCTGATTTTCTAATGTTGTAATATTTTCATGTAATAATTAATTCTAATTTTACAATTCTAAAATTAACATGCTCATACTAATAATTTGATCCCTTAGTATCCCACTAGTGCAAACCTTAGTTTCTTTTGATTAAACATGCATGACACATCTTGAATTGGAAATATGGAAATAAAAGAATTTGAAGGATGGATAGGATGAGTAAAGACATTTAAAACAATAGTAGAATTTGTATCACCTCTTGGAGTAGTGATAACATGGACCTAGTTAGAGAGAAAGTAGTTACCACCCTCTTGGAGATAAGGAGGAAAAGAATCTTATTTAACCATGCAATTTGGAAATGTAACTGGGAAGAGGGATGTTAGGGTATAATCTATCACATCTAAAAACCTAACACATATAAGGGAAATAGGAAATATAAGTTTGAAATCCATAGTAGAATATAGGGTTAGGGTATGGGTAGTATTCAAAGTAAATAAGGTTCACCAAATGATTTAATGTTTTAGAGTTTATGGAGTTTAAGGCCTAGGTTGATAAGGGTTTGAGTATATTTAATCAAGGTATAAATATGAAATAAATATAGCCACTGATTTGTGTAGGGATTAACATAATTTGATATTTATAAAAGTAGCAATGAACGAGAAAAATAAGTACTTAGCTAGAAATTGATTGAAACAGATGATATAGAGGCTAAAAACTATCATGGAAGCAAATTTGAGTGTTGTAAATAAGGTCTAGGTGTTATAAGCCCTCTTAGATAATAGTGTTTTACCTTGGACAATAGTGATGGGGCAATAGTGTTCCAATTTCATCACTAATTTCCTTTATGTATAAATTTAATTGATCTTCTAGGTGTACCTCTGACATAGTCGGACTTGCTTAGACCTATATGGATTATCTTTGATTCACTGTCTATGTATTTTTTTGAGTTGGTTTATGAGAAAAACCCTAGACCTCCATATTGTCAGGGTATTTGAGTGCCACAAGTAGTAAAAGTGTGATGTTCTCTAGGTGAGATAGACATCCACAACACCCTACTATGTTGAGATTTGCCTATATGTTGATACTCTGATGAGGTATCAATCTAAATCTATTTGTCCCACCTACGTGTTTGGTGAAAGTTCAAGTGAATGCTAATATGAGTGTTTAATTGAGTGATTTAACTAAGGTTTTAAAATTAAAATATACGTATTCTGGGCTTCAGATGGATATAAATGATTGTATGGATAAGAAGGGAAGAATAGGGATCAATAACCCTAATTCTCCATAAGTTGTTCTATGATTGTTTGTGTATTTTGCATCTAATTTACATTTAATAGATAAAGGGCTAAATCTTAAACATTTATATTTTTTGGTTCTCATGTGGGGTTTGAAATAGGTGTAGGTCATCCCTAGGTGTCTCAAGAATTAGAAATATATATGTTAGGGGTAAAATTAAGTGAGGGACATTAGCGCTAAAAGTGGGACACTAGCGAAGGGAGCTAGTGTCAAAAGTAAAATTCTAGTGTATTGGTGGTCTAGAACCTTAGGTATTAGGGGCTTGGATCCCTAGGTAAGGGTTTGTGATTGATTTTGATATGTCTAATGATGTGTAAATACCCACAAAAAAGTTAGATAATTTTGGAAATAAGACCTAAGATAAGTTTAAGACTAAGCTAGGGATGGGTTGTCTTAAGTAACATGCATATCACTCAAGTAACATTTTATATGACTACACCTACCCATTTGTAGTAGAGTAATGTAAATGGAGTTGTGTAACATAACTTAAATTGTATAAGATGGATCTGGGCTACTCAAAACCTTTAAAATGTAAAATGTCTCAAGGACCACTCAAGTACTTGAGGATGTAATTCAAGGACTACATGGTAATACCAATTATTGCAGATAGAATAAGGCATCAATATAGTGTGAACCTACTGCAAATGGTGTCTAAACTAATATCATGGCTAATGACATGGAATTATCATTCTATCTGAGAGTATTAGTGTCAAATTAAACATATGAAAAATATGTGTTGTGCACATACCCCCAACTCTGATATATATGGACATGGATTCTATACTCTATCATAATAATCGATGCCTAAGTATCTAAAACTGAAATGGGAGTGATCATGTTGCACATAACTCCCAAAATATTGGCAAAAAATTTATGTAATCTACATGAAAACTAAGAATTTTTTGAGCATATATGATAACCTATGATTGATATTGTGAAAACATAGACTGTACATACTGTACTTTTCTCAAAACTTTTGAATTTTATATTTCTAGGGATACTATATAGTAACATGGTCCCATGGTCAATAGTACATTGTAATAGTTTCCTATATGTCTCACTATTAACCGCATGTATTATTTCTATGAAAAATTGGTATTCTTCTATATATGACTATTTTCACTATGTATTCTTGAATCTAGGCTCTATATTTTGTGTTTGCATGATAAAAATGTGTTTTGAGTACATTAGGATGGTTTAATTACTATGATAAAGCCATGCCAATTCCCCCTCTTTTCAATGGAGTTGGTTAACCTTTTTAATAATTATCTTAAAACTGAAAGCTATGCATCATGTGTGTTAGACTAAAAACATATAAGATATGCATGATAAACCAATATAATGTGTATACGTGACATTATAATATAATATAGTCTAATCATAAGTTGGTAATGTATGATGTATGATAGATATAGCATTCAAAAGGTTTTAAAGCTAGATATAATAGTGTAAGCATGTATATGAACAAAAATTATGCATATAATATGAGTAACTACCTAAGGGGATGGGGCATGATGTCCATTAGGACACACAAAGAGGAAGGGGAGATGCATGATATCCTTCATGGCATCAAAAAATGTGTGTGAAGGAAAGAAGCAAGAGACAAGTGTCATGGCCATGACACATACATAAAATCATACATATAAACACATGAGGCACATAAATTAGGTAAAGAGGACACAATACAATCAACATGGTCACATGTCACTAAGTGTGAAAATCCATACATACAAGGACATGTTCAAATGTCCACATATGCATAGAGAAATCAAGGTTGGATTAGAACCACATTGAAGAACATGTCCAAAACTTCATATACATGATCAAAAAGGCACACATAATTATGTGGGCACATATCCAAAGCATAAATATAAGGAGATAAGTGGATTAGATCCATAAAATAATTATATGTTAAAATACCCTTGAATATATATAGAAGGATAGAAATAAAATCAAATCTAAACTATGAAAGATAAAAACTAAGGAATGCATGAATGTGTGGTAGATATCTATATAAGAATAAATATGTACATAAGTTGAGTCCATAGTAGTGGTAGTCATAAAAAAATATGTGTAGTACATAAGATGGTCAATATAAAGATATAATCAATGCTAGATCTATGATATGGAGTATATAATCATATAACATGGAAAAAAGAAAGTTATGTAGTATGATTCCTCCAAATGGGCAAATGTATCAATATTGAATCTATGTATCTGTGCATGTGCCTCCAATGGATAGATAGTAGCAAATATGGATCCTTATAGAGGATCTAAATCCTATAATGATCTAAAAATACTTGAAGAGAATAATTTAAGCATGTATGTATGATAAAAATAACTACACTAGCATAAATGGCATATGTAGTACCTAGTAAATAGGAGGAATGTAAACATGGAAAGGCATAAGATCTAAAATTTGTGTTTTATTACTAAATAGTTGAATCTTTTTGTATTTTTAAAAATGTTATACTACTTTTTTAAATTATGAGTATAAAATATATAAAAGAAATATAAAAATGAAACTATATATAAGGATCAAGGTAAGATAAACTATGTACAAATAAATTATGAAAACATACTAATTTATGAGTTCTCATAAGGGACTTGCTATCAATGTGTCTTGTATAAAAAAAAAGATGACTAATTATACATGTTATGCAAAGAGATATATGAGATATATGAATCATATGTACTAAGTAATCTATAGTTGAAACTACATGTGGAGTGGGGATATAAACCTATGAAGCTAAGTGAAGAGGCTAGTGAACTATGGGGTTCTTAGGGACCCATCTAGTAGAAGAAACTATGAGTGGCATGGGTGATCTATACTATAACAATAATCTAGATGGTAATAGGGTAGAGAGAGGATCTCTATAATCCACAACATGTCTCTCTTGTAGAGATATATTTAGTAAATTTCACCATAGGAGAGAATGTGTATATGGTAATGCGATAATAGTAGACCTCACCTACATTGGTGGTTTAACTGATATAACATGTGTTATAATATAAATTATCTTTGGAGTATTGATTGGTGTCTATTATGTAACTAGATATGAAATAGGTAAATGATGCTCTTATGAAAGTCCCTTGACTATAACCACCTAATTATCATTTATATAATTAATATGTCTATATACTATGGATGGAATTACTTGAACCTGTTATATCTAGGTCTTACCCAATAGCATGTCAAATATGATAGCATTAAGTGCAACTAATATTTTGGTGGTCACATGTGTGGGACAAACTTGTAATGGAGGTATTATCTCCCTAATGGAGCTCTAAACATGGCCACTAAATCCACATATAATTATATATATCTTATAAATATCCTACTCTTAATAACCCACATGATGTATAAGTGTAAAAATACACATATTAATGCTTGACCTATTGTCAACAATGACACTATGAATAGGATGATGATCGATGTAAGATCATACAAAGAGTGCATATAAATTTGATACATCATCAATGATCTCCTTCTTTGAGAAATTTACGAGAGGTATGGTGGCACTATAGTATGATACACACCAATGATATTATTGAGAGGGTTCGTGTCCATTGTATGAGTATGATAGGATTTCCTTGGAATAGGCCTAGTTGTGTCAACCTATTTGATGGCATGGATATACAAGATGTTACATTAAAGTGTTTTTAGATAACATGTGTGGGTGATTTAGGAAGATTTATGAAAGGTCTCATTGGAAAAGATGAGAAAACTATGTGAGGAACTATCACTGAAGCTACCTTAACTAAACTATTGTATTTTTCTCATTATTTTTTTAGTGGGGCTTACCTTATATGGAGGCTTATTATAACTCTTATTATTTGAATCTTAACTAGTGTACTTGAATTTTCCCATGGGGAGAAGCTTGACTTCATATTCCTTCATTGTATGGTATACATCTATGAATGATGTAAACTTTTTGAATAGTATAGCTTCATGTATTGCCTATAATAAACTCTACTTGAATATGTACTAGAGTTCTATAAATTCCATGGGGCTAGTCATGTTTTCCAATATAATTTTATATCACAAGAAATATTCAACTATTGGCTCATTGGATATTTTCTTGAGTTATGTAACATGACCGTATGAAACCTTGTGACTTATATTGAATGAAATGTGTGCTAAAAACAAATTTTCCAATGGATTAAATGTTGTAATGGACCAATTAAGATGATCATAGATTAATTGTAATGCATTTTAATTTAAACTACAAGGGAACAACTTGGTTAGGAGGTATTCATTAGACACGTAATCTAACCATGTTATGTGAAAATAATGAAGATGATGCTCTAGGTCACCCTTACCATCATACAATTTAATATTGGATTCCACAAATCTAGAGGGAAAAATAATTACCACTATATTTTGTGTAAAAGGTGTATGTAGGATAATATGAGAGTCTAAGGGACAAGATGGTCTCGTATCACCCTGTTGAAGATGTAACAACTTGGACAATAGAGAATTAATCTCTTACTAAAGGTATTATACATATGAAGAGTATGTGTTTGTATTAGCCACAAGAGGTGGTACCATTGGTGAGGGATGGCTAGTTATATTAATTTATTGTAGAGTCTTAGTTTTTCCTATAGTAGGTGTAATAATATCAGTGTCTATGTGGTTATAAGATTGTGTTTGTTCCCAAAATTACACTAAAGCAATTGATCCATTTTTAAGTATAAACTAATTTATAAATCCAAGTTTAATTCATGTTTGAGAATCTTAAAACCCTTGTTCCAATTTCCCTATCTTAGGCCCTTTGATTTAAATTCAAATTTAGCAGGAATAATTTATGTGGGATCGTTTTAAATAAGACATAAACTTAGTTTAATTTTATACCAAGGTTTAGTCATGTTTATCAACACAACCAAACCTTAGTCTAAATTTCATATTTGGTCCCTTTCAGATCTTGTGGCCCTTAGTACTTTTCATCTATTAAAATTGTATAATGAATGCTAGGTTCCTTTATTATAAAATTATATTAAAGTCTTATCGTAAAGTTTCTAGCGTATTTATTAATGCAACAAAACCTTACAATAAGACTTTATACTAAGTCCTTTATTCCTTGAACTTTGACTTAATTATTTTCATGTTAATTTGGAGCCAATCACAACCAACCCAATGGATCAAAATCAAACTGTGCGCATTAGTTCATGGAGAGATGATTCGATGGTGCATGATCAAAATTAAAAAGTCAAAAAGACTTAGGATGAGTACAGGATCAACAAGTGTCAAGATCTCAAGAAAGTAGCAATAGATCTGATGGTGAGTGGAGGCCAATAAGTCAAAGATACTCAAAAAGGATGTAAGATGTAAAAGTGTCTTAATCTTGGTGAGTGATAAATCAAATCAATAGTTCATGATCGATCATGTATCTAGTAGATCAATGATGTGAATGAGAGCAGACTTTTCAAAGGATTTGGGTTAAGTGTGGTAGTGACATGTCACAACTACAATGAACTAGATATAGATCAATGGTTAGTGGTCAATCCTAGGGTTAAAGTATCAATAGAGCACATTTCATCTAAGCAAATGAGATGAACTGTGCAAGATGAAGGTGTAAATTTCAATGAAGCTCAAATAAAATGTGGAAGCAATAAGTGTCAAGCCCACAACTCATGATTTAATCTTGAGCATATTTCAAAGATCTAATGGTGTGATAAAAGAGTTTACAATTCAATCAGACCAAAGATATAATGGGAGGTTGACACATGGCATGATAACATTCAAACAATTGATACTATTTGCATGGTACATGGGCACTTGTGGAACTACTAGGTGGCAAGATCTTGGAGGTCCAAATCAAGATCAATGGCTCATGATGAAGTCAAGCCCTAGAGACTTCTTAAAATATGGATGGTGTGTATTTGATCCATCTTCAATACTACATGAGAAAGTGACATGTATCCAGTTTAGAACCAATTAAGTGGCTTAGTCATTTTCAAACCACATGAATGTCTAGTTGGATCTGATGTGGTGTGCCATGTGTCAATATTTGGTTTTCAAGCTAAAATTGATGATTCCTTCATGGATGAACAATAATTTAAATTTTGAAAGGTTTGTGGGATATCCAAAGCATATTTTCCAAATGGCTATGTATCATTTTCTATTTCTACTCAATTAGAGCATTCTCATACCATCATTACAAGAACAGGTTGTTTAGTGGCATGCATGAGAGGAAAGGCAGTTGTCTAGGAGGTTTTAGTTGTGTAAGCAAGTGGTCAAGGGCATCTATAAGAAATTACACATGAGAAAAAAAATTGTTTGGCCTCCACCACAAAATTTCACCTTTAAGATCATGTAAAAGGGCGTCTCCAGTGAAGATATCAAAGGGTTTGTTACAAATATTCATCATTCTTTGTAGAGGCAGTTAGAACAAAAATTTATCTAGAAAATGGATGAAGATTTTAGGCATGACAAGGAATATTTTCTCTAGGAGCATCTTGATAGAATTTGGAGGGTTCTTATGCAATTTTGTAAATTACATTCCATAGTCCTAGATTTGAAAGGGTGTAAAATGTATAAATAGAGGGCTTCTCCTCTATTCTTTGATTGTTGTTGGTGTTTATGTTTCCTAAGTATAGGCTCTTCCAAATTTTGGGATGACTATTATGTATGTATTTTGCCTCTCTTGTTAAGGCGGTTACAATTGTACAACCATTAGAAACCTCTAAGAACATGTTTATATGTCTCCCCTACCCAACATGGATAAAATCTACCATGTTTGTCCCCATGGCATAATTTTAAAACAATGATGTATGTAAAATGTTCTTGCAAAGTTAATGGAAACTATTTATGGTTCTTACTATCTCCTTTTGATTAAGTGCAATGATTTGTTTCATAAATTTTATCGATTGGACATCTTGTTCTATGCTCATTACTAGTTGTCATCTTGGGCTCAGATCTAGATTATAAATCCCTTTCTACATTATGTCTTGAAATATATTTTTGAATAAATTGTTAGGGTACCCTACGTTTATGGAATCAATGGGAAAAGGTATATGAGATTCTAATTTCAGTGTATGTTCTAGGGTTTCAGGACCATTTGGGTATTTGCATTTCATTGGCACCAATAGGTGAAAATTACTCATGATAATTCCCACTAGCTTGCATTTTAGTTTTTTAAATCTTTACAATAGGTGATATCATGAATGTTGAAAGAATCTTTGTTGTTTAAAAACCACCAACACACCACCCTCTTTTCATAACTAACAAACTATCCTACCTTATCTTACCTTGTAAATAATACACCCTTGGCATATTATAAGTATTATTTGCCTACGGATGCATAAATATTGCATACTTATAATGTGTTTACATTTTGTGCTTTAAAGATATAGCACTACAATTTTCCACTTAGCCTATGTTGTTGAAAATTCCATAAAATATAGATCATATGCATTTCTATCTATCTTTATTAGCTTGTATATGACATAGTGCATTTGTTCATTATGTGTGACAACCCTTCCCAGGGGGATTAAATGTGTTTGGTTGTGCCCTACTCACATTTATTTCTTTTTATGCCAATAATCCCCATAGACATTGAATTACAAAATCTCTCCATGTGAGAAAGACAACCCATAGGTCCTCTCACCTTGGTTCAGGTAGAGCCAGAAGCTGACCATACCCTTTGTTGGTGCCTCTCAATAATTTTATCCATTTGATCCATTCTTGATGCCAAACACTCCCCCAACTATAGCAACATATTAGTGGGTTTCTCAGCTTTGTTTTCAATTTTATTCAAGTGTTCAAGGCTGAGCAAAAGAGGTGTACAAATGGGAACCAAAAGATTGAACTGTAATAGATTATAGGAGATCTCCTTGAATAGTATGAAAAATGTCATATTGCATAGTAGGATGTTTAGAAACAAAATATTAAAAATGTCTCTTATTAACCTCATTAAATTGGTTATTGAATTTTTGCATTGTAGGCGGGGAAGTAGGAAAACAAAAATTTGTATATTTTAAATTTTTTTAATAAATTAAAACTATGAAAGATTACATAAATAGATTAATGAATTAGATCTAAGATTTTTAAATTAATTAATGATCATAGAAAATAAAAGGATACAAATCCTAAAATAATCTATGATTAGGGTTTTTTAACTATTCAAAGTAAGTTTGCTTCACCAAATGATTTAAATTTTAAGGGATATATGGAGTGTAAAACCCTAGGTTCCTAAAGAGTTGGAATAATAAATCAGGGAATAAATAGGCAATATCAAAAACCACTAATTTTGTCAATATAAAGTAATCTAAAAATACTAAGCAATCAATAATTATCTTAATAAATGTTTGAAACGGTCAAGTGGCAGTCTAAAATTTTTGGCACAGGCTGGTTTGATAGTCACAAATAGGATCCAATAATAAAAGTTGAGCTTGTACAATAGTGCAGTTATTTTGGATAGTAGCATGGTCTTGGACAATATGGAATGCTATTGTCCTATGTATTTTTGACCACTGCTATTATCCTCCTTTATAATTTCTATGAATGATTTTTAGGTTTTGAAAAACATGTCTTGTTCTAGCTATGGTCCAAATTTAAAGTCTTTATAAACATATTTCTACATATAGTTCTTTTTTCTATGAAAAGTCTTGGTTTTTACACTTGTAAGGGTTTAAATGAACACCATGAGAAAAAGGGTTTAGTGGGTCTGATGTGTTGGATGTGTTATCCATACACCTATGTGGGAACATTACCTACATACCAATATTCCTAGCATGGATCAAACTTGATGTAGTTATCCTTCTTATGTGATATGTGTGAACGACATTGAATGCTGGAATGCCTAAGAATGAATGCATGAGAGGATGCCTTAGAAGTCACTTGGGATCTTAATACCTTCTCTAGGTTTGGATTATTGAATGTATGTGATGAGTCAATATAATATTGGATGAATTAGGATCTTTTATTTAATGTGAAGTGGTAATTTTGTGTGATTCTCTATGATAATGTCCACCTAAGGTTAAGAGTGTGAAAGCAATGGTTATATAGTGTTTCAATTAAATTGACTTGGGAGGGTAACTTAAGAATAGATCTAGAGCTATGGTAAGGATAAGGCAGTCTCAAGTGACACTCATTATAATCAAATGACATTTTAGATGACTATAACTTATTACCAAAGGATTTTTTTTCTATAATTAAACCATCAACCTCTATATTTTATTAATTGTCAAGATAAGCTTAACCTAAGAAATGTGAAATGGGTTGATTTTTTTATAAAATATTTACTTTTTTTAAAACATATAAGTGAGAATTCAAACAAGGTGCAATATGTCTTAAGTAGAAGTTCAATTTTAACAACTGAAATATAATTTGAATCTCATAGGTTTGAATTCATGACTTAATTATAAAAGGAGGTTACTTATTTTACAAAATATGCTTGTTTGGCTCGTATGAGCCCCAATATCATGTCTACAATACCATTATTATTTATTTTTATAAAATATGGATTGTTTTTTTATAAGACAACAATTATGCATACCTCAAAATTATATAAGAAGAATTTTATGAAGGATAAGCATTGTGGAGGATTGTCAGGAAACTTTGGTGTAGAAAAGACCCTTTCATAGCTATGTGAAATATATGATATTCATGTGATATGTGGAGATGTTGAGAAGTATGTGCAAGGATGTAGAATATATGAGAATGCAAAAATGTAGATGTTAGAATATTATATCTTATACTCTACTTCTGACTCCAAAAACACTGTGCATTGAAATTAGTATGGATTTCTTAATTTGGTTGATAATAAACCATTAAGGTAATGATTATATACAAAAATTAATTTATATGATATTATGAGGTAATTATACCATTTATAGATTTTTTTGAAGTGGGGACTGGAGTGATGAGTGGTGTGGAAGAGCAGGAGGCGATCGGGGGCTCCAGGTCTGGCAGGCCTGTGGCACCCCTCACTAGTGACCATTCCTAGCCCAGAGAAGGATCTCCAAGTAATGAAACATTTTACGCCAATGACCGTTTGAAGACTGATAGGGTCAATGGATGTTTGTCGCGAAGCCAGGATAGACCTGTGTTGGTTCTCTCTCCAGAGGCTATTAAGGAGGATGTAGAATATTTAACTTCACACACTTTAATCTATAAGTTCCTTGGGATCAAAATTTCCCTATCGGCTTTGGATGCCTTCATTTGCCATACTTGGTAGGTAGAAGGGGACTTTGATATCATGCTGGCTGGAAATAACTACTTCATGGTTAATTTTTCCTCTATGGCTGATCGAAATCACATATTTGAGGGAGGTCCATACTTTTATGATCGAATCAGCCTATTTATCAAACCCTGGCATGTGGGGTTCAATTTTGTAGAAGATTTTCTGTCTCAAGTTCCTGTTTGGGTTTGCTTGCTGAGACTCCCTCTGGAATTCTGGCGTGAGGATATTCTGCGGCCATGCTCAGGACACCAACTGCAATAGCACACCAATCACTAGAAAAAAAGGTTATTTCTTATGCCCATATTTGTGTGGATATTGATTTAAATAACCCTTTGCCAGATTCTATAGAAATTTGTCTAGGTTCTTCCACCTGGATCCAACAGGTTGAGTATGAATCTATTCCCTTCTGTTGCCAAATTTGTCATGTATATGGACATCTGCAGCATCAGTGTCCTCATGCTACCAGAAGTAATCCTTCACCTGATGGGCCGTTGGGGCCAAGGAGGGGTCTTGTAGGTAAAGGGGATGGCCTTCCTACACAGGTGGCAACCAAAAATAGTCATTTGGACAGCAATACAAAAGGGAAAGCTCACATGAATTCTTCAAACCTTGGGTAAGGTCCAGCTAGCTCCAATGCCCTAGATTTGGAAGGGTTTATTCCAGTGCACCGTCGAGCCAAGGGATAGGGGAAAAAATGTCTGCATTTAGACCACCAAACAGACACTGGATTTAATCGCTTTGAGGTTCTTGATAATATGGCCATTGAGGAAGGTGTTCCTATAGCTGATTATTGTGGGGATCTGACCTTGGAAGAGAGAGAGCCCAAGCTGAATGATGCTCAAGACATGATTGTGCAACAGATTCTAGAGGCTTCAATGGAACTAGAGTCCAGCACTCTGATGGCACTTCCATCCCCACAAGATAAGGATGTCCTATGGGCAGATCTGGTTAAAGATGGTGGAGCTATTAGCAAGGAAAAGTGGTCTTCCTCTGCGCTGGGCTTAATGCAAAGAATTTTAAGTAATCTTCTTTTACCATCCCTTCTAGAGTTGGACACAAGAAGGACCAAGAGAAAATTAATCTTACAGGTGATTTACTAGTTGAGTCGGGGGCTGTTAAAACCCTGGACGAGCACTTCCCTCTTTCTACTCAATGATTGTTCTCTCGTGGAATGCAAGGGGATTGAATAACACCCTCAAACAAAAATCTACTCGCTAATTAGTGAAAGAACATTCACCAGATATCTTGTGTATTCAATAAACCAAGCTTGATGTGGACTCCTTGCTTAATTATGCTCTTAGTATTTGGCCCCTAGGCCATTGGTAGTGTGTTGGAGCCTTGGGGAACTCAGGAGGTATTGCCATGGCTTGGGACCCAAGGAAAGTGATGCCACTCCATTGGATAGCTACTCTTTCGGCTCTCTTAATGGTGGCTACCTCTTTCGAGACTGAAGAGATGATTCTTGTGACTATGGTTTATGCCCCAACTGATGGTCCTGGCCAGATCAAGCTCTGGGAAAATATCCATTTTGTCAGAAGCTACCACCCTTTTTTGTTATGGATTGTTGGGGGGACTTCAATTCAGTTCTCAGTCTGGAGGAGAAGAAAGGTGGATCAGTGCTTTTGGGTCCCTCCTCTGAGCATCTTTGACAAAACATTGAGCTTTTACACCTCTTTGATGTTAAGCCCCTCAATGGCCTTTTCACTTGGAATAATAGAAGAAGTGGTAATGCAACCATCTCTGAGTGCTTGGATAGATTTCTAGTCTCATGTTTTTGGCTTTCTGGACCCATGTCTCTGTCTTCGAAAATTCTTGATTGGAGAGGTTCTGACCACTGGCCAATCAAGCTTTCTCTCAGGTATATTGGGGCTCCCAAGAAGCCTCCTTTTAAGTTCCAACTAATGTGGCTATGTGACTCTTCTCTACATGATCTGGTGAACCACAGGTGGAAATAAGGAGGTCCTGATTATGGCACGGCAATGTTTTCCTTTTCCAAAAAACTTCAGTATGTCAACAGAAAATTGAAGTACTGGAATAGGAATTTCTTTGGCAATTTACACACTATGAAAAAGGCTACACAAAACTGGCTAGATGGGATTACCAGGCAGATTCAGGATGATGGTTTGACAGAAGACCTTCACACTGCTGAAGCTCTAGCTGCTAAGGAACTAGCAGAATGGGATCTTTGAGAGGAAACTTTTTGGAAGCAAAAGCCAAAATTGATTGGCTTCAAGAAGGGGACAAGAATACAACCTTCTTTCACAACTCTGTGCAGGCACGCCGTAACAAGAATTTCATCTCCTCTCTTGAAACCGCAGACGGGATGCATCTGACCTCTTTACAAGCTATTTCTAGGGAAGTTATTCGATATTATTCAGCTCTCTTCACGGATGACCTTCCTTCAGATGAGCTGGCTAAAAGTACTATTTTATCTTGCATTCCTTTTATTGTGACACAAGGAATGAATGATTCCCTCATGCACCCTATAGGTATGATAGAATTAGAAGGGGTGGTCTTCAGCTTAAAAAAAGGCAAAGCCCCAGGACCTGATGGCTTCCCAGCTGAATTATTTCAGGATTTCTGGGACATTATTAATCATGATTTGCTGAAGTTAGTCTAGGAGTCTTACTTTAGCAAAGAGATGCTCCATGCTTTGAATGCAACTTTTCTTGTCCTTATTTCGAAGAAGGACCAAGCTAATCAGTTTAATTTTTTTAGGCCCATTGCTCTCTACAATGTGGTTTATAAAATCATTACTAAACTCCTTGCAGAGAGGCTTAAAGCTTATCTTCCTGTGGTGATCTCGGAGGAACAAGGCGGTTTTGTTGTAGGCAAACAAATTCTAGATGGGGTGGTTATTGCATCTGAAGCTATTCACTCTATGAGTATATCCCAGGGGTGGGCCATGTTTGTTAAGCTTGATATGGTGAAAGCCTATGATAGAGTCAACTAGGGATTTTCGCAAAAAATGCTTTAGGCTTTTGGTTTTAACCAGGATTGGGTTAGATGGGTTATGAGGTGTGTTACCACCCCCTCTTTCTCGGTCCTTATTAATGGGGAGCCCATAGAGCTGTTTGGAGCGTCGAGAGGTCTTCGCCAAGGAGACCCGCTCTCTCCCTATCTGTTTATCATTTTGGCTGAAGAACTTGGGAAACTCATTAAATATCAGGTCTCTCATAACTTACTTCATGGATGGCGATGGGGGAATGGTTTGCCAGCACTATCCCACCTTCATTTTGTTGATGATACTGCTTTGGCTGGGAGAGCTCGTATTCAAGAAGCTGGAGCCTTTCGGCTTGCCCTTGATACTTATCTGGAAGCTTTTGGGTAAAAGATTAATGAGCACAAGTCTTTCTCTATTTCTTCAACACTCCTAATCTGATCTAGAGGAGGATTGTTGCTATCCTGAGGTTCCAGATTCACGCTCTACCCCTGACATACCTGGGGGTCCCTATTGTACTAGGTAGGCAGCCTAGGCTCTTCTAGCAGGACGTTCTCGACAAACATAAATGGAAAGTGAATCACTGGTCCCATAGATGTCTTTCTATCACTGGCAGAGTGACTCTTCTACAGTCTATGATTCAAGCCCTCCCCATTTATCAAAGCATGATTCAGGCTGCTCTGGTGTACTTTCTTAAGGAATTTGATGCTCTCTCCCATCAATTCCATTGGAATGGTAATCTACTGAATACTAAGTGGAGCCTTATTCACTGGAACATGGTTTGCCAGCCAAAAAAGGAAGGAGGCTTAGGACTGCGCTCTGCCATCTTGGCCAGCCAAGCTCTTGCGGCCAAACTATACTAGGGCTGGTGCTCCAGTCAAACTTCCCTTTGGGCCCAGATTCTGGCTCACAAGTATTTTCCTAGTGTTGATCCTTTTCATATTACTAGACTGCCTCTTGAGGGAAGAGGCTCCATGGTGTGGAATACCCTCAAGCAAGGAGCACAACTTGTGAAATGCGGTCTTTTTTGGATTTGCAATAGTGGTATAAAGGCCCTTTTCTAGAGTGATTCCTAGGATGGGTTACCCACCATTTTATCTTCCCATCCACATCTGTAGACCCTTTGTGACTCCTTGTTGCGGGATGGAACACAATGGACCACTATAAGGAGGCTTTCAATCTGGGCATGGTAGTTGGATACTGCTGGAAGAATTCTTCTGATTGGCCATTGCAGGGCTCGAGGGAGGATCGGCTAGTGCTATCTCAGATTTTGGCCTCTAGAGGCTGTAGTCTTTTACAGGATTGAGATGTTTTGGCCTGGGGAGGAGCCCCTTCTGGGCAATATTCTGTATCTTCTGGGTACCTTGCCTTGACGAAGCAAATCTTTGGGGAAGCTAAGATCTCTTGGTGGAAAAAAGCTTGGAACTATTTTTCTTGGCCTAAATGTAACTTTTTCCTCTGGACTCTGGTTCACTATAAGTGTCTCACTTGGGACAACCTCTGTAAACTAGGTTTCCAGGGGCCATCTATATGTTTCTTATGTTGTATCAATGAGGAGATGACATCTCACCTCTTCTTCCAATGCCCCTTTGCAAGACAGATTTGGCATAGGTGGTGGAGTATGTGGGATCGCCCATGCTGCCACGCCTCCTCTCTCTCTAAATTTTGGAATCGACTGGGCCAACCACCTACTAAGGTAGCATTTCTTAAGGTCACTTGGCTCATTGGACCATCTCTTATCTTGTGGAACATTTGGCTGGAATGAAATAGAAGGATCTTCCAAGGTAAGGCTCTTCAAATTGGACTCCTATGGGAGAAAATTGTAGGCATTGTGCTGGAAACACTCTAGGCAAAATGTGGTCCTGTTGTTGTCATGGACCCAGGAGATGCCGCTATCTTTTCAATACTTCTTTTGGCATCCCCCAATGTCGCGACCCTTGACTCAATCATGCACTTTACTAAGCACAATAGGCAAAACTCGCAGCCTGTGGCACGGGCTAGACATTGGACGGGCCCTATCACTGACGTCTTCAAAATGAACACCGACGGCTCATCCAGGGGGAATCCTGGGGCAGTCGGTATTGGCGGCGTTGGTCGGGATAGTTTAGGTGACATCAAGTTTATGTTTTCGATCTACAAAGGCTTCCAAACTAATAATCTTATGGAAGCGCGGGCTATTTTGAATGCTCTAAAATAGTGCTACCAACAGGGATGGGACAAATCATCTATGAGACAGACTCACAGGTGGTAGTCGCTCTTCTGAATAAGCAAAATTTTCCAAATACGGATTGGCAATTGTCTTTAGTTGCTAAACAAATTCTTCAGCTATGTAATTCTTTGGAGTCTATGTCTTTTAAACATATCCCCAGAGAATGGAATGGGGTTGCTGATTGTCTTGCCAAATGGGCTTCTGAGCAAGGTCCATCTTGGAACATCAGTAATTATACGATGGTTCCCCCGAATCTCTCTCAGCACCTGGATCAACTCATTGACCAAGATAAAGCCATGTAATTGTTCCCTGTACCTTTGTCCGTTCTCAATAAATTTTTACCCTTTTAGTTAATAAAAAAGGTAATGATTATATACATGTTTTGGTATATAATTTCTCTAATATGATAATATTTTATAATCTATAAAATCTATAATGATGCTACCTATGTTGTAATGTTTTTTCCAATAAATTTTTAGATTAAATGGTCTTCCTTAGAACATTCTGTTAGATATGAAAAATAAGTTTGTACACTAATTTTAGAAAACACCATGTAAAAACATAGGCATTAATTTGAGGTTCAATTCAATTTTAAAAGTCTTTGTTAGATTCAGTAAAGGAGGCTCAAATTTCAAAGGTATAGGATGAGTCCACTAAAAAGTGAAGGAGATGCAGTGAAAAATAATTACCAAATAAATGAAGATGATGAAGAGGAAGAGGAAGAGGAAGAGAGAAAAGGCACAAAGAAAGACAAGGAAATGATGTAAGAATTGGAAGATCTTTGGTAGAGGCAAAGGTCACATTTTAAAGCACATTTTAGTGATGATAAGGAGTCATTTGAATGCAATATCTCAATTGGAATTAGTAGACATGAGAATGTGATAAATATTGTGTGATAAGGTTTGAAGGGAAATTTTAATATGCATATGGAAGATCCAAGATTTAAATTCTTATTGAAGGTATTACATTCAATTAACGAACCTGATTCCAACTTTGGTAGAAAATATGAAGTGGTGAAAATAAAAGTTAATTAAATAAATTTAACTAAAAATTAAGTTAGTCTAGCATTGTTGAAGCTAGAAACAAAGAAGACATAACACATTCTATCAACTGACATAAATGTGGAGGCATTGCAAGTATATCTTTTCAGTGAAAGAGGAAAATTCAAAATAATAATATATGAAATACAATGGTTGATTAAGTTGATTGAAATATAGAGGTTGTAAGTATATGAAAGTATAGATGCAAGTAAAAAAAATCCAATTTAAAATCTTAGTGTCATAATTAGGTACTTGTTGTACACAACTTAGAATTTAAAGATAATGTAGAAGACATAACAACAGAGATAAATATCACTCACATAAAAGTAAAATAAGTAAAAAAAAATGTTTAAAAGATTTGAAAATGCACATGATTTTTTGGAGGCGTGAGTGAAGGATGGTGAGGCCATACACAAAGAATTGATAATGTACTTGTTGTGCACACCTTAAATATCTAAAAAAGTAGATTGAAGAATATGAAAAGGGAATTTAAAGACAATGTAGAAAAGGTAAGAAATGAGATAAATGCCACTTACATAAAAGTCAAATAAGCAAGATAAATATTTGAAAGATTTAAAAATGCACATGATCTTGTGGAATCTTAAGTGAAGGATGACAAGGCTACGCATAAAGAATTAATGGTGTGCATGTATGCAGAAAAGGATAAAATAGAGAAAATGAATAAGTTGGAAGGTTTAATTTAAAGTTAGATGAAATAGAAGTGCACTAGTTTAGATTCGTTGTTTGAAGATTTTAAGAAGAACAATGAGAGACGACGAAGAAGTGTGATAAACAAGAGGTAAAACGATGTTGAATAACTATCAAGATAACTCACATGATGAGCATTTGGGAAATTAATATAGGATGTCCATGAGTTAAAGCCAAAAACTCAAGTCGACAATAAATTTATAAAGTTATAAGAAAACATGAAAGGTGTACCATGTAAAATGGTGTTAAATAAATATGACTGAATCAAGTACAAACTTGTTTGAATATAGAAAAGAAACGAAGAATGGGGAATGGTCAGCCTTAATTATGTGTATAAGGATATAATAATTATAATGGATAAGTCTTCTGATGCAACTATGAGATGCATATAATAAAAAATGGAATCTTACAGTACGAATGATAGACAACATGTTCAAGGAAGGAGAAAAACAAATTAGATAGGATTCACAAGATGAAATATTAATGTGCAGGATGAGAAGCAAAACAGAAACAAAAAGCGTGAAGAAGCACAAGGAGGAATGGCGATGTTAGGAATTGACACTTGTGTAACACCTCAGGGAAAAGAAGGTGCACATGATTAGGGATTGATCTATGAACCGTTAAACACATAAGGATGTAGTAGATGCATATTCTAAAAGGTTTTTAAAGATGACATGTCTAAACTTAGTCGGAAATAGTTGAAAAGAGATGGACCGATGGAGTTAGCAAAGCCATGATGGAATGGAGCAATGGGATGTAAGGAACCTATGTATAGACTCTTTGAACTATAATTTGACATATAATGTTCATGTTATATGTTTGTAGATGTAAAGTTAGAGCTCAAGATGGAGATGCAGGATAGGATTTGAGATAGAGAAGCTACGTTTAATATTAATTATTGTTGTGTGAATGTGTATAATATTTTAATAAAAATCAATGTAATATGATGTAATGATATGATTGGTTATAGTTGTTGATTATGGATCATGAAATAGACATGTTTTTGTGTTTTGATATATAATTTTATATTATTTATAGTTTCAATGTATTATGTTCTGATTTATATGTAGATGTATTTTTTTCTTGGTTTATATTTTATTTTTATAATGGAGTTCTCGACGAGTTTTCACTATATTTTAGTTGAACACTTAAATTTTTTATTTAAGTGATATCTCTACGTAGAAAACATTTTATTTTTTTCCCATAATCTGATTTATGCCAAACTATGGAAGAGACAAAGCTAAAGTAGAACAAAACCAGAATTATAATAGAATTGTTCTTGCCCCACCATATCTCAAAGCAATTTTATAATGTTTGAACCCAAACTATCTTATCCAAAATGAAGTGTGCATATAGCTTAAAGATTGCCCTTATAGGATTTGTAGAAGTAGAAGAAGCCCATTGCATATCTGAAGGACAGAGTCTAAATGTCATCCATGAAACATGAAGTGAAAAAAGACTCGTTAGAAATCATGACCAGAAGACATCAAATAGAAGAAAAAACCCACACTTATGAGCATTCTGCAAGTAAACATTTTTTTTAATTATTATTTTTAATTCTTTTAATATCAATAATAACTTATTACCATATTAAGAAAGCATTCCTACAATAATAATCAAAGTGGTGGTAGACTAATTTATCTGAGATGTATTCAACCAATTAAATAGTCAACCCAATAACACAAGGATTAAAAAATACAATGCATTAATTTAAACGTTCACAACATCCCTCACATGTTTTTATTGGAGTGCTTTACCCTTCGTTCTCATGCACTTGTGCCATTTTACTTGCCTTGTTTAACAGTTATCCAACCTTTTCCTTTAACAACTATATCAGTTCACTTGTAAGGAAGCAAACACATAACATATTACACTGTATAGAGAAGGGGTGTTTATATCCTTGAGAAACCTTGAGCCCCGCCTATTGATCTTGAATCCTACATCCTCCATCTCCATCTCCATCTCCACCCTCTATAAATATCAGAAATTATTGCGTGATTAGATTGACCTTGCATTTATAATTGTGGAGCTTACGAAAGAGCATTGATCGTGATTTTGGAGAATACTAAATCCACATTGATCTTGATTTTATATTTTATTAGGCACATAGAGGTCTGTACATGAATAGTAAGAAGACTTAAATGATGATAGGCATTGGATTCCATCGAATATGACAATTAAAAAAAAATTGATGTTTTAAGTAATTATAATGGATATAATTTAATTATGAAATATTAATAATTTAATATTCTTATAGTTCATATTGTTTGAGAAATATGTTCATACAAAAATTTTAGTCAATGTTTCAAATCACTTTAATGATTCAACATAAAGATATAAATATTCAATTTGAAATATTTTTTCAAAATTAAAACATTAATTCGAATAAATAACCATATGATTTTATAATTACTAAAATTAAATTATGAATATTTAAAATACAATTAAACGTTTCCTAAAAGAAATATTAAATAATATCATATTACCTTCTAAACTGTCAAAAAGTACTTAACATCATATACCATTAAAGAAAACTTCGAGATAACTATTTAGCATTCTTGTTTATTCCATATTTGGTCAAGATTTTTAACATTCATAGGGATGGATGGTATATGCGTGCATAGAGTTGTGTATATGGTGTCATGGATTCGCGGAGATGAGATTTCTTCCAGAGAGACTGTAGCTAGTAAGTGCTGTGACACCGAGCCAGCATTGAGCCATGCAGTTCCCGTTGCCACAGTATGCTGGACCGGTCCCGCACCAGTTGTAATTGCTACAACATCGTCCAATGTTGCACCAGAAGTTTCCAGCAGGACTGCATGTTGGATCCGCCATCACCATCCCCATCACCGTAAACATTAACATTACTAACACTGTCACGGTTAACTTGTACAGAGCCATCTTCTGCACTAACGAGGAACATTCATAATTATTATAAGTTTTTATTATACCTGCATTGAAAGCAAAACAAAACCAAAAAGCCTGATCAAATATCAATACTCATATACCATGCAAAATCCTGTAGGAAGCACAGACAACACTGCTTTCTCGTTGTTTCAATTCTGGATTGCCAATGTCAAGGGTAATGAAGATGGACCATATTTATAGCAACCAAGAGGTGCTCGGTGAGATATATTAATAATAATCTTATATAATTTTCATAATATAATTGCATTTAGCAACCACTTCATCCATTGAAAAGTCTATAGCATTGGTTTGTTTTTCACTCATTAAGGATGATTTCCTAGATTATTCATTATCATAAGCTACCTATTTATATATAACAAACAATGTTTTACTCGAAATCTAAACCAATCTAAACATACCTCATAGTACGATTAGTGAATAATGTTTCTATTTTATATATGGACCGTACTATTCTCTTAACTAAAATACTATTTTTTAAATTTAAAAGCTGAGGAAAGATTTTGAAAGGGTTTTTAATTTTAATTGCATTTAACAACTACCCTTCATTTTGATTGCGCTTTCTCTAGAAAATGAATCCCCATTTTAAACATTTATGTTGGAGATTTTGCAAAAGGCAAACTGCATTTATTGGATACCAATACCTGTCAAAAATTGGTTCAATGTGATCGGATGCCGGTAAACGTTGGTCGTCAAATCTCATGGACATTGATCGTTGAGTAGACCAAAATAGAAGCGACGATTCCTGTAGTTGGACAGACTAAAACTTGAAGTGTTGTATTAAGTGTTCACTTGATTGTGAAATGGAACTAGATAGTACGTGGCTTTAAGATAACGTGTCCTACACTATGAATAGAATTGACGATGTTATTTACTATGGTGAATAACAAAACAGATCTTACGGTATCTTTAACAGTACCATTCTTAATGCTATGAATACAAGAAGGGAGACTAGAGACATTAAATAGATGTAACAAATGTTATTTTCTATCGTGAGTTGAAAGTGACCTTCCATATTAAGGTGGTGTAGAGAGTGAAAAATGGCCCCTACCATTTATTATTTAAGAGTTTAAGGAAATCATAAGAGTATTTAGTTTTTGCAAAAAAGGGCATTAATTGTAGGATTGAAGATTAAAATCAGTCCATGGAGAGTCGAGACAAATAAAAACCACACACATATATATATATATATATATATATATATATATATATATCTTTGGTTTTTATTTATGTCTTGACTCTCCATGTGCTGATTTCCTTAGCTTACCTATAATCATTAGTGTTGTAATGATAATCTTCAACACTATATATAAAAGTTCATATGTAATGATATATATTAATATATCATTTAAAAGTTCATATGTAATGATATATATCAATATATCATTTATGGGGTTTGTGTATGCACCCGAAAGTCTTAAGACTTTCGGTTACATAATCGGTCTCTTAGCATCATTTTTCATTAACATAGTGAACAAAAACAGAATCATAAAACTAAATGATTTACTTGATAACAAAAAAAAAAATTCCATTAAGACAAAAAGACAAAAAAACGTTCATATTTTTTTCAAGCACGGTTGTGTGTTCTCCAATCTATCATGTCTAGAAACTATCAAGTTTAAATTTCTCTAAGTGCATGCCATAAATGGTACAATGTGAAATGGGTGGGCAAACCATTAATGCTTCGCAAGACTATTATTTAATTATATCATACCTAAACTCACAACAAATCCTGGTTATCAAACAACCTATAAAATTATCCTCTAACTAAGAAAAAACACATTTTACTATAAGGTATACCATATTTGACCTAGTTGTGAAAGTTATGACAGATGTTACACAACAAGGGTTGGAATATCATCCATCAACCTCTCATGGATAAAAATTCTTCAACATCTTCAAAATGAACATTTAGCTCCATTCATTATATCCATAGATATTGGAAACATTTATCCAACTATTACATATGATGGAACTAATTACCCCACTATCTTTCTTATTTTTTTAAAAAATCTCATACAATTTTTTAATCTCTATAAGGAATGGGATGATCTATGTACTTCACTTGTTATACCAATATTTGTGTTTACTAATTAGAGTGACCCAGGTTCTTTATGTTGGTAGTTTATAGCTTTGCTCACTTTCTTAATGTGTCTCATTATTTAAAAGGATGTTGACATCACCCATGTTGTCACCTCACATTCGTTATTTATGTCATATTATTCTCACTATCACCTTGTTAGATATTGATTTTAGCTTATCACATCCTTCATCATATATACCTACTTACGCCTCTTGGTTTATGGTTTATGAGTTGTATTTTAATACCTTGGATAATACCATGTTTTTTTACAAACATACATTCACATCTACTCATCACACCATCTAATTATCATAGTATTAGTGTTATTTTGTGTTTCTGTTTTACCACATCAAATTTTAGATCAAGCACTATGTTTAAGTCATCATTATTTACATATTTTGATTCATTTATCCATTATTCTTGTTCTATTTTTATGGTCTTCACTTTTATTACATAGAACATTTTATATACTTACATGTTTTTATTGATGTTTTACTTGACATTCCTTTCTTACATTTTGATTTACATTCTTGTTTTCAATCATTTATTTTTATTTATGTTTGATTTGACAACATTATCTTACATGAAGTTACATTTCATTTACTTACATATCTTTGTTTGATTTTTTCTCACATTGATGTTTCATTTACTTACAATGTTTTGCATACGTTTTCACATAATCTAGTAGGTTATAATTTAATATTTATTCATATTTCATTACATATTTGGTATTTTCATTGTAATATAACTTTTGTGATGCCAAATTGCTAAGTAATTTATTTAGTTTTGAGAGTTATTCATTTCTACTTTTACCATGATTTTAATGCATGGATTACTTATACATTTAATCCTTTTATGCTTAGGGTTTCTCAAATGAAGGTATTATGACATCTACAATTGAGATTATGATATTTGTATGTAGTCTTTTAGAGAAAATGTAATTCAAAGTATTTATGTGTTACATTCAGCTACATCTACCTGCTATCATTTAAATTCTACATTTTGATATGTTTTTTAAGCTCAATTTCATGCAACCTTTATGTTAATTCTTGAATCACTATCTCATGTTACACTTTCATGACATGTGATGAGATTTGAGTGAGGCATGTGTATACACAAAATATTTTTTAACTTTATCCTTTACTAATGCTTTCTATCTTGCTGGAACCGATCAAGTTTCAATTTATTTGTGCACATGGCATAAACGGTGCAATGTGAAATGGGTGGACAAACCATTAGTCCTTCACATGACTATTGGTTAGTTATATCATACCTAAACTCAATATAAATCCTAATTATCCAACAACCTATAAAATTCACCTCTCGATATCCTATAACTAAGAAAAAAATACATTTTTACTTTGAGGTATACCATATTTGATCTAGTTGTGAAAGTTATGATAGATGTTACATAACAAGGTTGGACATGGTCAACCTAGTTTGAGGCTAAATGGTAACTTTTAAAAAAATTGGGTCATGGTGGGATGACTTTATCAAATAAAATTAAATAAATATTAGGATATATCCATTGCTATAAACAAAACCTTTACTTCAATCTAATAAAGAGGAACATTCAACTTCATATTATTACAACCTGTAATTATGTTACATCTACATATGAAAGGTCCATTTCATAGGGTTTGCATTGGAAGGAAGATAACTTATCTTATGGTAAATATTCAATGCAAGTATCAATATTTTAACCTAGAGTTGATTTCAACTAGTGTTATCCCTACAAAGATATAAAAATCTGTTACAAAGCACCATTGGCCATGAGGGAGATTGAGACTCAACAAGTTCATCCTAAGGTAAGTATATCTAACTTTTAATATTTCATTTGATTGATATATATTTCACAATGAAATAGGTTTTAATGTCTAATTTCTTTCTTAAATTACCACTACACTTAAAATTAATGTATCTATAAGTTTTTTTGGGATTACTATATTCCACCTAGGTCATCTAGGCCACTATTTACATACAATTATCCCTTTCTTGTTTTGTTTGTTTTAAACCATCCCCCTTTGTGTTATAGGCTTTGATAAAATTTTATAATATTTAAATTTATGCATTAGAATACCTATGTATGATTATTGTATGATATTATTTTTCTATAGCATCTAGAACCCTATCTTTTAGTGTTTTCATAGATAAGTTTTCCCTTAGTTAAATTTAATGGATATAATTTTGTCATGCTCCCAATATCAAAAGTATCATAATAAATTTTATTTTATTACCCTTTTCAAGTTTGGATTAACTTAGTAGGATAAGTTTTATATGTGTCTTAATTTATTGCATATACTACATTATAGGGA
This sequence comes from Torreya grandis, assembly GCA_037957365.1. Classification (NCBI taxonomy): domain Eukaryota; kingdom Viridiplantae; phylum Streptophyta; class Pinopsida; order Cupressales; family Taxaceae; genus Torreya; species Torreya grandis. Next base: position 686,030 of record JARHVA010003813.1, on the reverse strand, counting down.
TGTTAGAAATTATCTCTCTACTAGTGTCAATCTATGGCCTCTAACCTAGTAGGCCATGTCCTCCTCCTGTGGTATTTTACATCATAGGGTGACTCATCTCCTTACATAAAATATATATTTATCCTATGGGGTATGAAATGGTAGGTATCTAGTTCTAACCATACCTAGATGCACATAGGCCCAATCATTTAATACCCTCTATATTACTATATTATCACCTCATCCATAGGGGTATTGCATTCTCACATCCACAAACACACACACATGCATGCATGCATGTGCACACACATGCACATGTGCACACGCACACACACCCACATACACACACACACACATGCACGTGTGTGCACATGCATGCACACATATAGACATGAGTGTGTGAATGTACACATGAGCACATGCACGTGCGCACACACACACACACACACACACACACACACACACACACACACACACACACACACACACACACACACACACACACACACACACACACACACACACACACACACACACACACACACACACACACACACACACACACACACACACACACACACACACACACACACACACACACACACACACACACATACACGCGCGCGCGCGCGCATGCACGCGCGCACACGCATGCGCGTGAGCGCGCACGCGCACGCGCGTGCACACACACACACACACACACACACACACACACACGCACACACACACACACACACACACACACACACACACACACACACACACACACACACACACACACACACACACACACACAATGCACCTAGTCATATACTATCATCCTTGCCTTTATCTATTTTATCACCTATCATATGTTTTACGTATATGGTACCTAATGTAGTCAATGATGGGGTTCCAATGAAGGAATGGTTTATCCTTGAAACTTTCCACTCAATCACATAAAATAAAAATGATTCTGCAACTAAAGATCATATGTTTTTATTTATTTATTTAGGAAATGCATAAATTACATACATAACACACTCAATCACTCTCCTTATGACTACATCATAATAGGAATGATAGATATAGTCCTTCCTTGACCAAAAATTTCTATCTAGTCCTCTAATATTCCTCAACAAGAACATACACCAGCTAGAACATACTCTCTAATCTCAATCTTCCTACTCCAAAATATTACCTTGTCTTTTCTACCTTGTTGAGTACCTCTTAGATTCTTAGTTGAAATTGAAAATTTTCAAAATGGGCACTCAAACATTTTTAGCTATTATTAAGAGTGTTCAATTCATGTTCATTAAACCATTACTTACTATATAATGGTGGTTAAATAATCACCAAAATGGTTTCCTAAATTTTTATTAGAAAAAAATTGTGTTAGTTAGAAGTTTCATCATAAGATATATAGCTCTTTGTCTCACTAAATAAAAATTGATTTGATTTTTTTCCTAGAATAACTAGTACATTTTTCAATCTTTGTAGGTCATCTTCAAATTTTAATTAAACCTAAAATCATAGAACCACCAAATATATATTTATGGGTGATATAATATTGTGTGAATTCCTATATACTTTGACATCAAACACATATGGTAAGAATATATGAGCATAAAGATCTCAAATTTTTAATAGATGTTAGAACCATCATTTTTACAATGGTAGTAAAGGAACAGTTGCATCCTTAAACATTGTTAGGTGTTCACATGACTTTTAGAAACATTCTAAACCAAAAACATTCCTCCTCCATCAAACACCCTCTACACTATATCTACTACCAGCCTTAGAAAAATTAGATTGACCTTCCATGCCTAATCTCAACATTTCCATCTATTTTTATTCTACACTATGTTTTTTTTGACCCTCTTACTTAGACATCCTCAAATCATCAAATCCACATTTATGTGTATTCAACATTAATGGAAAGATTTGACATTATTTTTAATGAATTTTCGAGAGTGATGTTGTTATCTCTAACCCAAAATGACTATTTTTAATATATATGTCATTACTATGGGTTTAAATCTTTTCCTATAACATTACTGGCTAAGGAAATTACCCAAGCGGACTCATATAAATAAAAAATCAACACATACTTGGTACTCAATTGTAAATTATATATCAATTTTTTTTACATTATTTCACATTCAAAATAACACCTATTCTTAACCCAAAAAACATTATTTAGTAGGAAAATCCATCAATGAATTTTAAATCACACCAAGCCAAGTCAAAAATGAAAATTATCAAGTGTCAAAATCTAGATCACTAGGTATATTCATATACCAAAGGAACATAATTACACAATAAAAATAAGGGGAATAAATACTTGTGGATTTAATTCCATATTAGGAATATTAAATACATAGATGGTGTTCAATCATCAACGATGTTTATTATGGACAACATAGCTCATTACACTTTTCAAATGTTTTACAGTTTCTATTCCTTCATAAGTTAACCTAATCTTTAAAAGAAAATTAGGCTATGTTCTGGAGTTGAATGTATGGTCATGAATGAATACCACACACACATAGATATAAAATTAATGTATAATCGACTATATAGTCAAAATACCTCAAAGTAACCCATGACAGTAATGTCATCCTAAAAAACATTTTGTTGATGTTACTTAGCCTAACATTACTGACCTTGCATGTATAGATAGTTAGTTCTAGATACAAGCTACGCAAAGGCCTACTTAGATCCTTTTTCAATTGTTATATGTCAATCACAGTCAATGTGTGAACCATAAAATCTAATAATCTTGATCTTTTTGTTATTTTATATATTTAGAACATGCTATTGTGAAAATGATTTCAATACATTATATTCAAACTGATACTTAATTACCAAACTTTATGATCAAAATCACATTTTTTTAATTAATTAAGGTTCACATAATAAATTAGGGTAAGTCATATTAGTGAACCTAAACATTACTTGAACAATGTGAAACCCTAGGTCTACCTTAAGATCTCATCTTTTTTTAAGGATTTTAAGATTTTTACCTCAAGTTTCAGACCTTTTTATGATTATCCCTAATATTAAAAATTTTACATTGAAGTAATGAATGAACATAGATTTTTTCTTGACTCAAGCTATTATTTTAATCATTTCATATTGTTATACTTTTATCAGTGTAACTTGAATCAACTATGTACTTTAATGGATCAAATCTTTATATAGTAATAAGGATAAAAAATAAAGAAATAACTTCAGCAATATATGATTCACATTTTTTGGACATCCAATACACATTAGTACCTTTTATTAATATACATCTCCTTTATGGAGATATCTTGAATATTACATCTAAAAATATTCATGAGAAGAAATGAATATTTTGAATAGATTTGAGGATGTTGATGGAAGAAATTTAATTGAATATATGGACATAAATATTGAACCAATTAGTGATAATGTATTATGGTATAATACTATGATAAAAATATGGATAATCATATGGAAGATAATGAGTTGCATTATATATTTAAGAAATGTTTATTTGAACCACTAGATGAGTCAACAGTATTTAATAAATTCAAGTATTTTGATTATTTATGTAATATAATGGTAGAGTGAGAAGGAGCCTTTATATAATTATACTTTTCAAATTTGAATTGAGAATGTATTAGTGCATAATCTAAAAAATAAAAAGAGGGAAAACGTATAATACATGTTGTACACATAAAAAAATATGAGATATAATGGATAAAGGGCCTACATAGAAGAAAATAATTAAAATCATGGAATAACAAGTTCTAACCAAGATAGCAATGGAAGATTGTTGATTCAAACCCAAAGAAAGAAATGATAAGGAGTAGATAAGCCCTATAAGCACAAATAAAACAAATAAGGAATAGAGAAACCAAAAAATATAATAACATGAGATCATATAGTATAGAAGCAAAAGTAAAAAAACATAAAATTATCAACCAATAAGTCCCTATTTCAAAATTGATCCATCTATCATCATGTATTTGAAATATATAAATAAATATAAAATATACAATGACACATGTTAAAGGTAAATATAGGAAGTATAAAATTTGGGGGAAGCTACCATATGTTATGAACCTACTACATTTGGAAATCACAATAGATAAAGTGATTGGATTAACAAAGGTTAGGTAGACATTGGAGTTGTTGATGCACTGATGATATTCTAAACAAGTAGGAAAAGCATAGGTGTAAGAGGGCAAGGAGTCAAATTTTGAATGTTTAGATATAACCCTAAATTATTTTGTCAATGTGGGGTAATATTACTACAATATAATGCATGTGCTGATAAGTTGAGAAAAATGGGAATAAAATGTAGGAAGACTAGTACAACTAAGGCTGACTAGTAGAAAATGATGAAGAAGTTGAAAGTAGGATAGAATAAGAAGCTGAAATAAAAACAGAATACAAATTCTGAAATGAGAAAAGGAAAGTTTTATAACTAAAGGCTAGTTGATTATCTTCAGATAAAGATAATTAAATAAATTATAGTATTTATTTTTGAACTACAACATAAAATCAAAGAAATTTTTATTTGGATAATTAATAATAGGTGTTGTGTAATAACATAGTCCAATTCAAGGAGGTACATGTGTTTATATCCTTGTAAGGAGAGAAAATACCCCGAAGATTCTGAATTAAGGAAATAGAAGAGAAACTATTGCACATAGTCAAGAAGTAGATGTCAGAAATCCATGACAACCAATAGTTGTTGTTACTCACACACATTGATAAATAAAATTTGCATACAAACACAAACACAATAAGTCCAATTGTTAAAGAAAATTTTCATACAAACACACCAGGAAGTGCTCAGATTTGATAGGGACCAAAAAATGATGTGCAAGGAGAAAATGGCTCAACTATGTAAGGATAAATAATGTATAAATGTTGTGCATGGAAATATATCTTTAAAAAATGATGAAATAAGGTAGCACCGACTCAGTAAAGGAGGCTCAAATTTTGAAGGTATAAGATGAGTCTAATGAAGGGTGAAAGAGATGAAGCCAAAAATAATTAACAAATAAATGAAGATGATGAAGAGGAAGAGGAAGAGGAGAGAAGGCACAAAGAAAGACAAGAAAATGACGCAAGAATTGGAAGATCTTTGGTAGAGAGAAAGGTTACATTTTACAATGCATTTTAGTGATGATAAGGAGTCATCTGAATACAATATCTCTAGTGGAATAAGCATACATGAGAATGTTATAGATATTGTGTGATAAGGTTTCAAGGGAATTTTTGATATGCATATAGAAGATCCAGGATTTGAAGTCCTACTAAAGGTATTAGTTTCAATTAAAGAATCTAACTCAAACATTAGCACAAAATATGAAGTGGTGAAAATAAAAGTTGATTAAATAAGGTTGATAAAAAAATAAGTTAGTCTACCATTGTTGAAACTAGCCACAAATAAGACATAACACATTCTATCAACTAACATAAATGTGGAGGTATTGCAAGTATATCTATACAGTGAAAGAGGAAAATTCAAACTAATAATAGATGAAGTACAATATTTGATTAAGTTGATTGAAAAGTAGAGGTCATAAATATATGAAGGTATAGATGCAAGTAAAAAAAATCAAATAAAAACTCTTAGTTTCATAATTGGGTACTTGTTGTACACACCTTGGAGTTTAACAACAATGTAGAAAAAGTAATGATAGAGATAAATATCATTCACATTAAAATAAAATAGGTGAAAAAAATGTTTGAAAGATTTTTAAATGTACATGATTTTTTGGAAGCTTGAGTGAAGGACAACAAGACCATACACAAAGAATTGATAGTGTACTTATTGTGCAAAGCTTGACTATCCAAAAAAAAAATTGATTGAAGAATCTAAAAAGAAAATTTAAAGGCAATGTAGAAGAGGTAAGAAAAGAGTTCAATGCCACTTATATAAAATTAAAATGGACAAGATAAATGTTTGAAATATTTTAAAATGTACATGATCTTATGGAAGCTTAAGTGAAAGATGACATGGCTATGCACAAGTAATTAATGGTGTGCATGTATGTAGAAAAGGACAAAATAGAGAAAATGAATAAGTTGGAAAGTTTAATTTAAAGATAGATGAAATAGAGAAAATGAATAAGTTGGAAAGTTTAATTTAAAGATAGATGAAATAGAAGTGCACTAATATAGATTCATTGTTTGAAGATTTTCAAAAGAAGAACAATGGAGGAGGACAAAGAAGTGTGATAAGAGGTAAAATGATGTTGAATACTTATCAAGATAAGTCATGTCAATGTGTGATAAAGTGTGATAAGAGGTAAATTATTATAGAATGTTCATGAATTAAAGCCAAAACTCAAGTCGATAATAGATTGAATCGAGTGCAAACTTGTCCGAATATAGACAAGAAAATGGAATGGGGAATGGTGAGCCTTAATTATGTTTATAAGGATATAATAATTATAATGGATATGTCTTACGATGCAACTATGAGATGGATATAATCAAACGAAGAATCCTACCATATGAATGATAGACAAAATGTGCAAGGAAGGAGCAAAACAAGTTAGATAGGATTCACGAGATGAAATATTAATGTGTAGGATGGGAAGGAAAAAATAAACAAAAAGCATGAAGAAGCACGAGGAGGAATGATGATGTTAGGAATTGACACTTGTGTAACACCTCAAGGAAAAAAATGTGCACATGATTAGGGATTGATCTATGAAGCGTTAAACACATAAGGATGTAGTAGATGAATATTCTAAATTTATTTTGAAGATGACATGTCTAAACTTAGTTGGAAATAATTGAAAAAAGATGGACAGATGGAGTTGGCAAAGCAATAAATGGTAGAGAGCAATGGGATGTAAGGAACCTATGCATAGGCTCTTTGATTTATAGTTTGACATACAATGTTTACGTTACATGTTTGTAGATGTAAAGTTGGAGTTTAAGGTGGAGATGTAAGATAGGGTTTGAGATAGAGAAGATTAGTGTATTATTAAGTATTATTGTGTGAATGTGTATAATCGTTTAATAAAAATCAATGTAATAAAATGTAATGATATGTTCTTTAATGATTGGATAAAATTGTTGATTATGGATCATGAAATATATGTGTTTCTATGTTTTGATATATAATTTTATATTATTTATGGTTTCAATGTATTATGCTCTGATTCATATGTTGTTGATGTATTTTTTCATTAGTTTAGATTTTATTTTTATAACGGAGTTTTCGACGAGCTTTCACTATATTTTAGCTCACCACTTAAAGTTTTGATTTAAGTGATATTTCTGTATAGAAAATATTTTATTTTTTTCACATAATCTAATTTGTTCCAAATTATAGAAGAAACTAAGATAAAGTAGAACAAAGTCATAATTATAATAGAATTATTCTTGCCCCACCACATCTTGAAGCAATTCTAGTGTTTGAACCCAAACCATCTAATCCAAAATGAAATGGGCATAGAACTTAGAGACTGCCCTTATAAGATTTGTAGAAATTCAAAAAAGTCCACAATGCATATATAGAAGATAAAATATAACCGTCATCCATAAAATATGAAGTAAAAAACAAACCGTTAAAAATAATGACCTGAAAACGTCAGATAAAAGAAAAGACTCAAACCTATAAACATGAATAAGGTAAACATTTTATTTTAATTATTATTTTTAATTATTTCAAAATCAATAATAATAACTTACCACATCAAAAAGCGTTCCTACAATAATAATTAAAGTGATGGTAGACTATAATTTATCTGGGATGTATTCAACCAATTAAATAGTCAACCTAATAATACAAGGATTAAAAAATACAATACATTAAATTAAATGTTCCCAACTTCCTTCACCTGTTTTTATTGGAGTGCTTTACCTTTCGTTCTCATGTACTTGTGTCATTCTCCATGCTGCCCTGTTAGTTAGAAAAATTGTTTAGCAGTTATCCAACCTTTTCCTTTAACAAGTATATCATTTCACTTTAAGGAAACAAACACATAAGTTTAAGGACACCCACCTATTGATCTTGAATCCTTCATCTCTATCTCCATCTCCACCCTCTATAAATACAGGAATTTATTGCATGATTAGATTGACCTTGCATTTATAATTGTGGAGCTTACAAAAGCGCATTGATCGTGATTTTGGAGAATACTGAATCTACATTGATTATGATTTTATATTTTATTAGGCACAGAGAGATCTGTACATTAATAGTAAGAAGACTTAAATGATGATAGGTATTGGATTGCACCAAAGATGTTTAATAAAAAAAAATCGACATTTTAAATAACTATGTTGAATATAATTTAATTATGAAATATTAATGATTTAATATTTCTATAATTCATATTGTTTGAAAAATATGTTTATACAAAAATTTTAGTGAATGTTTCAAATCACTCTGTATGAATCAACATAAAAATATAAATATTCAATTTAAAATATTTTTTCAAAATATAAACATTAATTCAAATAAATAATTATATGACTTTGTATGTAATGAAATTAAATTATAGATATATAAATATTATCAAATAATATATTTTAAATGTAATTAAATGTTTCCTGAAAAAACTCTTAAATAATTTCATATACTGTAAACTACCTTCTAAACTGTTAAAAAGTACTTAACATCCTACATCATTAAAAAAACTGAGATAACTACAGTCAGTAAAATCTATTTAACATTCTTGTTTATTCCATATTTGGTCAAGATTTTTAAGATTCATAAGGATGGATGGTATATGCGTGGATAGAGTTATGTATATGGTCTCATGGATTCGCGGAGGTGAGACTGTAGCTAGAAAGTGCTGTGACACCGAGCCGGCATTGAGCAATGCAGTTCCCGTTTCCACAGTATGCTGGACCGGTCCCGCACCAGTTGTACTTGCTACAACATCGTCCATTGTTGCACCTGAAGTTCCCAGCAGGACTGCATGTTGGATCCGCCATCACCACCCCATCACCGTAAACATTAACATTACTAGCACTGTCACGCTTAACTTGTACGGAGCCATCTTCTGCACTAACGAAGAACAATCTTAATTATTATAAGTTTTTATTATATCTGCATTTAAACCAAAACAAAACTGAAAAGCCTAATCAAATATTAATACTCATATACTATCCAAAATCATTTAAGCAGCACAGACAACACTGCTTTCTCGTTGTTGCAATTCTGGATTGCCAATGTCAATGGTAATGAAGATGAGCCATATTTATAGCAACGAAGAGGTGCAATGTCAGATATATTAATAATAATCTTATATAATATTCATAATATAATTGCTTTTAGCAACCACTTCATCCATTGAAAAGTCTATAGCATCGGTTTGTTTTTTACTCATTTAGGATATTGTTCATTATCATATGCGAAATCTAAACGAAACTAAACATACCTCACAGTACGATCTAGTGAATAATGTTTGTCTTAACTAAGATACTATTGTTTTTTAATTTAAAAGCTGAGGAATGATCTTGTCGGGTTTTAAATTTTTAATTGCATTTAACAAGTACCGTACATCTTGATTGCCCTTTCTCTAGAAAATAATTGTATTCAAAAGTCATTCAAAAATCATTCGGTATTCTTCAGGTCCGAATCCCCATTTTAAACATTTATGTGGAAATAATGTGAAGGTAAATTTAGCTGCCCATTAACTGATCTTAAATATTGCAGATTTGGCAAGACAAACTGTATTTATTGAATAACAATACCTGTCAAAAATTGGTTCGATGTGATACGTTTCCCGTAACCGTTGGTCGTCAAATCTCATGGACATTGATCGTTGAATAGACCAACATAGAAGCGACGATTCGTGTAGTTAGACTAAAACTTATAAGTATTGTATTAACTGTTCACTTGATTGTGAAATGGAAGTCAATAGTACGCGGCTTGAAGATAACGTGTCCTATACTATGCATATAATTGACCCTATCCATTCAATAGAATCGACGATGGTATTTATTACCATGAACAAAAACAGATTTTACGATATCTTAATGCTATGAATATAAGAAGTGAGAATATACACATTAAATAGACGTTAGAAATGTTATTTTCTATCGTGAGTTGAAAGTGACCTTCCTTCCAATTAAGGTGGTGTACAGAGTTAAAAATGGTCCCTACCATTTATTATTTGTATATAGAGAAGACATTGAATAATTTAAGGAAATCATATGAGCATTTAGTTTTTGAAAAAATTCGACATTAATTGTAGTATTGAAGTTTATTGTAACAACATTTTTTTGTTTCAATGGTTTTTTTTGGATGAATTGTATTTTGCTTAGTCGGTTACAATTGATATTGCCTATAGTTGAGGAGCCTTGATAAGAAATTATTACTCACGAACCCTACTGATTCTGAGCAGAAGCCCTAAAACATTTATGTGCTTATCTTTTGTAGGTTTAGATGCCTTATTAGGGTTTAGAAGATCATCTTCCTAGTGATCATTATGAAGATTCATAACATCAAGCGAATTTTTCAGATGCCTATACTTGACGAATGCTTTTGTGAAATCATATTATTTCTATCTATTGTGTACCGAATATGTGATGTCAACAATTGCAGGTGTAAAATATGTGGAGAGTACAATTCTAGGAGGTGCTCATATCAATGCAAGGTTTCTATGTTCTCATTATCTTCTTGGAAAAACCTTGATTATGCTGTCAAATTACGACCATTATTTTGAGAATGGATAAAATATAAATACATATCTAAACACTCAAATTTTATTTTATTGCTTTCTAATTAGAATAGTAGATAAAGATGCTTTTGGTGTCTTACATTTGAATAAAATCTTAGATATATTACATTAATGTGAAATCGTGAAAACCAATTTATAGACCATCGTGAATGATGTCATGATTAGGAGACTAACCCAAGGCATTCAAGAGAATACCAGTGAATTAGACCTTGTACCATCTTCTCATATTCAAACCTCTTGATGATACTACCAAATTGTCATTTGTTCCATCAACCTAGCCTAATATTTGAAAATTTTACATGGCATATATTCATTACAAAAGAGATGTTCTATGTGTATACACATAATATTATTTAACTTTATCATTTACGGATGCTTTATCTCTTGCAGAAATTATCAAGTTTCAATCTCTTTGAGTGCATTCATTAAAGGGTGCACTAAGAAAGGGGTGGGTAGATGATTGGTACTTCACAAGATTATTTTTTAATTATATCATACCTAAACGCACTACAAATATCACTTATCCAACTCCATAGGAAATTCTACTCTTAATATCCCATAAGCTAAAAACACATCTTTCCTACTAGGTCAATCATGGTCAACCTAGTTTTGAAAGTTGAGGTGCATGTTACATAACTAAGTTAGCCATGGTCAACATAGTTCGAGATTGAATGGTAACTATTAAAAACTAGGCCATGGTGGGATGACCTTGTTGGCTAAAATTATGAAAAGATTAAGACCTATCCATTATTATAAATACAACCTCATCTTCAATTCAGTAGAGAGGAGCATTCATTTTCTATATTATTATTACTCATAATTTTACTACATCTGCATTTGAAGCAACCATTGTTTATTGTTTGCCTTGGATGAAAGATAAATTGAATGGTGGGAAGTCATGGATGTAAGTAGGAATATTTTAGCCTAGACTTGATTTCAACTAGTGTGATCCTTACAAAGATACAACAATATCTTTTAAGCCACCATTGGCCAGTGAGGTGGGGAGGATCAAGACACTACAAGTTCCTCCTAAGGTAAGTATCTCTATCTTTTTATATTTCATTTTCTAGATAGATAATACAAAAATTAATAGGTTTGAATCTATAAATCCTTGCTTAAATTACCTCTACACTTATTTTAGTATAGTTATCTAGTTTTCTAGGCTTGCCGTCTTCCACCTTAAGTGATCTAGGCCACCTTTTTCCTACCATGATCCTTTGTTTGTTTTGTTTTTTATAAACCATCTCCCTTTGTGTTTTAGTCTTTGATAACACTAGATATTAATTTCATTAAAATACCTAACTAATGTTATTGCATGATATTAATTTCCCTTGGTTAGGTTTAACATATCCAATTTTTTCATGCTCCAGATATACAAAGTATTGTAATAGATGTTAGTTTTTTAAACTAAAAAGGGGTAAAAATTTATTAAAAGCAGAACATAAACAAGAGAAATTACATAGCTTTGTTCTGGCCAATAAGTTGAGCCAGCTTCTGAGAAAGACTCAGGGGAAGCATCGTATGGTCATCGATGTTCCAAGATGATCCGCATTCAGAGGCCCATTTGGCCAAACAGTCAGCAACCCCATTCCACTCACGGGGGATATACGTGAACACCATAAAATCCAAGGAGGTGCAAAGCTAAAGAATTTGTTGAGCCACTTAAGCCAAATGCCAGTCCACAATTGCAAAATTCCATTCATTTAATAAATTAATCATCACTTGGGAGTCTGCCTCACAAATTATCATGTGCTAGCCCTGTTGGCAGCATTATTGCATAGCAGCTAGGATAGCTTGAGCTTCCATAAGGTTGTTAGTATGGAAGCCTTTGTAAATCGATAAAACAAACTTGATATCCCCTAAGCTGTCGTGCCCCACACCTCCAATGTCGACTACCCCAGGATTCCCCCGAGAGGAGCCATCTATGTTAACCTTGAGGATGCCATCAGCAAGGGGCGTCTAATGCCTAGCCTGATTGGCAGGCTATAGATGCTTTCTAGAGCTCTTCACCCAATGCGTACAAGGAGTAAAGAGTGCACTACTAGAAGAGGTCGATTATAGGCGCGAATAGATGGAAACATCCTCAGGGTCCAGATTCCCAGCAGCGTCACATTTAGCATGAAGGGTCTCCTACACAGACTTGACAATTCTCCCCCACAGAAGCCTGAGTTTAAGGGATCCATCATGAAAAATTCTCCTATTTCTTTCCAGCCATATATTCCACAAGATGAGAGAGGGGCCAATAAACCAAGTAGCCTGGAGGACAAAGGTCTTAGCAGGAGAGTGGCCCAATCGCTCCCAGAAATTAGCAAGAGAGGACGCATGCCAGCATGGGCAATCACACACACTCCACCACAAATGCCAAATTTGTCTAGCAAGAGGACACTAGAAGAAAAGGTGGGAGGCGGTCTCTGCATTACTGTGGCATAAGAAACATATTGAAGGCCCCTGGAATCCACGTTTGCAGAGGCTGTCCCAAGTAAGGCATTTGTTGTAAACCAGAACCTAGAGGAAAAAATTGCATTTAGGCCATGAAAAATAGTTCCAAACTCTCTTCCACCAAGAGATCTCCACTTCTCCAAGAATTTGCTTTGTCAAGGCAAGTTAGCCAGAGGAGACAGAATATTGCCCAGAAGGGGTGCCTCCCCAAGCCAAGACATCATGACCCTGTAATAAGCTGCATCTTTTAGAGGCCAAAATCTGGGATAGCTCCAGCTGGTCCTCCACTGAGCCCCCCGGTGGCCAATCAAAAGAGTCCTTCCTATGGTAGCCAATTGCCATGCCCAAGTTAAAGGCCTCCTTATAATGAACCACCGTGCTCCACCCAGCAGCAAGGAAAGAATCATGAAGAGCCTGCAGATGTGGATGAGAGGATATTAGAGGGGGCAATTCATCCCAAGAATCACTCTAAAAGAGGGCCTCAATGCCACTGTTGCATATCCAAAAAAGACTGTGTTTCACAAGATGAGCTCCCCACTTGAGGGTAACCCACACCATAGAGCCTCTACCCTCAAGAGGCAACCTGACAATGCCAGATGAATCAACACTAGGGTAGTACTTGTGAGACAGGATCTGGGCCCAAAAGTGAGATTGACTAGAGCACCAACACCAATAGAGTTTGGTAGTAAGAGCTTGACTAGACAAGATAACAGAGCGTAGGCCTAAACCCCCTTCCTTTTTTGGTCAGCAAATAGTGTCCCAATTAATAAGGCTCCATCATGTATTTTGCAGGTTATCATTCCAAAGGAATTGATGGGAGAGAGCATCAAATTCCTTAAGGAAGCACACTGATGCAGCCTGCACCATGCTCCTATATATGGGAAGAGCTTGAATCACAAATTGCAGAAGAATCACCCTGCCAGTAGTAGAGAGCCACCTATGAGTCCAGTGATTCACTTTATGTCTTAGTTTGTCAAGCACATTCTGCCAAAAAAGCCTAGGCTATCTTCCCACAACAATAGGAATCCCCAAGTATGTCAGGGGAGAGAATGAATTTGAAACCTCAGGATAGTAGCAATCCTCCTCCAAATGGACTAGGGAGTATTGAAGAAAAAAGGAAGGACTTGTGATTTTTAATTTTCTACCCTTAGGCAGCTAGATAAGTATCAAGGATAAGCCGAAAAGCATCAGCTTCTTGAATCTGAGCTCTCCCAGCAAGGGCTATGTCATCAACAAACTGGAGGTGGGTCAACATAGGTAAGCCATTCCCCCATCGCCATCCATGAAGCAAGTTTTGAGAGACACGAGATTTGATGAGCCACCCAAGTCCCTCAGCCAAAATGATAAACATGTAAGGAGAGAGTGGATCTACTTAGCGCAGTCCTCTAGATGTGCTAAATAGTTCTAAGGGCTCACCATTAATCAAGATTGAGAATGAGGGAGTGGTAACATAGCTCAGAACCCATCGAGTCCAGTCCTGGTTGAAGCCAAAAGCCAAAAGAACTTTGTGCAGAAAACCCTAATTAACCCTGTCATAGGCCTTCACCATATCAAGCTTGATGAACATGGCACGCTCTTGAGAAGTGCTCATAGAATGAATAGCCTTAGAAGCCATAACCACCCCATCTAAAATTTGTTTTCCAGCTATGAAACCCCCTTGTTCCTCAGAGATCATTGTGGGAAGACAAGCTTTAAGTCTCTCTGTTAGGAGCTTAGTAATGATTTTATAAACCACATTGCAGAGAGCAATGGGTCTAAAAAAGTCTAGTTGATTAGCCTGTTCCTTCTTCGGAATAAGGACCAAAAAAATGGAATTCAGAGCCTTGAGCATCTCTTTGATGGAATAAGATTCTTGGACCACTTCCAGCAGATCATGATTAATAATATCCCAAAAGTCTTGGAAACATTTAGTAGGGAAACCATTGGGTCCTAGGGCTTTACCTTTTATTAAGCTAAAGACCACCCCTTCCAATTCTGGCAAGCCAATTGGATGCATGAGAGAGTCATTCATTCCCGGTGTCACAACAGATGGAATGAACTCTAACACTGTATTTACAGCCAGTTCATCTAAGGGAAGGTCATCAGAGAAGAGATCAGAATAAAAATGAATAACTTCCCTAGATATGGCTTGGGAGGAGGTCAGCCGCGTCCCATCTGTGGTATCAAGAGAAGTGATGAAATTCTTGTTATGCCTACCCTGCACAGAATTGTGAAAGAAAGCTATATTCCTATCCCCCTCCTAGAGCCAATCTATTCAGGCCTTCTGTTTCCAATAGATTTCCTCATGGAGATCCCATTCTACTAAGTCCGTAGTAGCTTGAGATTTAGCAACAAAAAGAGCTTTCGTCAACCCTGCATCTTGAATTTGCCTGGTAATAACATCTAGCCGATCTTGCACCTTCTTCTTCATAGAGTGAAGATTGCCAAAACAATGCTTGTTCTAGTATTTCAGTTTCCACTTGACATATTGCAATATTTTTGAGAAGGAGTGCATTGCAGTGCCATATTCGAGCACTCCCTATCTCCACCAGTGGGCCATCAGGTAGTGGAGAGAGGAGTCACGCAGCCACATCAGTTGAAAATTGAAATGAGGCTTCTTGGGGCTCACAACATACCTAGTAGAGAGCTTGATCAGCCAATGATCAGAGCCTCTCCAGTCAAGAATTTTAGATGAGAGCGACATAGAGACAGAGAGACAAAAACAAGAAACAAGGAACCTGTCTAGGCATTCAGAGATGGCCTCATTCCCACTTCTTCAATTACTCCAGGTGAAGAGGACATTAAGAGGCTTAACATCAGAGAGATGTAAAGGCTTGATATTTTGCTAAAATAGCTTAGAGGAGGGACTCAACCTCATCAATCCACCACTCTTCTCTTCTAGACTAAGAACCAAGTTGAAATCCCTAGCAACAATCCATGACAAGAAGGGGTGGCAGCTTCTGACAAACTGAATATGTTCCCAAAGCTTGAGCTAGCCAAGAAAATCAGTAGGAGCATATACCATAGTCACTAGGATCAGCTCCCTAGTTTCCAGAGAGGAAGCCACCATTGAGAGGGCTGAAAGGCATGACATCCAGTGAAGTGGCACAACTTTCCTTGGATCCCAACCCATAGTGAGACCCCCAGAGTTCCCCATAGCGCCAACACATTGCCAATGGCTGAAGAACCAAATATTAGGAGCACAAGTAAGCAAAGAATCCACAAAAAGATTGGTTTCTTGAATACAAAGAATCTCTGGAGTATGATCAATCACCAATTAACGTGTAGCTTCTTGTCTGGGGGTGCTATTCAAACCCCTCGCATTCCAAGATAGAACAATCATGGAGTAGAGTGAGGGAAATGTACATCCAGGGTCTTAACCACCCCTGAATCTATTAGCAATTCACCTGTAAGTTTAAGTTTGTCTTGGTCCTTCTTCTACCCAACTCTGGAAGGGGTAGTAAAGGAAGCTTTCTTGAATGGTATTTGCATTAGACCCAGAGCCGAAGATGATCCCTTTTCTTTACTGGATGCTCCCCCATCTTTAACCAAATCTGCTTAGTAGACATCCTTGTCCTGTGAAGTAGGAAGAACCATCAGGGCACCAGCCTTAGGATTAAGAGCAGCCTCCGTGGGCTGCTGGACAATCATATCCTGAGAGTCATTAAGAATAGGATCCCTCTCCTCTAAAACAAGATCCCCACACTGATTTGCTAGAGGAATTCCTTCTTCAATGGCCATATTGTCAAGAGCCTCAAATCAATTAAACCCAACGTCCATTTGCTGGTCTATATGTAGATGTTTCTAACCACGCCCCTTGGCCTAGCGCTGAACTGAGATAAAACCCTCCATATTTGGGCTAATAGAGTTCACTGGGCATTGTCCTTGGCTTACCGAGTTCAGATGAGCTTTCCCTTTTTCTGCCCTATCAGACTAAACATTTCCAGTTCCCAGATGCGTAGGTTGTTCATTCCCTTTACCCTCATAAGCCATCCTTGGCTGAGATGGTCCATCAGGTGTGCCAGCCCCTTTAGAGGCATGAGGGCATTGACACTATAAATTCCCATACACATGCCAAATTCGGTAGTGGAAGGGAATAGCTTCATAATCTAGCTGTCGAAGCCAAGAGGAAGATCCCAAGCAAATTTCCATAACATTTGGAAAAGGGTTATTTAAATCAATATCAACACAAATATGAGCATAAAAAATAACCTTTTTGTCTAATGATTGGTGTGCTATTACAGTTGGAGTCCCAAGCATGGCCACAATTTGACGTAGGATGTCCTCGTGCCAGAATTCTAGAGGGAGTCGTGGCAGGCGAACCCAAACGGGAACTCAAGATGGAAAATCCTTAGTTGAGTTAAACCCCATGTGCCATGGTTTGATAAAAAGACCAATACGATCATAAAAGTAAGGACCTCCTTCAAAAATTTGATTTCAATCAGCCGCAAAGGAGAAATTCACCATGAAGTAGTTGTTACCAGCCAGCATAATATCAAAATCGCCTTCCACCTGCCAAGAATAGTGGATCCAGGCATCCAAGGCCAATAGGGGAATTCAAATTCCAAGAAATTTATAGATCAAAGCATGTGAGGATAGGTATTCCACATCCTCCTTTACAGCGTCTGGAGAAATAACCAAAATAGGATGATCCTGACTACGCGGAAGGTAGCCATTAACCTTGTGAATCTTCAAGCGTTCACTGACATAGAGGGTTTCTCTGTCTTAAGAGTCCACCCTGGGTTGGGGTCGATCTCCATTATGGCCTGTCACAGGCCTGTCACTCTTGGAACCCCCGTGCGCATCCTGCTCCTCGACGCCACTCATCGCAGCCTCCTGTAATAGATGTTAGTTGATTACCTTATTTGATCTTGGATTTAATAGGTAGGATAAGTTTTAGTTCTATCTTAACATGATTTATAAATTTTAGTGAACTCAATGTGAATTTAACCCTTGCATTGTAGTTTTTCATCTACATGCAACTAGGCCACAAAATTTGACCCAATTTTATTCACTACTTTTTGATTTTTAACTCCAACAAACTAGGCCATGTAGTTCAACCCAGTTTCATTTTGCTTTATAATTCTCATCTACAAGAACTAGTCAACGTAGGTCTACCTAGTTTTATCTACTACTGTATTATTTTCATATATAGTTAATTAGGTCAAGACAGGTTGATCTAGTTAATATTTTATAGGTTTTTAGTTTTCTAGTTCAACCAACTAGGTTAACATAGGTAGACCTAGTCTTATTTTATTGTTTATAGATTTTTCCTCTATAGGATTAAATCAATCCTAAACAATCTAACGCTAACTATATTTTTCCAACAAACTTCATTATATAGGATGACCTAGTTTCACCATTCATATCTACAACACTCATCTATGTGAGCCAACTAAGTCAACCAAGGTTGAGCTAGTCATATTTATTTAGTTGTTCTAACTGACTAATTTGGCCTAGCCTGACCTAGCTTACATTTTTACCTTTTTCTATTAGATCAAAAAAATAGAGTTGTTAAACAATTTTTGTAATTTTCTTTCCCCATTAGACAACTCAATATTTTATTTTTCACTCATAGTTTCAAGCTGATTATTTTGTCTGTTCATCTAGATCAGCCATGGACGACCTAGTTTTATGTGTTTCTACTTTTTGCATAAGTAACATAATTCACTTTATTTTTAATAGTAATTAATCTCACTTTGATTTGAAAAGAGATTCTCATTTTTTATTCACATTAAATTGTGTGGCAAAAGTTTTGAAATTACTTATCTATTATCGTGAAGGGCTACAAAATAATTTGTTTATGGTTCTACTTTATCATTTACAGATATCATGGTATGAGTATATTTTACCAATCATCATATCCATAGTATTGATCTCAACACATAATTATTTTCCATGTACCTCATGATATTTATCAAACACATAGGATTTCCCTTTTTATTGAACATTAGGAAGCAAACCATGTGTCTGATTGTGTAGTGCACCAGTTAAAAGCTAGTGTCGAGAAGTTACTCTTAGCCTACCCTTGAAATCTAGTTTAGTGGGCTACGAGAATAATACTTCCTCCATATTCATTACTTTGAAATATCAGTCTGACACTGTCAAATAGATAATCATCTTTGAGAGCCTAAAAATTAGTCAAATGATTTTACTAAATCTTCCTTATCTTCCTTTTAGATAGTTAGTTATCAATAATAATTACAAACATTCGTTCTTGCTTGTTTCTTGTTATTCTCTTTAGTATTGTAGGATATGTTAGCTAATGTTGATACATTTCAGTGTTTTGTGTTTCAACTAAGTCAACCAATGTTGATCTAATTTTCTGTGTGTGAATAAAATATGTCGATCAAGTTCGACTTAGTCTCCTATACTCTATTTTTTTTTATCAAAATATATCTTCTCAAATTATTTATTTCTTTTACTTTTAAATTATTTCCCATATCTAACTACATCCACCTTGGTTGAGCTAGTTTTATTTCTTTATCTTTCCTATAAAACTATGTCAACCCTTGATGACCTAGTTTTATTTATCTATATTTCCTATAGAACTTTATTGACCATGGTTGACCAAATATTATTTATTTATCTTTCATAATAAACTAGTTGAACCCAGCCCACTTAGTTTTATTTATGTATTTTATATAGAACTATGTTGACAATGGTTGGCTTAGTTTTATTTCTATGTATTTTCTATATAATTACATCAACCCTAGTCAACTAAGTTTTATTTATCTTTATTTTATATATAACTAAATCACCCCTAGTTGACTTAGTTTGATTTCATAATGATGCCATATTTTCAACTTTTAATTAGTTAAGAGAAATGCATAATCAAAGATTTAATTCATAATCTCACGTGTATGTTCACTTCTTATTAAACTATTGAATTGCTTCTTTCATGTCTTCTTGATCCAAAATAAATTATTACATCATGCAAACCTAAATTTTGCATTTTCAAGGTAAAGAAAAATTAATAAAGTGGAATCTACTCACCCTAGTCCTCCTCTTGATGCTAGTGTTGGAAATCCTTCTCTACCCAACAATATTACTTCTCTCATTGATACTACTAGACTCCTTGATCAAAAACCTCAAAAAATGACCAATATACAAATTACTTATGCTAATAAAATGATGAAAATGTAATCTCATATATTATAAATGGCTAGTCAACCACCTTATGTCATCATGAATTAACCAACCATACTTTTTTCCTTCCTCCTCTTAGATATGTCAGTGATAATATCATCCATCAACCTCCCATGCATAAAATAATCTTCAACATCTTCAAAGTGAACATTTAGCTCCATTAATCATATCCATAGATATTGGAAACATTTATCCAACTATTACATATGATGGAACTAAGGACCCCACTATCTTTCTTAAATATTTTTTTAATCTCCTATATTTTTCTAGTCTCTATAAGGAATGGGATGATCTATGTACTTCACTTGTTATCCTGATGTTTGTATTTACTAGTTTGAGTGTCCTAGGTCCTTGATGTTGGTAGTTAATATCTTTGCTCACTTTCCTAGTGTGTTTCGTTCTTGGTAAGGATGTTCACATCACCCATGGTAGCACCTCACATTCCTTATTTACATCACATTATTCACACTATCACTTTCTAGGATATTGATTTTATATTACCACATCCTTGATCATATATACCTACTTAGGCCTCTTATTTTATAGTTTTTGAGTTGTATTGTAATACCTTGGATAGTACCAAGTTTTCTTCACAAACATCCACTCACATTTACTCACTAGAACATCTAATTATCATAATATTAATGTTAATATGTGCTTGTGTTTTACCACATCAAATTTTAGAACAAGCACTATGTTTGAGTCATCGTTATCTAAATATTTTGATTCATTTATCCATTATCCTTGTTTTATTTTTATATGCTTCACTTTTATTACATAGAACATTTTACATTCTTACATATTTTTATTGATGTTTGACTTGACATTCTTGTCTTACATTTTGATTTACATTCTTATTTTTTCTCATTTCTTTTTCTTTATGTTTGATTTGACATGATTATCTTACATGAGGTTACATTTAGTTTGCTTACATATATTTGTTTGATTTTTCTCACAATTATATTTCATTTCCTTACAATGTTTTTCATACTTTTTTCACGTAATTTAATATGTTATAATTTCATCTTTTTTCTTTTTTCATTACATATTTAGTATTTCCATTCTAATGTAGCCTTTGTGATCCCAAAATGCTAAGTAGTTTAATTAGTTTTGAGAGTTATTCATTACTACTTTTACCATGATTTGCATGCATGGAATACTTATATTTTTAATCCTTGTATGCCTAGGGTTTATCAAATACAGGTATTAGAACATCCATGATCGAGACTATGATAGTCATATGTCATCATTTAGGAAAAATGTAATTCAAGGTATGTATGTGTTACATTCAACTACATCTACTTACTATCATTTTAATTCTACATTTTACTAAAAAACATTAGTTCAATTTCATGCACCATTATGTTAATTCTCAAATCACCATCTCTTGTTACACTTTCATGACACATGATGAGATTTGAGTGGGGCATGCATATACATAAAATATTTTTTAACTTTGTCATTTACTGATGTTTTGTATCTTGTTGGAGCCTATCAAGTTTAAATTTATCCGAGCGCATGCCATAAATGGTGCAATGTGAAATGGGTGGGCAAACCATTAGTGCTTTGCAAGACTATTGGTTAATTATATCATACCTAAACTCACTAGAAATACCGATTAGCCACTAACCTATAAAATTTTCCTCTCAATATCCTCTAACTAAGAAAAAAATAGATTTTTACAATGAGGTATACCATATTTAACCTAGTTGTGAAAGTTATGATATATATTACACAACAAGGTTGGCTATGGTCGACCTAGTTTGAGGCTGGATGGTAACTTTTAAAAAATTGGGTCATGGTGGGATGACCTTATCAAATGAAATTAAATAAGGATTAGGAAATATCCATTTCTATAAACAAAACCTTCACTGTGATCCAATAGAGAGGAAAATTAAACGTCATTTTATTACAACCTCTAATTCTATTACATCTACATTTGAAAGATCCATTTCATAAGGTTTGCATTGGAAGAAATATAATTTATATTGTGGGAAATATTCAATGAAACTATAAATATATTATCCTAGATTTGATTTAAACTAGTGTTATCCTTACAAAGACATAATAATCTATTACAAAGCACCATTGGCCATGGGGGAGATTGAGACTCAACAAGTTCTGTCTAAGGTAAGTATATCTAAGTTTTGATATTTAATTTGATTGATATATATTTCATAAAGTATTAGGTTTTAATGTTGAACTCCTTGCTTAAATTACCTCTACACTTAAACTTAATTTATCTATATGGTTTTTTAATATTTCCATCTACTACATGAGGTGATCTAGGCCACTATTTGATTCCTTGTTTGTTTTGTTTGTTTTAAACCACCTCCCTTTGTGTTATAGACTTTGATAACATTACATTAGATTTAAATTTATGAATTAAAATACCTAGATAGGATTATTGTATGATATTATTTTCCTATAAGGTATGGAACCCTATATTTTATTATTTTAATAGATAAATTTTCCCTTAGTTAACTTTAATGTATCCAATTTGGTCATGCTCCCAATATAAAAATTATCATAATAAATGTTTATTATTACCTTTTTCAATTTTTGATTAAATTAGTAGGATATGTTATATATCTATCTTAATCTATTGTATATACTATGTAGGGATGTTAGGATATGTCTTTCTCCTAGTGTTAATTCATTGCCCTCATCTAGTAGGTCATGTCCTCCTCCCTTGGTATTTTACTTCCTAAGGTGACTCATCTCCTTGCATATAATATATATTTATCCTATGGGGTATAAAATGGAGGTTATCTAGTTCTAACCATACGTAAATGTCCATAATCCCAAACATTTAATAGCCTTCATATTACTAGCTTATCACCTCATCCATAAGGGTATTGCATTCTCACATGCACACATACATGCGCACACACACACACACACACACACACACACACACACACACACACACACACACACACACACACACATGTGCGTGCGTGCGTACACACACACACACACACACACACACACACATGTACATGCACATGCATGTATAGAAATGTGTGTGTACATTCACATACACATAATGCACCTAGTCATATACTATGCTCCTTGCCTCTATCTATTTTATCACTTATCAGATGTTTTAGGTGTATGGTACATAATGCAGTCAATGATGGGGGTCCAAATAAAGGAAAGGTTTATCCTTGAAAGCTTCCACTCAATCACATAAAATAAAAATGAGTCTGGAACTAAAGATCACAGCTTTTTTATTTATTTATTGAGGAAATACATAAATTATACACATAACACACTCAATCACTCTCCTTATGAATACAACAGAAGAGGAATGATGGATATAGTCCATCCTTGACCTAACATTTTTATCTAATCCTCTAATATTCCTCCTCAAGAACCTAAACCTAGCTAGAACATACTCTCTAACTTCAATCTTCCTACTCCAAAATATTCCCTTGCCTTTTATGCCTTGTTGAGTGAATCTTGGATACCTAGTTAAAATTAAAAATTCTCAAAATGGGCACTCAAACATTTTTAGATATTATTGAGAGTGTCCAATTGATGTACATGAAGCCATTACTTACTATATAATGGTAGTTACATAATCAGCACAATGGTTTCCTAAATTTTGATTAGCAAAAACTTACATTAGTTGAAAGTTTTGTCATAAAATATATAACTCTTTATCTCATTAACAAAATCTGTTTTGATTTTTTTCCTGGTACAACTGGTCTGTTTTTCAATCTTTCTAGGTCATCTTGAAATTTTAATTGAACCTAAAATCATAGAAGCACCGAATATCTATTTATGGGTGGTATAATATTGTGTGACTTCCTAATGCTTCTACATAAAACATGTATGGTAAGCATATAACATCTTAATGCTCTCAAATTTATGATAGATGTTAGAACCATCATTTTGACAATGGTAGTAAAGGAACAGTTGTAGCCTTCCACATTGTTAGGTAATTACATGACTTTTATAAACCTTTTAAATCAAAAACGTGCCTCGTCCACCAAACGTGTTCTACACTATATATACTACCAGCCTCAGAAACATTAGATTGACCTTCCATGCCTAATCTCAACACTTCCTTCTATTTTTATTCTACACAAACTTTTATTGATAATTTTTTATATCTCAATCTTATTCTTACCTTCAATATACAAATCTTCAACCTAATTTTCCTCTATATTTGGAAAGATAGGGTATTACAGTTCATCCTTTGACAGTGCATCCATGAATGACAGAGTAGCATATATATTTAGCGAACTATTTTATTACATTACTTTTTTAGTGTTTTCTGTTACGCCCATGGATTTTCTAGAGCCACCCTCCTCGACGGTTGGTTATACATTTTAGGTAAATTGTCATGTATAAATAGCATTGTATACATTGGTTTTAATCAATCAAAAATTAAGTTTTCTGACAATCTCTGGTAGCAGAGCCTCCATAGCAAAGAATGACGTGGAAGACCAGTGTAGAAGCGGTAAAGCGGCAGAAGCCTGATCTCGATGCAGCAAAAGTGTGGGGAAGGAGAACGCTCTTCGATCTGTGCTGGAGAAACCTGCAAAGGAGAAAGCCTGAGCATCGACGTCTAGGTATTGCCAAACCCAAAAGAATTTATCCTTTGAGGACGTTGTCGGTTTGGCCTTCGAGATGGTTAAGTTTTCCAAGGGGCAGAATGTGTTCATTATGGAAGGCTACTATTGTGGGTGCCCATGCTCACTAATCCTACTGTAGAAATGCCATCTCCCACACAGTCCTGAGAGGAGCCACAGATGAAGGTGTTTGTTAGCAAAGCCAAGCCTGAAGATGGAGAAGTAGGTGTCTATTCCTTCATTTTGACTGTGAGAAGCATAAGTCTATTAAAAGGCTTTTGAGCTGTGGATATTGGGGGGATCACCTATTAGGGACCCAAGCTGGAAGGATGGTAATGGCATTTTGGTCTATGTTGCATAGCCTATTAATTTGAGCCAAGTTGTGGTTAAGACATGACTATGTATATCACAGATTCCCAAATCTGAGAAAACGACACAAGTCGCGAAGGATAGGACGCATTTCTCATATTTGTTAAATGCATTAGCATTGAAGCTGTGAAATGATGGCACTCAATTGCCAGCAAGATAACCGACTTGACATACTGGAAGTCTATAACATGCATGATCATCAAGGTGTCAAAGTCGAACAAGATCATGGTGCAGAAATCAATGGTTCCTATTAAGACGGAAGAGGCACATAGCTCTTCAATAAGGTACATATTTTTAATATAGAATTTTGAAGCAATGAATATTACTTTAATAGATTTCCAAAATTTTATAAAAGTATAAATGTAAAATAGAAATAGAAAATCTCTGCATCCAAACTCCCTCTCTCAGATGCCAAATTACTTAAAGGGTCAAATTATGCTACTTGGAAAACAAAGATGCGTATGATCCTTCAGTTTGAAGGATTATGGGGCATCATGATAGGAATTGTACAAGTTCTCACTAATCCTAATGCACTCATAAGGTATGAAATGACTAATCCTAAGGCCCTAATGTTGATTATGCTAAGTGTAACTGATGACATGCAACAACATATCAGGGATGCTGACAAAGTAAAGACAACATAAAACAAATTAGCAACTATTTATGAGGCAAAGAATAAGATGAATATCCTCCATCTGCAATAAATACTTCACACTCTTACTATGGAGTTCAATGAAAAAGTTGAAGAATTCTTACGTTGAGTGGCTGAGATACGAACAAAGTTATTAGCACTAGGTGAGATGGTAGATGATGAACTCTTTATCCAAATCACCTTGTGAGCACTCCCTTCCTAATTTAGAGTGTTCGTCATGACACTAAATGTATCCAAACAAAAACTATCATTCGAAGAGCTTATGAACCTATTGTAGCAAGAAAAAGCTATCAACTCAACTCAAGATGAGTTTGAAGTTAAGGCTCTTATCTCAAAAAATCAATGAACTCAAAAGTCTCACAAGGGACCTTCAAAGAAGCAACAACAAAAACAACAACAACAACAACAACTTTCTAGTCATCAATCACAAAATTCAAAGAGGTGGTATCACATATGTCAAACCAACACTCACAACATGGATAACTATTGGTATAATAGCCAAAAACAAGGGTCTACCAGCACTTCAGGGCGTAATGATTCTTAAAAATAAAAAATACATCCCTGCCAATGGAAACAGAAGGGACATCTCACTACTCAAAAAAATGATGGATTTAATGAAGAGACCTTTGATAAAGACAAGAACATAGTACTAGTCTCTCAGATCTTGCAACCCATGAAGAATATTTTGTTGATTGACTCAGGTGGCACTGAGCACATGATAGGGGATAAGAAGTTGTTTGATTCACTGATGGAAAAACCCACTAGAGATCAAGTTAATATCACTGATAATAAAGAGTATGTGACAATAAGAATACGTCAAGTTACCATTCCCTTCGAAACACAAAAATGTGTACTTACAAAGGTAATATATTTCTTAGATTGACATCCAATCTCTTATCAGTCAGTTATTTTTTGAACCATCAAGTTAAGGTAGAGTTTCTTGTTGAAAATGGCCTCAAAACCTATTTGATTTCACGAAAAAGTAAAGTTCTTACTAAAATTTTTTTGAAAGATAAATAATTTACTTTAGATGTTATTTCATCTTCTATAGTAGCTCTATCTACCTCAAAGGTAAAATCCACTACCCTCTGGCACTACTGTTATGGTCATTTATTAGCTGGATCTTTATACAAACTAATTTCTAAAGGGATGGTACATGGACATCCCAAGTTGTCCAGTTCATTACCCATTTGCCTCAAATGCCCTGTAGGTAAGCAACATAGGGATTCATTCAAAGAAAGTTCCTTTCATGCAAAGAATCATTTGCAAGTTTTACATACTGATCTAAATGCCCACTACCTACTTTATTTTCAGGATACAATTACTTCCAACTGTTTGTGGATGACTACTCCTAGAAGATGTGGGTATTCCTCCTCAAAAAGAAGAGTGAGGCCCTTCATCATTTCCACGTATTCTATCAACAGGTTGTTAAAGAGATCGGACAACCTCTACTTCACCTCTACTCAGATCGAGGTGGGAATCACATCAAAGAATTTTTTGGCATCCCTGAACCACCAAAGAATAAAATACAATTTGATTGCTTCCTACACACCCCAATAGAAAGGCATTGTTGAGCAATGCAATCACACCATGATGGAAATAACTAATTGCATGCTATCAATAACAAATCTAGAGAAATGTTATTGGGTAGAAGCAGTCTAGATAGTTGTTTATATTCTCAATAAGGTACCAACAAAAATTTTAAAGGACAAATCCCAGACGAGGTATGGAGTAGTAAAAATCCATCGATTTCTCATCTACGAGTATTTGGTTACACATCATATATGAATATACCAACTCAAAAGAGCAAGAAACTTGAGTCCAAAACACTCTCATGCATCCTATTGGGCTATAACACTACCTTAAAGGCATATCATCTCAAGGATCCTAAATTGAGGAAAATCTATGAAAATAGAGATGTGGTTTTTGATCAGTCATCCTTTGACTTAGTGATGCATAATGGAAAATTAATACCAACCACCTCTTACCAATTACTTCCTGAGTCATATGATGAGGAGAATTCTCACCAAGAAGAAGATCTATAAGGGGAGTTGTATGTTGATCTTGGAGAATTAGAACATCCACTAGCTAGTTCTTCACCTCAACAAAGCAATTCTTCACAAAAACAATAGAGTTCTCATATGAAGTGGGTATTTGGCACCAACAGAGACTCGCATACTTCATCTGGAGTCAAAACAGGGAGTCGAGCAAAATATGAGATAAATTTTGCACTCACGAGTATAATAGTTGATAGATCCAAACCTGATAATGTTCATAAAGATTTAAATCAACCATAATGGAAGAAGGCAATGGATGTTGAGTATGATTCATTCATGAAGAATTGAACTTGGGAACTGGTTGATTTACCTATAGCAAAGAAACCAATAGGTTGCAAATGGGTTTTCAAAAAAAAAAACAAGGCAGATGGATCCATAGACAAACACAAAGAATGACTTGTAGCAAATGGATATGCTGAGAAAGAGGATATTGACTATGAAAATACCTTTGTACCCACTACAAATATCAAGACCATTAGATTTATGTATGCACTAGCATCATAGAATGGATGGTGACTTTAGTAGATGGATGTCAAAAGTGCTTTTCTTAATGGTGATCTAAAGGAAGAAGTATAGACGACCCAACAAGAAGGATTTGTTGATGAAAAACATCCTAAAATGGTATTTCACCTCATCAAATCACTTTATGGATTGAAACAAGATCATAGGGCATGGTACACCAAATTAGATTATCACCTTTTATAGCATGATTTTACTCATAGCTCCTTGGATTCTAACTTGTACATAAAGAAGGTAGGAACATAGATCATCATTCTTGTTTTGTATGTAGATGATCTTGTGATCATAGGAATTTCAGAAGATTAGGTTGATATTGTGAAGAATCACCTCAAAATATCCTTTAATATGACTTATTTAGGATTACTACATTATTGTCTTCACCTAGAGATATGGCAAGATCTAAATCATATTTTCATCTCCAAAATAAATATGACAAGACACTCCTATAAAAATATAGAATGTTAGATTATAAGCCACTTTCAACATTGATGGAGAAACATTTACAACTCTTTCGATTCTAGGACTCACCTCAAGTAGATGTAACTCTCTACAGATAACTCATTTGGAGTCTCATCTACTTGATCTACACCAGACTAGATATATATTTTGTTGTGAGCTATCTCTCAAGATTTATGTAGTAACTGAAGAAATGTCACTAGGTTGTAGCAAAACATGTTTTGAGATATGTCTGAGGTACACTTAAATATGGTCTAGAATATAAGAAGAATAATCAGTTCTTCTTATAGGGATACACTGACTCGAACTATGTCAGATGCATTTATGATAGAAATTCAATGTCATGATACATATTTCATCTCGGATCTAGACCAATCTCATGGATTAGAAAGAAGCAAACTATTTTTGTTCTCTCATCTACTAAGGCAAAGTATCATGCTGCACATGGCGCTGTGTGTGAAGCAATATGGTTATGTTGCATACTAGTTGATATGGGCTATAATCAAAAGAAACTAGCCATCATTCATTATGACAATCAAGGTGTGTTAAATGTTATGAATAATCTTGTTTATCATGAAAGAATAAAGCACATAGAGGTCAAATGTCACTACATTCAAGAATAAGTTTTAAACCACCACATCCAACTCCAGTACTACCCTACAGATGCATAGATAGTAGATATACTCACCAAATCCATTGGAAAGGTGGAATTTAAACTATTTAGGGAGTACATTTGTAAAAATAATGTAATAGGGGGGAATGACAACACATCCATGAATGACAGTGTAGAATATATAATTAGTGAACTATTTTATTACATTATTTTTTAGTGTTTTCTATTACACCCATGGACTTTCTAGAGTCCACCCTCCTCGGTAGTCGATTATGTATTTTAGGTAAACTATCATGTATAAATAACATTTTATACATTGGTTTTAATCAATTAGAATAATTTTTTCTAACATCCTTAATTAACACAAGGATGTAAAATGTATAACAAGATAAAACTTATGATTATACTTATTTTCACTTTACTTAAATTAAATTAAAGTGTATCTATGCCCATCATTATTTACACTCATGGTGTTATATATTCCATCTTATGACGTATCTCTATCAATTTATAGATCCTCCAATAAAACAAGGCATGCACATATGAGTAAGACCTTATATAATACCTTGTCACAATATATACCAACATACGTATCTTATTCATAACGTTCCCTCACACTACTATTTTTCACTTATGAAAACTAAACAAATGTATATAGTATTGGGTGTATTTTAGACAACAAATTCAACTTACATATCATCTCAATGGACATTATATTGTTTGAACTTCCACTATCGAACATAACATTGAAACACTCACTATTACATTTTTAACCCATGGTATGTATTTAGATATGAGTTTCTAGTTTGTGGATAGCACAATTTTGAATTAAGTCATATGATCATTTCAATGGCTTCATATTGGTAGTAGGGTTTCGTAGGGTGTGCCTATAACATAAATAGTTAATACAATGAAGGTATTGATTCATATCATGTCTTCACATTAAAAGTTATGATTTTACTATAAGGTTTTATATGTATCTCCTTTGAAGTAGCACATAATTTATTTAATTATTGATATTTTATTTAAATCATAATACAATAAATTTCTATGATTATAATTTATTGGTGATTTGATATTATTACATGTGGTATTAGAGATTTGATTTGGGAAAAAGTGTGGAAAAACCCCTAAATTTTGAGAATAAATTATATCTTCTAAATTGTTAAAAAAAATTATAAGAAAATATAATTGAGTATGGATAAGTTTTCAAGGACAATTAACAAAATCTAGTTTTCAATGATTTCAGATATTAAAATATGATACTAGACACTTGACAATGTCACTTATTATCTACCTTCACCATGCATGACTTGTATACACATACATACTTCTCATTCATAATTATCTCACATACACATGATTGATATGAGTATAATCATCCTTTTTTTATTTTAGTCACCTACAAAAACCTCATAATCTATGTCTTACTTGACCCTCTTACTCCAATGTCTTCAAATCATCAGATCCACATTCATTTCTTTTTGACATTAATGGAAAGCTTTGACCTTTTTTTCGATGATTTTTTTAGGGTGATGTTGTTATCCCTCACCCAAAATGAATATTTTTAAAATATATATCATTACTATGAGTTGACCCCTTTTCCTAAAATGCCACTGGCCAGGGAAATTACCCAAATGGACTCATATAAATAAAATAAGAAACACATACTTGATACTCACTTGTAAACTATATGTCTAAAAAAAATACACTACAACATATTCAAGAAAAAATACCTTATTCTTATCCAAAAAAAAAAATCAATTCATAGGAGCAACCATTAATGAATTTTGAATCACACCAAGCCAAGTTAAAAATGCAAATTATCAAGTATCAAAATCTAGATCACTAGGTGTATTCATATATCAAAGAAACATAATTGCACAATAAAAATAAGTGGAATAAATAGTTGTGGATTTAATTCTAGATTAGGAATATTAGATACATAGGTAGTCTTCAATCATCAATGATGTTTAGTGTGGTCAACATGTCCAATTAGAGTTCCTAAATGTTTTACAGTTTTCATTCCTTCATAAGTTGACCTAGTATTTCAAAGAAAATTAGATTAAGTTATTGAGTTGAACATATGGTCAAGAATAAATATCACACACACGTAGATATAAAAGGAATGTATAATGGACTATATAGTCAAAATACCTCAAAGTAGCCTATGATAAAAATATCAGGCTATAACAAGTTTTGTTGATGTTACTTAGCCTAACATTAGTGATCTTGCATATATAGATAGTTATTTCCAAATATAAGCTACACAAAGGCCTACTTAGATCATTTTTCAATTGTTAGAAGTCAAATACAGTCAATGTGCGAATGATAAAATCTAATAATCTTGATCTTTTTATTATTTTATATATTTAGAACATGCTATTGTAAAAATGATTTCAATATTTTATATTCAAAATGATACTTAATTACCATACTTTATGATCAAAATCACATTCTAGTTTTTTAATTAATTAGGGTTCACATAATAAATTAGGGTAAGTCATATTAGTGAACCCAAAAATTACTCAAACAATGTGAAACCCTAGGTCTATCTTAAGATTTCATCATTTTTCTTAGGATTGTAAGATTTCTACCTCAGGTTTCAGATCTTTTCATAATTGAAGTAATGGATGAACATCGATTCTTTTTTTTATAACTCAAGATATTATTTTAATGATTTCATATTATTATACTTTTATAAGTGTAATTTGGATCAACTATATACTTTAATGGATAAAATCTTTATATAGTAATAAGGCTAACACAATAAAGAAAAAAAATTAACCTTGCATGATCCACATTTTTGGTACATCCAATACACATTAGTAGATTTTATTAATATACATCTCCTTGATGGATATATATGAATATTAAATCTATAAATACTCATGACAAGAAATAAATATTGTTTATAGATTTGACAATGTTAATGGATGAAATTTAATTGAATATATGGACATAAATATTGAGCCAATTAGTGATAATGTATTATGGTATAATACTATGATATAAATATGGATAATCATATGGAAGATAATGAGTTGTGTTATATATTTAATAAATGTTTGTTTGGTTCACTAGATGAGTCAACAATATTTAATAAATTCAAATATCTAGTTTATTTATGTAATACAAGATAGAGTGAGAATGAGGATGTGTATAATTACACTTTTCATATTTGAATTGCGAATCTATTGGTGCATAATCTAAAAAATAAAAAGAGGGAAAACATATAATCACATGTTGCACACATAAAAAAATATGAGATA
Organism: Torreya grandis; assembly: GCA_037957365.1. NCBI lineage: Eukaryota > Viridiplantae > Streptophyta > Pinopsida > Cupressales > Taxaceae > Torreya > Torreya grandis. Next base: position 653,290 of record JARHVA010003813.1, on the reverse strand, counting down.
GGATGGATAAAGGGCCTACATAGAAAAAAATAATTAAAATCATGGAATAAAAAATTCTAACCAAGATAGCAATGGAAGATTGTTGATTAAATCCCAAAGAAAGAAATGACAAGGAGTAGATAAGCCCTATATGCACAAATAAAATAGAGAAGAAATAGAAAACCCAAAAAATAGAATAACATGAGATTATATGCAATAGACGCAAAGGTAAAAAAAGCATAAAAAAAACAACCAATAAGACCCTATTTCAAAATTGATCCATGTGTCATCATGTATTTGAAATATATAAATAAATACATAATATATGATGACACATGTTAGAGGCAAATATAGGAAGTATGAAATTTTGAGGAAGCTACCATATGTTGTGAACCTACTATATTTGGAAAGCATAATAGGTAAGGTGATTGGCTTACCAAAGGTTAGGTACACATTGGACTTGTTGATGCACTGAGGATATTCTAAACAAGTAGGAAAAGTATAAGTGTAAAAGGATAGACAGTCAAATTTTGAAGGTTTTGATATAAACGTTGATTATTTTGTCAATATGGGGTAATATTCGTACAATATAATATATGTGTTGAGAATTTGAAAAACAATGGAAATAAAATGTAGGAAGACTAGTACAGACAAGGTCGACTAATACTAAATGATGAAGAAGTTGAATGCATGATAGAATAAAAAAGCTAAAATGAGAACAAAATACAAATTTTGAAATGAGAAACCGAAGGTTTTAGAACTAAAGGCTAGTTCATTATCTTTAGACAAAGAGAATTAAAAAAATTACTATATTTATTTTTGAAGTCCAAAATAAACTCAAAGAAAAATTTATTTGGATCATTAATAATGGGTGTTGTGTAATAACATAGTCCAATTCAAGGAGGCACTCAAGTTTATATCCCTGTAAGGAGAGAAAATACCTTGAAGATTCAAAATCAAGGAAATGGAAGAGGAATTACTTCACATAGTCAAGAGGTAGATGTCAAGGATTCCATGACAACCAGTAGTTGTTGTTACTCACGCAAGTCAACAAATAAAATTTGCATACAAACACACAAAACAATAAGTCCATTTGTTAAAGAAAATTTGCATACAAACAAACTAGGAAGTGTTCAAATTTGACAAGGACTAGAAAATGATGTGCAAAGAGAAAACGACTCAACTATGTAAGGATAAATAATGTATAAACATTGTGCATGGCAACAAACGTTCAAAAAATGAAGAAATAAGGTAGCACCAAGTTAGTAAAGGAGGCTCAAATTTCAAAGTTATAAGATGGGTCCAATAAAGAGTGAAGGAGATGAAGCGCAAAATAATTAACAAAGAAATGAAGATGATGAATAGGAAGAGACAAAGAGAGAAGGCACAAAGCGAGACATGGAAGAGTAAGAATTGGAAGATCTTTGGTAGAGACAAAGGTCACATTTTACAACATATTTTAGTGATGATAAGGAGTCATCTGAATGCAATATCTCAATTGGAATAGTAGAAATGAGAATGTGATAAATATTGTGTAATAAGGTTTCAACAGAACTTTTGATATGCATATGGAAGATCCAAGATTTAAAGTCCTAATGAAGGTATTACTTTCAATCAAGGACCCTGATTCACACTTTAGCACATAATATGAAGTGGTGAAAATAGAAGTTAATTAAATAAGGTTAACTAAAAAGTAAGTTAGTCTAGCATTGTTGAAGCTAGCAACAAAGAACACATAAAACATTCTCTCAACTGACATAAATGTGGAGGCATTGCAAGTATATCTTTTCAGTGAAAGAGGAGAGTTCAAAATAATAATATATGAAGTACAATGGTTGATTAAGTTGATTGAAATGTAGAGGTTGTAAGTATATGAAAGTATAGATGCAAGTTAAAAAAATCCAATTTAAAATCTTAGTGTCATAATTAGGTACTTGTTGCACACACCTTAGAGTTTAAAGATAACGTAGAAGACGTAACAACAGAGATAAATATTACTCACATAAAAGTAAAATAAGTAAAAAAGATGTTATAAATATTTGAAAATGTACATGATTTTTTGGAGCCCTAAGTGAAAGATGATGAGGCCATACACAAAAAATTGATAGTGTACTTGTTGTGCACACCTTAAATATCCCAAAAAAATAGATTGAAGAATATGAAAAGAGAGTTTAAGGACAATGTAGAAGAGGTAAGAAATGAGATAAATGCCACTTACATAAAAGTAAAATAAACAAGATAAATATTTGAAAGACTTAAAAATTCACATGATCTTGTAGAAGCTTAAGTGAAGGACGACAAAGCTATGCACAAAGAATTAATGGTGTACATTATGCAGAAAAGGACAAAATAGAGAAAATGAATAAGTTGTAAGGTTTAATTTAAAGCTAGATGAAATAGAAGCGCACTAGTTTAGATTCGTTGTTTGAAGATTTTAAGAAGAACAATGGAAAATGACCAAGAAGTGTGATAAACAAGAAGTAAAACAATCTTGAATAACTATCAAGATAACTCACATGATGAGTATTTGGGAAATTAATATAGGATGTCCATGAGTTAAAGCCATAACTCAAGTTGATAATAGATTTATAAAGTTATAAGAAAACATGAAAGGTTGTACCATGTAAAATGATGTTAAATAAATACGACTGAATCAAGTACAAACTTGTCTGAATATAGGGAAAAAAAACGTAGAATGGGGAATGGTGAGACTTAATTATGTGTATAAGGATATAATAATTATAATGGATAAGTCTTATGATGCAGCTATGAGATGCATATAATCAAACATGGAATCTTAAAATACGAATGATAGACAACATGTTCAAGGAAGGAGAAAAACAAGTTAGATAGGATTCACAAGATGAAATATTAATGTGCAGGATGAGAAACAAAACATAAACAAAAAGCGTGAAGAAGCACGAGGAGGAATGACGATGTTAGGAATTGACACTTGTGTAATACCTCAGGGAAAAGAAGGTGCACATGATTAGGGATCGATCTATGAACCGTTAAACACATAAGGATGTAGTAGATGAATATTCTAAAAGGTTTTGAATATTACATGTCTAAACTTAGTCGGAAATAGTTGAAAAAAGATGGACCGATGGAGTTGGCAAAGCAATGGATGGTATGGAGCAATGGGATGTAAGGAACCTATGTATAGACTCTTTGAACTATAATTTGACATATAATGTTTATGTTATATGTTTGTAGATGTAAAGTTAGAGCTCAAGGTGGAGATGCAAGATAGGATTTGAGATAGAGAAGATACATTTAATATTGATTATTGTTGTGTGAATGTGTGTAATCTTTCAATAAAAATCAATGTAATTTGATGTAATGATATGTTTTCTAATGATTGGTTAGAGTTGTTGATTATGGATCATGAAATAGATATGTTTTTGTGTTTTGATATATAATTTTATATTATTTATGGTTTCAATGTATTCTGTTCTGATTTATATGTTGATGTATTTTTTTTGTTGGTTTATATTTTATATTTATAATGGAGTGCTCGACGAGCTTTAACTATATTTTAGTTGAACATTTAAATTTTTTAGTTAAGTGATATTCCTATGTAGATTTTTTTTTCCCCATAACTTAATTTATGCCAGACTATGGAAGAGATTAAGCTAAAGTAGAACAAAATCAGAATTATAATAGAATTGTTCTTGCCCCACCACATCTTGAAGCAATTTTGTAGTGTTTGAACCCAAACCATCTTATCCAAAATGAAGTGGGCATAGAGATTAAAGACTGCCCTTATAGGATTTGTAGAAGTAGAAGAAGCCCATTGCATATCTGAAGGATAGAGTCTAAATCTCATCCATGAAACATGAAGTGAAAAAAAAACACCCCGTTAAAAATCATGACTAAAAAACATCAAATAAAAGAAAAGACTCACACTTATGAGCATTCTCCAGGTAAACATTTTTTTAATTATTATTTTTAATTCATTTAATATCAATAATAATTTATTACCATATTAAAAAGTATTCCTACAATAATAATCAAAGTGGTGGTGGACTGTAATTTATCTGAGATGTATTCAACCAATTAAATAGTCAACCCAATAGCACAAGGATTAAAAAATACAATGCATTAATTTAAATGTTCACAACATCCCTCACCTATTTTTATTGGAGTGCTTTACCCTTCGTTCTCATGCACTTGTGCCATTCTACCTGCCTTGTTTAGCGGTTATCCAACCTTTTCCTTTAACAACTATATCAGTTCACTTGTAAGGAAACAAACACATAATATATTACATTATATAGAGAAGGGGTGTTTAGATCCTTGAGAAACCTTGACACCCGTCTATTGATCTTAGATCCTGCATCCTCCATCTCCATCTTCACCCTCTATAAATACAAGAATTTATTGCATGATTAGATTGACCTTGCATTTATAATTGTAAAGCTTACGAAAGAGCATTGATCGTGATTTTGGAGAATACTAAATCCACATTAATCTTGATTTTATATTTTATTAGATACACAGAGGTCTATAGATGAATAATAAAAAGACTTAAATGATGATAGGCATTGGATTCCATCGAAGATATTTAAAAAAAATAATATCAATATTTTAAATAACTATAAGTGATATAATTTAATTATGAAATATATATAATTTAATACTCCTATAGTTCATATTGTTTGAAAAATATGTTGATACAAAAATTTTAGTCAATATTTCAAATCACTTTGGTGATTCAGTGTAAAGATATAAATATTCAATTTGAAATATTGTTTCAAAATTAAAACATTAATTCAATAAATAACCATATGATTTTATAACTACTAAAATTAAATTATGAATATTTAAAATACAATTAAATGTTTCCTAAAAGAAATATTAAATAATCTCATATTACCTTCTAAACTGTCAAAAAGTACTTAACATCATATACCATTAAAGAAAACTTTGAGATAACTATTTAACATTCTTGGTTATTCCATTTTTGGTCAAAATTTTTAACATTCATAGGGATGGATGCGTGGATAGAATTGTGTATATGGTCTCATGGATTCTCGGAGGTGAGATTTCTTCTAGGGAGACTGTAGCCACAGTTGCTGGACCGGTCCCGCACCAGTTGTACTTGCTACAGCATCGTCCATTGTTGCACCAGAAGTTTCCAGCAGGACTGCATGATGGATCCGCCATCCCCATCCCCATCACCGTAAACGTTAACATTACTAACACTGTCACGCTTAACTTGTACTAACGAGGAACATTCTTAATTATTATAAGTTTTTATTATACCTGCATTGAAAGCAAAAAAAAACTAAAAACCCTAATCAAATATCAATACTCATATACCATGCAAAATCCTGTAAGAAGCACAGACAGCACTGCTTTCTCGTTGTTTCAATGCTTTATTGCCAATGTCAAGGGTAATGAAGATGAACCATATTTATAGCAACCAAGAGATGCTCAGTGAGATATATTAATAATAATCTTATATAATTTTCATAATATAATTGCATTTAGCAACCACTTCATCCATTGAAAAGTCTTTAGCATTGGTTTGTTTTTAACTCATTTAGGATGATTTCCTAGATTATTCATTATCATATGCTAACTATTTATATATAACAAACAATGTTTTAGTCGAAACCTAAACCAAACTAAACATACCTCATAGTACGATCTAGTGAATAATGTTTCTACTTTATATATGGACCGTACTATTCTCTTAACTAAGATACTTATTTTTTAATTTAAAAGCTGAGGAATGATCTTGACAGGGTTTTAAATTTTAATTGCATTTAACAAACTACCGTACATTTTGATTGCCTTTTCTCTAGAAAATGAATCCGCATTTTAAACATCTATGTTGCAGATTTTGCAAAAGGCAAACTGCATTTATTGGATAACAATACCTGTCAAAAATTGGTTCAATGTGAACCAAAACAGATTTTACGGTATCTTTAACAGTATCATTCTTAATGCTATGAATACAAGAAGGGAGACTATAGACATTAAATAGATGTTACAAATGTAATTTTCTATCGTGAGTCGAAAGTGACCTTCCATATTAAGGTGGTGTAGAGAGTGAAAAATGGTCCCTACCATTTATTATTTAATAATTTAAGGAAATCATAAGAGTATTTAGTTTTTGGAAAAATGGGTATTAATTGTAGGATTGAAGTTTATTGTTACAACATTAATGATAATAAGTAAGCCAACGAAATCGGCACATGGAGAGTCGAGACATAAACAAAAACCAAAGAATTCGATCGAGATATATATATATATATATCTCGATCGAATTCTTTGGTTTTTGTTTATGTCTCGACTCTCCATGTGCCGATTTCGTTGGCTTACTTATTATCATTAATGTTGTAACAATAAACTTCAATCCTACAATTAATACCCATTTTTCCAAAAACTAAATACTCTTATGATTTCCTTAAATTATTAAATAATAAATGGTAGGGACCATTTTTCACTCTCTACACGAAATTGGCACATGGAGAGTCGAGACATAAACAAAAACCAAAGAATTCGACGGCACATGGAGAGTCGAGACATAATATATATATACACGAAATCGGCACATGGAGAGTCGAGACATAAACAAAAACCAAAGAATTCGACGGCACATGGAGAGTCGAGACATAAACAAAAACCAAAGAATTCGATATATATATATATATATATATATATATATATATATATATATATATATATATATATATATATATATATAAATATAACAAGTTCATATGTAATGATATAGATCAATATATCATTTATGGGGTTTCTGTATGCACTCGTAAGTCCTAAGACTTTTAGTTACATAATCAGTGTCTTAGCATTACTTTCCATTAACACAGCCAACAAAAACGGAATCATAAAACTAAACGATTTACTTGATAACAGAGAAAAAACTCCAATAAGACAAAAAGACTAAAAAACATCTATATCTTTTTCAAGCACAGTTTGTTCTCCAATCTATCATGGCCACCATTAAAACCAGATAAACCTTCCACTGTTTTCTCCTCTATCTTTCCATCTTCCTAACTCCCTCTGTCCGTCGTCCAAACTCCCATCCCTTCTATCCACTTTCCCCATACCCCATTCAATTTCGCATTCAATAAGAGGAGAGAGAAAAACCTATGTATCCTAAGGCAAATCCCCTGCGAACCTTCTATTAATGGCACATTTGGAAGACTCAGTGATTAACCAACCACTGACCAATAGAAAAAGAGATTAGGGCTTAACCTTTGTGTTTAAACATAACCCCATGGATTAACATTATAGTCTCTACCATCCTTATCCCCTGCCTTATAAAATGGTGATTAGCGTGATGGTAATTGACATATGTCAATTAAATAAAAGACATAAACCTTTAAAAATAAACCATGTAACACCATGTTGATGCCATAACAAAACCCAATAAAATTAAATGGCATGCCATTACCTTCAAATAAGGGGGTTACAGGGTCAAAGGGTTAGACCAAGGTAGTAAGGTGGCAAGGGTTCCCAAGGGGGATGTGTTAAGGGTAGGTCTAGATACATATCTGCATAGGTTAATGGGGTCAATGAATAAGCCTACATGGAAGAAAAGGAATGGAGTTGAACGTAATAAATAAAGATTGCGGTCATAAAACATATAATGGAAATAATAATGATAAATAAGAATAAATAATGACATCAGACAAAGTACAAGAGTAACAAGTACAACGACCACAACTGATAATCAAAATAACCAACCAAGATGTCTGAAGGACAAAAAAAATCAAGTATACCTATCAAACATACCGATGTGATCAAAATTCATTCTATTCCAAGAGTATAGCCTCCAACATTTACCTAGCTCGTAGATAAAACCTGTAACCACCAAAAAAAGATCAATCACGTCATGTTGATAATTGATAAATTAATACATATTGATAACATTATCAACTTCAGTAATAAGTCCATGAAATATATAAGCACAAATTTAAACATGTAACCTAATACTGATGTAACTAGTACCACATAATCTAACTAATAATAGTCACTAATTAGTTTAACAACATAATATCAATGTCATAATAGGAAAATAGATTCTAAAAATGTAGAATCATAACATCCTCCCCCTCTTGGAATGGAGTCATCCTGACACCTTAATTAAAAAAGCCATGCATAGTGTTGCTTAAAAAAATGAGTCTCTTCCCAAGTAGAACTCCTTTTGCTTAGCAGGTCTCATTGTACCAAAACTTATTGTATATCTCTATTACGCATCTTAACACTACGATGGTCTAGGATTATCACTGGTTATAACTATATCTTTTTCTCTTCTGTGACCTATAAATGAGTCCACTACAAAACATGAGATGGATCATGTATATAATTTCTTATCAAAGCAACATGAAAAACATCATGAATCCTTGAAAGAGAAGGTGGAAGTGTCAGTCAGTAAGTAACAGGGCTAATCTTTTCCACTATGTCAAAACGCTCGACAAGACATGGTGCTAACATGAAAGCCTTGTCAAACTTAATAGAAATTTTATGTGGTCTAATGAGTAGAAAAACTTTGTCTCCCACACTAAATTCATGTGGGGTTCTCTTTTGATCTACATAACTCTTTTGCCTGTCAGATGCTATTTTCAAATTCCACCTTATTAATTTCATCTACCTATCATATTCCAGTAGTAAATCAAGTCTAGTAAGAAATTTATTTTCTAAGTTATCCTAACCAAGAGGTGTTTTACACTTATGTCCATATAAAGCTTCAAATGGAACATCTTAATAACTAAATGATAAGAGTTATTATATGCAAATTTAACAATATGGAGGTAGTCCTTCCATTTTGTTTACTAATCTATTACGTACATGTGCATCATATCTTCAACCACTTGGTTGAGTCATTCTATTTGTCCATCCATTTTTGGATGATATCAAAAACTTAAATTTAGTTTTGTTCCAAAGGCTATAGTTAAAATGCACCAAAATCTTGAAGTAAATAAGTTGTCTCGATCTGATATGATCATTGCAAGTATACCATGGAGTCTAACCACTTCCTTAATAAAGCATTCCACAAATACAGAAGCATCATCGATTAATTTTTTAGTAATAAAATGGCCAACTTTAGTAGCTTTATCAATCATCACCAGGATTGTATCATACTTGTTATGTGATTTTGGTAGCCCTACAATAAAATCAAGTGAGACTACAACCCACTTATCTCTTAAAATATCATGAGGGTACAATAGTCCTCTTAAATGATAATGCTTGGCTTTGACCTGTTGGCATTCCAAGCATTTTTCTATAATTTTAGTGACATCTTGCTTTATTTCAGGTCAAAAATAGAGGTTTTTTAGCTCATGCATCATTTTTTTAACCCCTAAATGAGCATAATAAGGTATTATATGTACTTCATTAAGTAAAAAATTTCTGAAGTCATCCAAACCAAATACATAAATTATGGATTTATGCCTTATCAGACCATCGATTACAACATAAAATTAAACAAATATTTTTGTTATAGGCTCGTTATCTAAACCTGCTCTTACATCATGGCAGAATACATTAGCACGTTGTTATTCTAAAAATAACACTTCTCTTATAACATTGACAAGGCATAAAAGTACGTATGTTTGTTGAGTGTATTAGTCAGATGATTCTCCTTATATTTGACATATGATGTGTCCATGTCAAAATTACTAAGAAAATTTAGCATCCTATGCTGACATGCATTTAAATCTCCTTGAAAGAATAAGTACTCAAGACTTTGGTGATCAGATTTCACCTTGAAAAGCTTTCCCATCAAGAAATTTTTCTATTGTTTGAGTGCATGAATAATGACAACAAGCTCTATGTCATGTGTAGGATATTTCTTTTTATGAACTTTCAATTTTTGTGACTCATAAGCCATAACCTTTCCTTCTTGGGTCAAGATGCCTCCATATCCTTCTTTAGAAGCATTAACCCAAACATCAAAGTTATTTTTTGGGTATAGTATGATAATAATATGTGCTACTATAATTATCTCTTTCAAATTATTAAATGTTTCCTCATTTGAAGGGATCCATACAAACTTCTTTCCTTTGCACTGTAAGAAAGTGATGGGATAGGCCACACTAGAAAAATTCTCGATAAAATACCAGTAATAACAAACCAAACCAATGAATCTATGCACTTCATACATCTTGAAAGGAGTATGCCAATCTTTAATATCTTTGATCTTAACATGGTCAACATCAATGCCTTCTTTATAAATAATATGTCCCAAGTAATGAATTTCAAATTCATAGAATGCACATTTGGATAATTTTCCATATAAGTTATGCTATCTTAGTCTTTGAAATACTTGATGGAGGTGTTGGTCATGTTGAACCTCATTATTAAAATAAATAAGAATGTCATCTAAAAAAACTAGCATAAATTTATCAAAAAAGTCTCTAAATATGTTGTTCATAGATTCATGAAAGTTTTAGGTGCATTGGTCAAGGTGAAAATTAGAATTGTGAATGGATAGTGTTTATAATGAGTTATAAAATTAGTTTTATGTATGTCCTCTTCCTTGATTATCAGATGATAGCAACTTGATCTTAAGTCTATCTTAAAAAATAATACAACACCCTTCATTTGGATAAATAAGTAATCAATTCTAGGAAAGGATTAATGGTTTTTTATTGTTACCTTATTTAGCATGTGGTAATAAATACAGAGCTTCAATATCCCATCTTTCTTCTTCATAAAAACCAATAGAACACTCTAAGGAGACACACTTGGTCAAATGCTTATGCTATGTGACATCAATTCTTACAACTGAACTTTTAACTCGTGTAGATCAGTGACATTCATGTGGTAAGGTTCTTTAGAAATAGGGTCAGATCTAGGTGTGATGTCAATAGAGAAGTCAAATTCTCACTTGGGTGGTAAACCAGGTAGCTTCTAAAAAAAAATATCTATAAACTCCCTGAAAATAAGAAAATGTGCATGTAACAAATCTTGTTCATTGGATATTTCTTGCAGTTGGACTACATAAAGCTTACAGTGCTTCTTAATAACTCTTTTTATCTATAAGGTTGAAAGTATTTTTCATCTCATGAACCCTCACATGCCTTATAATTCTTAAATTTGGCCAAGATCATTGGTACATTGCACTCTTTTTCCCACATAATCAAGAATCACTTGATGTTCATGCAGCGAATCCATCCCAAGGATGAGATCATAAGACCCTAAAGTTGTGAGAAAAATATTCACCTTGGTTTTAAAAACACCAAGATCTAATTTTATTTATTCCAAGCACTCAAGAATAGGCACTTTATTGCTGATATTGAATTCAACTTCCCAATCATCTCTTATCAATATGAGTTTAATACTACATTGCTTAGAAACAAAAATTACAATTATCAATTGTAGCATATACTCTATGATTCATTGCATGGCTTGATTTCAGATTAGGAAAGTCCTTTTTATATTGGCTATCACCATATTCCCATCAAAGAATCGATCTATAAGATGCTACTAGAAATTTATTAGCACCCATGGTAGGTCCACATTGGTTGTTTTGATGTTGTTATTTATTGTAAAATCTATATTTAGAAGATCCATGGGACTTGAAATTCCTATTTTGATTAGAAAACTTACTGAAATTTTTATTACCTCCTAAAAATATATGGTTGTGATTAGTTTTCTAAAGTTCTTGTTTATGGGAGAAAGGTCATTTATTTTAGATTGCTTCCTACTTGACTTGAACTCTTATATTTCCTTTTGGTGAGACTTCTCTTTTTCTTCAACCCTATAGGCTGATTCAATTGCTACAGTCAATGTCCTTAGGTTTTTCATGTTAACATCATGCATCAATGTTTATTTAAGCCCAAGTTTGAAATTAGTAATCTTGGTTTCTTCATCATGCATGTAGTTTACATGATGCATTAAATTTGAAACTTGTTCTCATACTTGACAACATACATGTTATCGTCCTTCAAAAGTTGAAAAATGATAATTTTCTACTCCATATAGTTTGCATTCAGGCACCTTTTATGAAACTAAGTCTCAAGTATATACTATGATAGGTTTAAAGGTTGATATCCTTCAATAACATAAAGGTGATTCCACCATAAAGCTGTAAGTCCTACTATCTGATAGGATACTACTCTAGCTTTCACATTGAAAGACATATTATTTAAATTGAAGTACTTTTGTAAGTGTGACAACCATGCCTCATCTACATCACCCAAATTCTCACTTAAAAAGGTAATCAGTAGAAGATTCTTCAGTTATTTGATGATTGGGTCAATAGTGGTCAAAGGTAGTTCTTGAATTGTAAGACCTTCCACTAATCTCATTTCCAATCTAGGTACTTCTTAGGATATCCCTTCAAAATTATTCAATATTTTTTCTTTGTTATCAATTTTTCCTTTCAAGGTGTTAAGGGCTATCAATAATCCATCAAGAATCCCCTCATACTTATCAATTAGATTCCCACTAACTACTTCAACATTATCTACCTTGATATTACTATTATTATTCATGGGCAGCTCTTCTCAATTGTGAATGGGGGTAAAACCATGATGACCCCTTCCTAATACTCGACCTCTACCCGTAGTTAGGTTGACATTCAAAAGATTCCTATGGATGTTTCCTTTGCTTGATCATGTTTTAACCATCCTAAAAAATCACAAGTGATAACTTAGAAGATTATAATTTGGTATGAAGAATACTCCTTCCCAGAGTTCTCTAGAGTAGAAAACACTCTGATACCAGATGAAACAACCCTAAAAAAATTTAGAATTGTGTATCAAAGTACATTTTGGATGCATGTTAGGTCCACTTATTTTGCATGCTAATGTAATGATAAACATTTAGTGCACTTACATATGCCCAACTAAAATTGAATGAGGTGAACTACAACAATTAGCTAGAGGTAAACACATATAAAAAGTGCTATGAAAAAGTGTGTTATTTTATCATAAGGATTTTGAGGTTTGGGGTGTATCGATGTATGCATACATGGAGAAGATTCAAGCACCATATGTGGCACTCATATTCCCACATAGGACCATTTCTAGGTCTTTAACCCTAGGTAAATACCTCACTCTCTTCAATGGATTTTAGTCCCACTTAATAATAGTTAAGTTAAAGGATTAGTTTAACCATGAAAGATACCTCTATTTCCCTAAGCTATCATGCAATTTAATCATAGGTATATATATAAATACATGTTACATAATTCAGATAAGTGTCATGATCAACAACCAAAAACAATTCAACACTCAATTTTTTTTAAATATTCATGTAGTAGAATATATTAAATCAAATATAAAATGCAAGGTTCTTTAGTGCTATTTGCTGAAGTTATAATACCTTACAGTTTTTAGGGTCACTACACTATTTGTATAATTATTTCATACATTATTCTCTTATAAATGTAGATGCTATTACTAGAATAACGATTAAAGATATAGTTATAATCAACATCATTATTATATAAGTAGTCATGAAACAAAAATATATAACCATTTAGATTGGCATAGCCAATGTGATATAAAGAAGAGTCCAAGAAATTTAATCAATTAAATATAAACTATGTATTTCTTTTAAGAGAAGTAACTTATGTAATTACTTAATAACGAAGCCAATTCAAATATCTAATTAAGAAAGAATTCAATTTTTTCATATAATAATCCATAATCAAATAATAAATGAATGCCTAATTATATCATTGTGTTAGAAATAAATTTATGGTCTAGCTAGACTATACAAAATCAATAAGTATTCAACAACAATGTTCAAGCAAAGAATTAAAAATCATCAAGAAAATAAAATTCATCCGAGTTTCAAAATGAGTAGAACCCAAATAAAATATTCTACTTAAAGAATTCTTATAAATTCTTCTGTTGGGCAGTCAAGATAGAAAAAGCAAGTGCATTTGTCAACTAAGTCTCATTAAATAGAATATAGTGACATAATAACTTGCTTATCTTCTTCATAAGATATTATTATAATTTATTTCAAGTTTATTTACTTAACCAAATGAATAATCTATGTAAAAGTATTATACATGCCTATTATTAAATAATAATATTTATCTAACTATTATTTTATTTACTATTAAAATTTGAAATTACACATATACACGTCTTAAGAGATAATATCTTGGAATGCATACCTTGAGATAATATCTTGGAATACATACCTTGCATGTAACCAAGTATGTCTAAAATGCATGATAGACGAAAGGATTTGGTTTGTTATTTTTATGAAGCAACTACCAAGGTTTACGCATTATTGAATTGATTAAGAGATACATATATATCTATGTATTTATATCCATAAAGTGATAAGCCAAATTACATATTAACTTAGTCAATGTGAGTTAACAACATGATTTATATCCAATTTCGTATATAATCTATTCATTTTAGTTTTAATAGATTTTTCAGAATTAAGAACTAGAGTAAAACATCTAAGTCACAAATTAGTATTCATAGATTATGTTTATTTGCATCAAAAATTAATAAGACTATATATATTATTCATAGATTATGTTTATTTGAATTGATTAAGAGATACATATATATCTATGTATTTATATCCATAAAGCGATAAGCCAAATTACATATTAACTTAGTCAATGGGAGTTAGCAACATGATTTATATCAAATTTCCTATATAGTCTATTCATTTTAATTTTAATAGATTTTTCAGAATTAAGAATTAGAGTAAAACATCTAATTCAACACTATCAAAACCTTTTACCATTTTATGCATATGCCACCTATTTAACAAGTTAACTATCTTAACCCTTCCAAATATGGTGCATGCATTATGATTTAACCCAAAAACACATAGAGTGAGATACATAACTCCACATCCAATCATATAACAGGTAAGCCAATGAAGACAACACATGCAGAGTCGAGACATAAATGAAACCAAAGGATTTGAATCAGTCATTCATATATATATCCATTACAATTTCATATACAATGATATATATCGATATATCATTTATGGGGTCTGCATATGCACCCAAAGACTTCCAACTACATAAACAACCTCTTAGCATCATTTTCCATTAACACAATCAATAAAAATTAAACCAAAAAACCAAATGAATTAATTGATAATGCAAGAAAAACTTCAATAAGCCAAAAGGATTAAAAAAATGTATCTTTTTGTTGGCCATTTTTGGCCCACATACAGTCTCTAGAGGTCCTAGTGTAGAGAAAGAATGATCAAATGGTCTGAGCAGAATTTTTGATGGAATAAGTGGTCCCAAGGTCTCATGTTGCTCATAAAGCTTTTAAAACACTTTAATATTGATTAAAGTGTAATTTCTCAATCTTTGAAGGACAAGTCTACAAAGCAAAGAGAAGGAAATGAGGAGGTTCTCATGGTGGCCAAAGTAGTTCAAGGTCATGGAACAAGTCTGCACAAGCTTCAACTTTTCATTATTCATTCAAGCCTTCAAAGATAAAACAAAAGTTCAAACACAAATTTAGAAGACCAGAAGGTTAAAAAGCTAAGTGCAAAACATTTTATTTAGTTAAGTCCTTACTTGGCATATTGTTTCAGGATCTTATTTGGCTAAGTTCAATTATTATGGGTCTTTTTATTTGGCTAAGTAATAATATTTTGGGCCAAGTTCTAATATTTCCTTTGGGCTAATGGTTTCCTATTTTTTTTGGCTATTTGTTGGAAATTGTTTCAAACATTTTGTCTAAAACAAAAATCCTAAAGTGCAATTCTTTTGGACATTTTATCTGCATCAAAAGGCCAAGTATAATTGTGTCAGGAAAATTATCCAAGACAATTTTATTAAGGACTAAGTTATTTTAGACATTTTTTCCACAAAAAACTTCCCGAATGCAAAAGTATCAAAGACCTAATTCTTTTGAGGAATGTGGTCAAAAAACAAACGCATAGATAAAAATCCTGAAGACATAATTGCATCAACCTTGTCTCAAGAAAATTGTTCCAAAACAGTGACATTTGTGCATGTGTCAAAGTTCAAGGTCAAGGTTCATACATTTGGGTCCAAAGATTTAAAATCTTGTAGACATCATTGACAATCATGTGGACATTGAATGATAGGTGTATAGATGCCAAATTAAGGCTATGGGAAATAACCATTAGGTTTTAAATATTTGATTGATGACTGTGCAGATGTCAAATACATTCATGCAAGTATTAAATACTTGCACACATACATCAAAGTAAAGCCTCATAAAATGATCTTTTGGGTTCAAAATTTGAAAAATATCTCTAGAATGAATGTACGAGTACTGAGTGGTATGATATCAAGAGCAGAATTAGATCTAAGGGTGAGAAAGAAAAGATAGAGTTAGTGGGTCTCAATAATATAAGTGGCTCACATTCACACAAAGTAAATCAATGGTATGCATTAGGTTAAAGTGTCAAAATTATTAAGGATGAATGTGAGACCACAATGTGGCATAAGAGTGGAATTAGATAGACTGAAAGTAGGATCCTAAGAAGAGATGCAAGGCTACCATGTGGCACCAACTCAGATTAAGTTGACAAGTCAAGGGCAAATATAGGACTCGAGGGTATTCATACAAGGAAGATTGATGATTAGCAAGGATTACAGAGGTCAAAAGGTTAAAATCAAATGTGAGGCTAGCAAGTAACTTAATTTAGTCAGTGAGCCCAAGGACCTTCTAATAAGGGTCGAAGAGGTAGTTTTTGACAAAGGTAGATAGATATATAGTGAACCAAGTTCAAATAAAATTTGGGTTGAGTCAAGATGAACATTTTAAGTATGGAATGGCATCATTAAATCTTTGTAAAGATAGAACAGGTCTTTAAGACCTAGTATAGATCAAAGGTCAATAATTTTTTGATAAAAAATGACCAGGCACTCAATAGAATGTTATCTATATTAAAATTATGGGAAAACCAATAGTTTGGTTTGGTTTTCATTTATAGTGGACCTAGGTTTAGTTTCCAATGCAAAGGTATATATTTTTGATTATGAATAAAGAACTCATCCTTCGACATGGCCATTATCTCGATAGACCACTACTCAAAGAACTCATGACATGGCTCTATCAGATTCAGTTATGGAGATTTTGTCCTCATCATGAATATAAGTGGAAGATGGCATGGTAAGTGGCATGTAAAATCAAATCAAAGGGATCTTGTGGTTAGAGAAGCAATTTTAAGCATTCAATTATTTTATGAAGCATTTAAGGGTTTCTTTTCATAGCAAGGTCATGAATGATCATGCAAAACTAATTTTTGCCTTTAAGTGCCTATATTTTAACCTATGAAAATATCTCAAATATTATTGGAGCTAATTCACGCTAACTGATTGATGATGGAATAGTCTTGATTGGACCAAACAAATGGTGGAACATCCCTTGATAGGTGGTAGATTATTGATTTTCCTTAAATAATGTGTTCCCTCTTCTCTCTTCTCTCTTCTCTCTTCTCGCTTCTCTCTTCTCTTTTCTCCCTTTTATCTATATTACCCATTATTTCCATTGGATATTTCTCTTTCTTAAATTTTGGATTCTAATAAGGATTCTTTGATCTTAGAGAGCAAGAAACTCTCTAAGATATTGTAAAATATTCTCATCTTGATTAGGCTCGACCCTATCAATCATTTGTAAGAACAACCTCTTGATGCAAATAATGACTTTTTTAATCTCTATTTTGCCTTGGATATATGTCTATTGAGCTTTACACTATGGTATTATGTGAAGGAAAATCTTCCTCATCCATGGTCCTCACTTTCTATCTCTTTTAGGGCGTTTCAAAGTTGTTTGTAAGTCTAGATTTGTGTTCTACTATTTATAAATGTTGAGTATGAGTTTGTAGAATTTCTCTTTGACTTTGTCACTTGCTATTTGAACCCCTTCTATGAAACACTTATGCAGTCAGCTGGATCTTGAGATTGTGTGAGCTAGCATTGTCTTCTACAAATATACTGCGAATTCAAGCTTATGTGAGTTTTCCATTCTAATTTGGTGCATCACCTTTTAGCCTTCATAGGATCCCTTATACTCTTTCTAACCCTTTTCCCTATGAATAATTAGTTTATCATTAGTTTTAGGTGATCATCAAAGAGGAAGCTAGCCTTATTTAGAGGTTTAACCCCACTATAGGTGAACCACAGCCTAGGGTTATTCCCATAGTTTTGTTCAATTGGAAGGGAGCTTGAATAATTCCCTCTAAGGGTGTAAATTTGATCAATAATAATTTTGGCACAACCGATAGGACCAAGGTCTAAGAGAGTGGAATTTTTTTAGTGTGTCTTTCCTCTGATCAACTTTTAGAAGTAAGCAAGTTAGCACCAATTACAACTTCAAATCAACGTATGTTGGTATAAGCAGCCTAAGTGCCTAATCACCATCATTTGGTATGTATTATAACCCAATTGATCAAGATACATGGTCTTTCATTCCCTATTAGAAATGTTCATGGATTGAACCCAAGTGTCCCTCAAGATCTAATATATCAACCTTGTCATAAATTGTCCCTCTAGTCAACCATAAATGAGCCTCAAGGAGATGATGTTTGATTTTGAGATAAAATTTAGAGATATTGATGGGGAGTAAGAATTTTATAGGCAATAGCAGAATCTTGAACAATGAGATTATATTCAAGAGTAGGAGTTAAGGTTTCAATAGGAATGTTTGGTTAGGCAAGACCAAGCCAAAAAAGAAAATGGCTACCATCTACTATTAATGACAGAAACCAACCCTAGACCCCAATTTCCCTCTCTTATTCATACTTAAAACCAACCCCCTACCTAAACTTATCAAATCATACCCTTATCAACTAAGGAACATGAATCCATCCCATCTTGGATCCTCTCCTATGCCAGTGAACCTAACTATGTCATACTCTCTCTTATGAGACAGCTCTCTCCCACACCCATTCAAGAAAAAGAGAAGATGGTCAAGACTTATACTTTCCCCTCATGGAAATCAATCAAGCAGGGCACAATGAAGAAAAGGGAGGTGATAGCTGAGGTGGTCTAGGAACCAATACAAGAAAAAGAGGTGTTAACTCAATTTAATGAGCTTACCTTACCCAAGTTTCAAGACTCTCCCTCCCTTCCCCAAGAAACACATAAAGTAGCGTTTGAGGTCCCCAGTTGGAAAGATATTCTCTTGAGTTTCAAGCAAGGTGAAATTTTTCACCCTCTCACCATCTCCCTCATGGAGGAAGAACCTATTTTACAAAGAATGGAGGAGGAGATTGCAACCAAATTTGATCATAAAGAAGAAAACATAAGTGTCTATGATGAAGAGATCATGATATGTAATCCACTTCACTCAAAAGGATAAGAGTCAGGTTTTGATTAGACTTCTTGGCATGGATTTTATGAATTAGATCCTAAAATTAGTAATAATGCCTTCATTCTTAAAGAGGTGAATATTTAGGATAAAACTAAGGCTAAAGGGGATTTTGTTTCATTTTAAGAGCTTCCATTCAGTGTGGCTGCAAATGAGGATGACAAAGGTAAGAGATTGAAATAGTCAATCAACCAACTGACCAGGTTAGAGAGGTCATGAAGGAACAAGAGGAATAAATAGAGAAAAAGGAGGATTATGATGAATCATGGAAATAGTTATACCATGACTTCATTGACTAGATAGAGGTTCTAAAATAGCCTATGCCTCCTTTAGAGCATGAACATGAACTTGAAAATTAGGTTGAATAAGTTAACCAGTCTCAAGATGAATTATTCATTTAAGTTAGTATTGATGTCTTCAATAATGAAGAAGAATGGTCAGATCTAGAGCTATTAGAATATGAAATTTGGGCCTTAGGTGGATTGATGAGATTTTATATGGCTCCTTTAAGAGAAAGGAAAGCAAAGATGGTGTTGTAATTGGCATTGTCTCAGATGACCAAGTGGAAGCTACCTTTTGGTATGACTTAGAGATTTTATTCCTAAGCCTAGATAGTTAACCAATCACCAATTCAGAGGAGTCATCATATGTTGTGCTTAATTCAAAGCATAAAATTGAACCATTAAATAAGGAAGTTACATGAACCCCTATAGTCCACTTTAGAGCAAGCCTTGAAGAAATTGACCAATATGTCTACATCAGAGACATGTTTGTCCCATTTATTCTACTTGAGAGCATGATAAAAGAGTCAATAATCAAGCATATCATATCACCCATCATGAGATCTCAAAACCAAGGTGTTTTCCATCTTAGTCCATCGCAAGTGAGTGATGCTAAATCTTTTCCATTTGATCTAGGGGGACGATATTTGTAAATTTCAACCCTATAAATATTAGAATAGTTTTCATGTTTTCCTTCAAGTGCCTTTTTTCACATTCATTGGGTATATTAGTTTCTCCTTATTTCCTATAAGTGCCTACATGCACTTGCCTTTGGTTTTTTTGTTCTTGTTGTCCTTTTGCTTCAAGAGGAAGTTACAGAAAGGGATAACCTTATATCATTTCATATCAAATGGGAGAGAGAGGTGAATCCATGCCCAATGGATCAGACAAGGCAAATAATATGGGTTCTCAAGCATAAAAAGCATGCTTTCTTGTGAGTCACATGAAATATTGGCCATTTTTTTCACATAAACAAAACAACTTGGATACATTGTAGTCTTTATAGGTCCTGGTGTAGAGAAAGAATGATCAAATGGTTTGAGTAGAATTTTGGATGGAATGAGGGGTCCTAAGGTCTCATGTTTCTCACAAAGCTTTTGAAACACTTTAATCTTGCTTAAATTGTAATTTATAAATCTTTTAAGGATAAGTCTACATATTAAAGAGAGGGATCCAAGGAGGTTCTCATAGTGGTCAAAGTAGTTCAGGGTCATGGAATAAGTTTGCCCAAGCTTCAAGGTTTCATTATTCATTTGAACCTTCAAATATCTAGCAATAGTTCAAGCACAAATTTAGAAGATCTTATAGGAAAAGCTAACTATAAATCCTTTTAGTTGGATAAGTCCTTACTTGGCATATTATTTTGGGCTCTTATTTGGTTAATTTCAATTCTTTCTGGCCTTTTTATTTGGTTAATTATTAATATTTTGGGCCAAGTGATAATATTTCCTTCGGGCTAATGGTTTCATATTTTTTTTGGCTAAGTGTTGGGAATTGTTTCTGACATTTTGTCCAAAATAAACATCCCAAGATGCAAATTCTTTTAGAAATTTTGTCTATAGAAAAAGTCCAAGTATAGTTGTGTTATGAAAATTGTCCAAGATAATTTTCTTGAGGACCAAGTTATTTCAAAAAAATTATCTATCACAATTTTTTTGAATGCAAAAGTCCCACAGACCTAATTCGTTCGGGGGAAGTGGTCGAAACAAAAAAACCCGCAGAAGAAAGTCTTGAAGACATAATTGCATTGGCCAAATTATCTTGGGGAAATTGTTCCAATAGAGTGATGTTTGCACAAATGTCAATGTTCAAGCTCCATAGTCATCCATTAGGGTCTAAAGATTGAATGTCTTGTAGATGTCAGTGATGGTCATGTGGACATTAAATGATAGGTGCGTAGATGCCAAATTAAGGATATGATAAATAACCACTAGATTTCAAATATCTAATTGATGGTCATGTGGACATCAAATATGTTCACATAGATGTCAAATATACGCACACAGATGTCAAAGTAAAGCCTCATAAAATGAAAATTTGGGTTCAAAATTTACAAAAGATCTCTAGAATGAATGCGTGAGTGCCAAGTGGCATGATATTAGGAGTAAAATCAGATATAATGGTGAGTGGGAAAAAATAGAGTTAGTTGGTCCTGATAAGATCAATGGCTTACATTTAATCACACAAAATAAATCAATGATATGCATTAGGTCAAATATTAAACATTCCTAAGGATGAATGCGAAAACACCACATGGTTTAAATGCAGAAGTAGATAAATTGACAATAGGGTCTTGAGAAGAGACATGGGGTTGCAAAGTGGCACTAGATTAGATTAAGTTGAAAAGTCAAAGGTATATCTAGGGCTTGTGTACATCTATATAGGGAAGATCAATGGTGAGTGGGGGTCAGAGAGGTCAAAATGTTGATAAGGCTCAAATCAAGTGAAAGGATACCAAGTGTCTTAATTTGATTAACAATCCTAGGGAGCTTCCAACAAGATTCAAAGAGGCAATTTCTGACCAAGACAGATAGATACATAGTGAACCGAGTTCAAATGCAATTTGGGTTGAGTTGGGATGAAAAATTCAAGGATGAAATGGCACCATTAAAGATTTACAGATATAGAATAGATCTTTCATACCTAATATAGATTAAAGGTTGACAACTTGTTGATGAAAAAGGACAAAGCATTGAGCATAGTGTTGTCTATATTAAAACTATAGGGAAACCAATAGTTTGGATTGGTTTTTATCTATGGTGGACCTAAGTTTAATTTTCCATGCAAAGGCAAAAGTTTGTGATTATGAGTGAATAAGTCATCCTTTGACATGGACATTATCTTGATAGACTACCACTCAAAGCACATATGATATGAATATGTCAGATTCATTTATGGGGATTTTTTCCTCATCGTGAACACAAGTGGAAGATGGCATGGCAAATGGCATGGAAAATCAAAGCAAAAGGATCTAGTGGTTAAAGAAGTAATTCAAAGCATTAAATTTTTTAATATAACATTTAACGGTTTCCTTTCACATCAAGGGCATGAATCATCATGCAAAACTAATTCTTGTATTTTAGTGCCTCTCTTTCAGCCAATGAGAAGAGCTCAAAGACTACTAGAGATAATTTAGGCTAACTGATTGATGATGGATGAGTCCTAATTGGACCAAATAGATGGTGAAACATCCTTTAATAGGTGGTATCTCATTGATTGTCTTCAAATAATGTGCTCCCTCTTTTATCTTATCCCCTTTATTTATATTACCCATTATTTCCATTGGAAATCTCTCTCTCTCAAATTTTAGATTCTCACAAGGAGTCTTTGATCTCGAAGAGAAGGAAACTCTTTGAGATATTATAAAAATATGCTTATCTTGATTAGGCTTGACCCTATCAATAATTTGTAATAACTACCTAATGATGAAAATAAATACTTTATTTAACTCTCTCTTGCCTTGGATCTGTGTCTATTGAGTTGTGCACTATGGTATTGTGTGAATGAGAATATTCCTCATCTATGGTCTTCCTTTTTGACCTCTTTTAGGGTGTTTCCAAGCTAGTTGTAGGTCTAGATTCATGTTCTTTTGATATTAATAAATGTTGAGTGTGAGTCTATAAAATTTATCTTTGCCTTTGTCCATTGCTACTTGAACCCTTCTATGAAACTCTTATACAATCATATGGATATTGAGATTATGTGAGATAGCATTATCTTCTTCAGTTCTAGTGTGGGTTAAATTTTATGGGATTTTCCCATTTTTATTTGTTTCATCACCTTTATCCTTATTAATATCCCTTATCCTCTTTTTAACCCTTTTCCATATGAATCATTAGTTTTATGTGAGCACCAAAGAGGAAGCCGACCTTCTACAAAGGTTTAGCCCCAATATAGGTGACCGATAACTTGGGGTTGTTCCCATAGTTATACTCAATTGGAAGGGATATTGAATAACTCCCTCCTAGGGTAAACATTTAAGTGATAAAACTTTCCAAGCACCACCATTTTTTCTCTAATATGTCATGGCCACCTTTAAACCTAGCTAAACCATCCACTATTTTCTCTTCCATGTTTCTATAATTCATATGACACATCAAGATAAAGTACAAGATGAATAGAATCCATCTTGGCAAAAGGTGTAAAATTCTTAGAGTGTTTAATACCTTTGACCTATGAGTATACCTTTGAAACAAGATGTGTCTTATACTTATCAATGGACCCATCAGCTACATACATGGTGGGGTAAATCTACTTATACCTAACCAATTTTATTTCGATAGGAAGAGTGACAAAATCTTAAGTTTGGTTACTCATTAATGAAGAATACACATATGTCATCATATCATCTCACTCTTGTATCCCATGAGCCTATGAAAAAGACTATGGATGCAAAGAGAATGACTAACAGAAAAGTATAGTAACAGTAGAATTACATGATGATGTCGATTAGGTGGAAGATCATGTATGAAAGGTGTTGCCTTATCAACTATAGTAAAATTCCACCTAGGCATAGTAGAAACATCATTATTAATATGGTCATCATCATCTATAACCTCCTTAGGAATATCTTGAACTGTCTCCTCAAGGAATGAATCCTCAAGAGGAGGTGAACCATCAAATGAAGAAGAAGAAGGTATGGAAGAAGATGAAGAAGATTGAGATGTGATATTCTCACCAAACTGTACATGTGTTTCAAAATGACAATCATAATTATTAATATCTAAAAGATGATAAGCTCTACTGTCTTCACAATACCCTACAAAAATCAAAGGTTTGATACTATTATACAATGCTTTCCATTTCTTATTTGGTATAAATGCCCAAACAAGTGTCCCAAAGGCACAAAAATGAGACATTAGGCTTGGTTCTAAACCAAGCCTCCTCAAGAGTCATATGCTCAAGTTCTCTATGTGGTGTTTGGTTTTTAATGTAGTTTACATAATTAACTACCTTTTCCCAATAAATAGGAGGTAAATCCTTGTAATATCCCCTGTTTCCCTTGAATTCTAAAACTAAATATTTTGAATTGCTTTTCTATGTTTTACCTTTTTTGATGTTTTTGCATGAATAAAGATGTGATTTTGGAGATAAATTCAAATAAATAAATAAACTGCAGTATAAACTCTTAACTAACTAATCAGTGATCTTATTATTCTTCTAGACGATTACAATATTAAGTCTCTGTCATGCATATAAAATAATATGAAACATTATTAAAAGAACCTAATTATTTCTCCAGCAATCTAAAAATAAACCCTAAATCTATGCGGCTCGGGTTGCTGTGTCAAAAACATAGTCATCGATGTCAGTTATTCTGCCACCATCGGTTGATATACTACTGACATCAGTCACTGTCAGTCGGTCTACTTTGCCAACATCAGTATACAGTCGGCTGATGTCAGTCTGTGGGCTACCGATGTTGGTCTCTACACTCCCTACAGTGCTGTCTAGCCTGCTACAAAATGGTATGGATTCTGTACAGTGGCCAAAACACAGTATGGCCTGGTATAGCTATACTCCAGGAGCCTATAAAAGTGTGCCACTCCTGTTGATCTTGTTTTAGATGATTTTTTGGATCTAACCCTAATAAAATAAATACCTAAAATACCTGTGATAACTTCTGTATGAATTTATCTCTCAAATTGGCAATAGATCGACTGATATCTCACAACCTCTGAATTACACACACTGAAGATTACATGTTATCCAATGCAGATCGAATACTGAAACCCTTGGCTCAGTCTTCTCAGGGAAAATCCTTAGCAAAATCTGTCTTCAATATCAATAATCAATCAAATAATATGACTCTCCTCCCAATGAGAAACCCTTATATCCTCAAAAAGGTGTGCTTGCCCTAATTAGGTTTTCATAATTAAGAATTAGGGCTTCATAATTAAAAATAGGCTAAATAATTAATATTTAATTAAATCAATCAAATATTAATATCTCCCTCAATACACATCTGATCCTTGAATCGTCTGAAGCTGGTAAACCAGGGAGTGATTCCACACATGACCATACCATAACAGGGATGCTCCACTGAGTGCCAAAAATCCCTATATAATAGGAGCTCAGGCAAACGTGTCTAAAAGAGCTGGAATGAAAAGCCAATTGGATAAAATTCTACTAGTCAAAGCCAAGCCAAGCTCCACCATGACCCTCTATCCATCCTATCAGCCTACGAAGGTCACATAATAGGCTAACCATCAATTCTAAAGATGTCAATTGAAAAGAGGACATGACAATATGCCCTCCTAAAATTGCTTGTCCTCAAGCAATCGTTGAATGATAAACCAATCAATCCACCTAGATCCCAAATGTAGTCATGATTTGTACCGCTTTCAATAAATGCAAACTCCATGCCATGTCTATCACAACTCTCATCTAATGGCATCACATCATCCCAAGTACCATGTTAAGGATCCCAACATCCAATCCATGAACGAAAATCAACTAGCAACTCAAGTAAACTCCTCACCTGAATAATGTGAACAATATCGACTGACTTCATGCACCTATCTCTTGTACCCACTACAATATCTAAATCTGGAATGTGAATGCTAGACATACTCATATCATCA
Source organism: Torreya grandis (assembly GCA_037957365.1). NCBI lineage: Eukaryota > Viridiplantae > Streptophyta > Pinopsida > Cupressales > Taxaceae > Torreya > Torreya grandis. The sequence continues at coordinate 627,169 of JARHVA010003813.1, read as the reverse complement.
TCAACATGTGACCCACCTGTAAAAGAAAGCTGAGTCCCTACCACATGTGCTAACTCCTGAACTGAACTCACCTCAAGACAAAGCCCATCCACATGTCTCTCCTGTATTGGTGCCAATGTGCACTCGACAATGCACTCTCCAATATCATGTGGTATAAGTCTCTCCATCCGATGAAAAAACATATTTTTGATGTTGCTGCCCTGATTGCCTTAAGAATATGTGTCTTCCCACCAACATCAAAATGAATCTCCATGTCCTTGAGATGAAGAGTGACTTCCTCAAGGGAATGAAGCCACTTCATACCCAAGACTAAGTCTATATCCCCCATGTTCACCACATAATAATCAACTTTGAACTCATAGTTGTTCAAGCGTAATGGGAGGTCTCTAATCATCCACTCACACCTAAGAGTGTGACTGTCAGCCACCTTAACTCTAATGCCCTTAAAATCTTTAGTAGTGAGTCCACACTTCTCCACAAATCTAGCATCTATAAAATTATGTGTGGCTCCTATATCAAGAAGGGTGATGACCCTCTCTCCTGCCAAAACTCCACAGAGTCTGAATGAATCATCTGACTAAATGTTGGATAGGAGTGCCTCCTATATCTGAAGCTCTAAATCTAGCTCTGTGTTAGGCTCTGAAGCCTCTACCTTTAACTCCTCAGAACTATCCTACTATTTGGAACCCTCTGATTCTAAATCCTCATAATAATCTCACATCACTCGATTGGCCTTGCCCTTAGGCCTCAAAGGATAATTGTGACTGGCATCATAGGGACCTTTGTAGTAGAAGCAAAGCTTCTTCTTGTGTAGATCGTTAAGAACCTCTTGATCCAAAGGTGGTGCTACTGGGTTGGCCTTTGAATCATTCTTGACACCTGATTTATCTATGTTAAAATCTGGTCTCTCTCTATTATTGTTGAAGCCCTTATTGTCCCTAGATGAAGAAGTACGTCTTGAGTTAGATTTTTTCAATCGGGCTACCATCTCCATACTTCGTACCTTCTTCATAGCTTCTTGTAATGAAGGAGGATCAAAGGATTTGATCCAACCTCTCAATGGTTTAGATAGGCCCTCGACGAAGAGAACTACCAATCTACGCTCTGAAATATTTGGCACCATGACTGCCAATCGCTGAAAATCACCAATGAAAGACTCTAAGTTGCTTGTTTGTTTCAACTAGGCCAGATCTCAAAAATAAACTTCAAGATCTATCCTGTCAAACCTCTGAACCAACCTATCCACAAAGTCTTGGTACTCTGTCACCTGGTTATGCTAAAGTGTTACCATACCATGGTACTAGTAATCATGTGCTACTCCCTCTAAGTGCAAAGTGGTGTATTTGATGGCCTCTATCTCTGTCATTGGCCTCAATGCCAAGAATGTGTCAAGCTTATGAACCCAAGATTGAGCTCTCATTTTGCCGCTACCATCAAAAGTAGTCAAAGAAAGCTTGCCAATAGCCTTCATTAGCTCACTATGTTGACCTCTAGGCCTCCTATCACGTCTCACTAATCTGTAGTGCTCTCTCCTCTGATTAACAAAATGATCAAATGTCATCCTCTCCTGAACTTGAGGAGCTAATAAGTCCCACTCATAATTTGCAGCCATGAGAGCATTTGTAAATAGGGAATCTCCTGTCACCTCCTCTGCTGGAGACTCTGGTTCTTCCTGAATAAACGTAGGCTGTGTAGGCCTAATCAACTATCCTAGAATGGGTCAGTTATGGTCTCTGGTTAACAATAGCACTCCTGTTATCTCCTTGTTCCCCATTCTATCGAACAGGTGGGCTCATCCTCTCTACCATAGTAGTGAGTTCCCGTAGTGCCTGTGTCATGTGTTGCTGCCTTGTAACCATAACATAGAAGAATTCTCTGGTTTCATGATCATCATTATACATGTGGCCCTTGGGTGGGCTACCCTCATGCCTGTCACTCATGCTGATCGGTTGTTGTTCTAAAACTTGAGTGCCTTCAAGAAAGGCTCTACTGCGTGTGAAATACCTATGTGGTCCCAACTCTTGTGGCTGCATAAGATTGTTAAACCCTCAAGATGGCAGGATTTAGCTCTGATACCACAGTAATATCCCCTATTTCCCTTGAATTCTAAAACTAAATATTTTGAATTGCTTTTCTGTATTTTACTTTTTTTGATGATTTTACATGAATAAAGATGCGATTTTGGAGATAAATTCAAATAAATAAATAAACCATAGTATAAACTCTTAACTGACTAATCAATGATCTTAATATTCTTCTAGATGATTAAAATATTAAGTCTCTATCATGCATATAAAATAATATGAAACATTATTAAAAAAAACTTGATTATTTCTCTAGCAATCTGAAAATAAACCCTATATCTGTGTGGCTCGGGTTGCTATGTCAAAAACACAGTCGCTGACATCATTTATTTTGCCACCATTGGTCGATATACTATCGACGTCAGTCACTATCGATTGGTCTACTCTGCTGACATCGATATACAGTCGGTCGATGTCGGTCTCTAGGCTACCGATGTCAGTCTTTGCACTCCCTGTGTGGTGCTGTCTAGCCTGCTACAAAATGGTATGAATTTTTTACAATGGCCAAAACACAGTATGGCCTAGTATGACTATACTCCAAGACCCTAGAAAAGTGTGCCACTCCTGTTGATCTTGTTTTGGATGATTTTTTGGATCTAACCCTAATGAAATAGATACCTGAAATACCTATGATAACTTCTATATGAAGTTATCTCTCAAATTAGCAATAGATCAGCTGATATCTCACAACCTCTAAATTGCACACACTGAAGATTGCATGTTCTCCAATGCATATAGAATACTGGAACCCTTGGCTTAGTCTTCTCAAGAAAAATCCTTAGCAAAATCTGTCTTCAATATCAATAATCAATCAAATAATTTGACTCTCCTCCCAATGAGAAACCCTTATATCCTCAAAAATGTGTGCTTTCCCTAATTAGGGTTTCATAATAAAAAATAGGCCAAATAATTAATATTTAATTAAATCAATCAAATATTAATATCTCCCTCAATACACATCTGATCCTCAAATTGTCTGAAGCTGGTGAACTAGGGAGTGATTCCACACATGACCATACCATAACAGGGATGCTCCGTTGAGTGCCAAAAATCCCTATATAATAGGAGCTTAGGCAAACATGTCTAAAAGAGCCCAAACAACAAGCCAACTGGACAAAATTTTGCTAGTCGAAGCCAAGCCAAGCTCCTCCATGACCCTCTATCCATCCTATCAGCCTACAAAGGTTGCATAATAGGCTAACCATCAATTTTGAAGATGTCAACTAAAAAGGGGACATGACAATCCCATGAATGCATCATGTAGTTATCCATCTCTTTTAGAGTTCGGTTCTTCATTTTTGCTAAGCCATTATATTATGGAGTATGAGTAATAGAATGTTGGTGAACAATGCCATAGGATGCTAAAAAATCAGAGAACTCTCAACTGAAGTACTCCCCCATTATCTATATGAATCTTCTTTATTCAACTCAAAAACTATTTATCGACCAAAGATTTTAATACTTTGAAGTGATCAAAGACATCACTCTTGTACTTGAGGAAATAAACCCAAGTATGCTTCAAGAAATCATTAATGAAAGTAATTTCATACTTATATCTATTGAAAAATGGAACCAAGAAAGATCATCAAATCATTGTGCACAAGATGAAGTGTTGAAGAATCTCCGATGGATATTCCCTTAGGAAATTGTAATATCCCTTCGAATATCAAAACAAAAGCTCTGAATTGCTTATCTGAATTTCTACAAAAATATCATCAAATAGATAAATAAATCATAGTATAAACTCTTATTTATTTGCTCATAAGCTTACAATAGAGGTCCTCTGTCAAGTATACAAAGAATATTGAAAATACGGCCTGAATAGCCTAAATATTCCACAAAATATGAAAGAATTTTGAATCTGGTACGTCTCCGCCTGCTGTGTAAAAACACAGTCATCGACGTCGGTTATACTGCCGTCATCAGTCGACCTGTAGTTGTTAACTTGTCGACGTCAGTGATATGTTAACCCATGTCGGTCTCTGTAGGTCTCTGTTCACCGATGTCGGTGCCTGAACTTTCTATTGTTGCGTATGGATTTTCACAGATCTATACAGAAGTCATACAGCCGTTGATATCGCACAACCTGTATGCTTGATCACGATCTATAGAATTATGGGCTAATACAAAAGATCTATATCTGGATAATTCTTGAATCAAAACCTAAAACAATGAAATACCTATAAACCCTTGTGATAGCTTCTGTGTGAAGTTATCTCTCAAACTTGTAAACACCTGTGATAACTTCTGTATGAAGTTATCTCTTAATTTGGCAATAGATCGGCTGATCTCTCACAACCTCTGAATCGTACACAATGAAGAGTTGACGTTCTTCAATGCAAATGGAATCCTGGAACCCTTGGCTCAGTCTTCACAGAAGAATTTCTTAACAAGAATCAATATCAATAATAATCATGAATTCAAACTCTCTCACATGAGAAACTCTTATACCCTTCCAAAGGTGTGCTTACTAAAATTAGATTTCCTCAAATTAGAACTTGGGGTTCTTAAATTAGAATTCCTCAAATTAGAACTTGGGCTTCTTAAATTAGAATTGGGGTCTTAAAATTAGACCAAATAATTAATAATTAATAATTAATAATTAATTAATATCTAATTTAAAATTAGACCAAATAATTAATTAATTAATATCTAATTTAAAATTAGACCAAATAATTAATATTTGATTAAATCAATCAAATATTAATATCTCCCTCAATACATGTCGGATCCTCGAACCGTCTGAAGCTGGTGAATCAGGGAGTGATTCTGCACATGACCATATCAAAACAAGGGTGCTCCGCTACATGTCAAATATTCCTAAATAATAGGAGCTCAGGTAAATATGTTCGAAAGAGCCTGAATGAAAGCCAACTGTAGAGATTCTGCTAATCGAAGCCATGCCAAGCTCCATCAAGACCCTCTATCCATCCTCTCAGCCTACGAGGGTCGCGTAATAGGCTGATCATCAAGTCTGACGATGTCCACTAAAAAAGGGGACATGACAGAAACATAACCTAGTGTTGTTTCCTCAATTAATAACTAGGGAAAATCCATCAATACATGAAACTTTAGGAAGACCATCTACCATAATGTGAGTGATCAACTCCCTTAAATATCTATAGTTTAAGTGTCCAAATCTCTCCTACCAAAGCTGACTTTCAATTTTGCATGTGAAACTAAACACATCACTATAAGAGGAGTATCGTAAAAAACTCTCAAAATAATTGAATTAATAACTATGATCAATAACCCCCTATTCAATAAGTGTGTGTTTCTCTAACAAACTTGAACTTCAACACCCTTTGGTTTGAAACTCAATGTCTTGCCTTGACCAAAATGACAAATCTAATAAACTAAAAGTAGATTGGTGGTGATGTATGGAGAAAATAATACATCATTGATGTGGCCACCATCTATTTGTATGTCACCCTTCCCCTTAACATAAATGAAGTAATAATCTCCAACATCAATGTTAGAAGTAAAAAATCACACTAAGAGATACAAATGACTCCTTGGAAGAAGTAATATGTTGTAAAGCATGAGAATCTAGAACCCAACTATCTAAAATAAGTAATTGTGATCTCTGAAAACATTAAGTGCTTTTCCATGCTCATGAGATGGAGGAGTGGAGATATAAATAATTTTTTTCCTAATGACATCCTATAATGCTTGCACTCTCTTAAAACACCTAGAATCTTTCTGAATAGTTCCCCCGCAATAGGAGCAAGATAGGTTATACTTATTCTTTGATTTAGAATATGATTTGGGTTTAGATGTGTTAATGTTAAGCTTGGGTAAATTTTGAGATGGAGGAGGATTTTTCTTCTTCATACCCTTATTTTTTCCTTTAGTCTTAGGATATGATACAACTAATCATTTTTGAGAGGTGCAAGACTCAAGGTGAGATAATTTGGATTCCTTCTGAGTAAGTCTCTCACAAAACAACTCTAGATCAAGAATTTTGAATGTGACATCTAAGTCATCCATACTAAAGAAAAAGGTAGAAGCAAATATTTAGAATGGGCCACTCAACATAGACAAGATCAAGCACACACACTTTTCATCCTTTTTATCTCATCCACTCCCCGTCAACTATGTCAACATAAGCTTAAACTTAGTGAGATAGTCTAAAATTAAGGTAAAGTCATCTAGATTTAGTGAAGTAAGATCCACTTCAAGATGAATGGATCTCAAGTGATCTACTTTCCCAAAAAAACCCATTAACTTAGTCCACATATTGAATGGAGAATCACACTGATAAAAGTGAAACAAAATATTGTCACTCACATAATTCCTAATCAAGCTCATACATTCTTAGAACTTATATTGGTGCTGAAATTTTTTAAATTCATGTGTAAACTATGGTTGAGTTTCATTCATTAGGGACCATAATATTTTACACTTGATGATTGTTTCCATTTAATGTCTTCATTTATGGTAATTATATTTATTCAAAGGTTCATAATAATTAATACCAAGATTATAATCCATGCTAAATAATCACCAAAAGTCATAGAAAATGCAAAAGAGTACACAAAATCAACATCGAGACAACCCCTAAAAATATTGTATTAAGGAGCCGCCACCCCCCGCGCCCCCCTCTCCCCCCCCCACCACCCCCCCCCCCCCCCCAATGTGGAACTTTATAAAAGAAGTATGTTTTTACAAATTAGTGACACCAATGGATAGAGAATCAAAAGCCATGTACTTTTGTAACACATAACTCAAATAAAAGTCATGGTTCAAAAGTTATAGGCATTACGATTTCTTATAAATTGGGTAAAAATATTAAAATAGACACTATAAACTAAAATTTAAGACCAAATCAGAAAAGAACATAGTCATCTAACCACTCATTACAATTGTAGTAGAACCATGGATTCATAAATTCCAATAAATATGAAAAATATATACCTAGTTACTGTTACTCTAATGAAAGTGAGTTGTGTTACGTATTAAGGAAAAACAATAGGTTACAAAAGCAAAAAAAATGAAAAAGAGGTTGTTTTGAGAGGAGAAAATATTTTTACTATTGTGTTTTAGCTCAGATTCATATGGGATGTTGAAAACATATATCTATACCCATCTAAAAGGAATGCCAAGCAAGCCACTCTCCTACAAGTGTTGATTCAACACCTGTACACAACATCAAAGAAGATAATGAGTCTAATATAAAAAATGAAAAGTCTTTGTAGATTTTGTAGCAAAAAATCAAGATGTTTCCACCCTAAGGATAAGTAGATCTTCAAAATCAAATGCCAAAGCTCAAAAAAGGGATGCCAATCTCCTTCTATGCCACTTTCAATAAAGAGCTTCAACTCAGTAATAGAAAACAAAAGTACCTTTGGTCTAAAAAGAAAGTGCCATAGCTAGTAGGTGGATCTAAAAAAGAAAAAATAAAATTCCAATGCTTAGCTTTGGATGGTGATGCCACATCATCCCTTTCTATCTCCACACTAGTCATCCTCTTCCAAGTCACTACCACCATCAATAGCTTAAAAATCTAGATCCTTAATTCTCCATTATGATCGACATGAATGGGATCATAATTATGTGACTACTATAAACTTTCACTCTCTACAACCCATTTAGAATGACTGAGCATGCCTATCAAATTTGGATTCAAAACTACACCAAACAATCCATAATTTTGTAAAACATTTCCCTTCTTATCCTACAACCCATTTTTAACTCCTATGATATTTTATGAAACTAAGAAAGTAGGCTTGAAGACATGAGGTTTAAGCTACAGAAGGCTGACCTACATTTTGGGTCTGATTTTATATATTTATGCCTTGATCTCTTTTCAAGATTTTTGAAGAATTAGATCTTATTTTCATAGATAGAAAATGATGCCAAAATAAAATTAATTATTCCAAGCTTGTAGATAGCAATGCAGAGAGAGAGAGAGAGAGAGAGAGAGAGAGAGAGAGAGAGAGAGGAGAGAGAGAGAGAGAGAGAGAGAGAGAGAGAGAGAGAGAGAGAGAGAGAGAGAGAGAGAGAGAGAGAGAGAGAGGAGATTAATGTAATGATTTTTTCCAATGTATATATAATGACTATATTTAATTCGCAATACCACAAAAATAATGTCGACACCCTCATCTCTTTTGTATATCCAATGCCTTGAAAATAGGTGGAAGCAATGCTTTAGATTAAGAAGAAGCAAAATATTTAAAAAGTCTTTAAAAATGGCATGTTGCTTTCCTGAAGGGATATCAACTCTTATCTTACTTTCTAGCACACTTCCTCTTTTTTTCCTCTCCACCTTCCCTATAAGATTAAAAACCACACACATTCTTCAAATCTTCATTGAAAGTGTTGGATCCATAATAGGGAAAGAAAAATGGCTAAGGATTTGTGACAAGGGAAGAAGTAGTGGCAAGGGATATTTTTGAATCAAAATTTAATTATGTGAATGAGAGCAAGACCTTAAAGACCTAATGCCATGTTAGGAATGATGAGCAATCATTCCAACCAATATTCAAAAAGTGATAACTCCAAGAACATCACACATGAAGTTGTAGACAACTGATTACAAATCAAAGCAAATTGAGTGTTATTAATAAATATGATATGCTAGTACAAAGGAAAAGGTCTTGCATAAATAGGCAAGGAAAAAAACATAACTATCCTAACTACCAAATGTGGGATAAATCCTCTCATAGGACAAACTCACTAAAGCACAAAATAACTAGTTAATACACTATAAAATGTGAGAAATGCATGAAATACATACTCTAATAGAAAAATATATTTTTATATCATGTTTTAGTTAACAATAATCATTGGGATGTTTTATATGATATTTGGTGATAGATATATGAGGGTGCCATCTTGAAACTCATATATCTACCCAGTGATATTACTTGATTATCTGTAATTCATTTCCGGAGAGTATTATGTGAGTGGATATGACTGAGATCCATATATGTAGTTTCTATAATAAAAACTTTAGCCAAAGTAATGTTATAGATCAAACATTATCATTCCTATATACCTTCTAGTTTACATGTGTATGTTGATGTCATATTAAATCGAAGAGTGTTTTCATGGTATATGTGTATGTATTAGTGAATTTAAACACACATGTTCTATTTTATTTCTTGATATCCACACTCTTTTTATCTTCCCATCAGGAGGTGTGAGAGAGACCATTGGTCTATTTTTGGATTTAAATAACTTGTATGATTCTCTCCCTCTGTTCACTTAATCAATGAGTTGGCAATCATAATCGAGGTTATATTTCAATGGATCATTGAGATTTTTATGAAGCCCATTTGTGTTTTTTGTACATATTATATTTTAAATTTGATTTTTTTTTCAAATGTAATAAGTAGTACATTATTATTTGATATATATTCAACACACTAATGGTTGTGAGACTTGCAATTAATTTCAAATAATGGGACAATAGTGGTTGTATACTAATTATATCTATATTTATCAATTTTATTAGTGATTTGATGTATTAAACTCTTTCAAATACTAATTTTATGAAAAACATTCATCATGAAATATGTTATGGGTTGTTTGAAAAACTAAATAGATCATTTTGTTGATCAATGGTTTGATTAATTTCTACATTTATTGCTTTAGATGCATTTATTAGTCAAAAAATAATTTTATATAAAAATATAGCTTTTTTATAAGTAAACCATTTAAAAATATTGGTGTATCCTTTTATTAATCCATGATATGGAGTTTTCCTAGAAAATTCCTAAGTATTGACTAAATTGGATTTTTAAAAACTATCAACATAAGACATGCATCTATGACAACAAGTCTATCAGATGCAGAGTGACCATACTTTTTTATATTTACTAAAAAAAAATTAAAGTATAATTTTACATTTATGTAAACATATACTTAACATTTATTTTAGTAAACCATATATCCCTTCCAATAGATCTTTCATACTTTTTTTTTGCAATGTGAAAATAATGCATACATGTTATAATGTGGATGTCATGTGTTCATTAAATAGAATGCATACGCATTATAACATGTATGCATTTAGGTTTGGTGTTCCTAAGATTAGTTTGAAATATTGTGTATATGTTATAGATATTACATGTACTTTTAATGTATATAACATTTATGCCTTATGGTAAATGTCCACATAATTATCCCCCAATTATGTGCACCTACCCTTGTATGAGTTCCTATCAATTAGATTTGGTATTTCAAATGCATCGTTAACCTTTATGAGGCTAATGAATGAAGTTTTGAAATATATATTTTTGGAAGTTTGTAAATTTTTATTTATATGATATTATGATTTTAGGTGATATGTGATAAAAGAACTTTGCACCTAAGTCAAATAATGAAAAAAAATGAGAGAAGAGAAGCTATGATATATTTGAATAAGTGTAATTTCATCAAAACATAATTCATATAATTAGTATTTTTTTGTGTAATGGTCAGATAAGGATGGATCGATATAATTAAAGGATATTTTGTAACAACTAAGTTTTAAGATCGTGTATGAGGCTACAAGTTTCAATGGATTAGAAAGCTTCTATATTAAATTTATAAAAATAGTTTTTTAAATTTATGAACTGCTAAAAAAAAGGTATATGAATTATGGTATAAATGTGTTTAAGTGGACTATTGTAGATTAGATAATCTTTGCGTTGTTGAATAATAGTATCAAAGAGAATCATATGTTGACATTGATTGATTTTGGAAAAGTGATTCAAGTGAATTGTTACATAAGTGGAAGATCTATTAGAGAATTATTGAGCCAAAAAGGAATATAGATAACTTATTTTAGTTAAAATATGAATGATTGAAATATCAAGTATTTTTTTGACAAAATTTTATGCAATAAATTAAGCATTAAAATTAGAGGATCTACTTATGTTTTAACATTTAAGAGATGTATGGAATGTAAATCCCCAAGTTGCTAAAGTGTTAGAATAATAAATCAGGGAATAAATATAATAGTATTAATAACATGAGATTTGTATAATAACTAATTTATCCGATTATTATATAAATAACAAATAAAGTAAAAGCAATGTACTTAGCTATATATTGACTAAGACAGACAAATGACAAGCATAAAATTAATGTAAGAACTATGCAACATGGTATGAATAGGAATATGGAGTCAAAAAACCTCCTAAATTATTCTGAACTTATGGGTGTACCTTTTCCTATTTTTAGGGGATCTATACCTATGCTAATGAATGTTGGTTCATTTCTTGTTTCCTATTTGGAATGGTTTGAATGTGAAATATTGGGCCTGCATGTTTTTTAAGGTATCTGAAGAGCACAATTAGAAAAGAGTGGTGTTAGCAGGGCAGCGTATATGTGACCTAAACACCCCATGTGATAAGCATTGCATACATACAAATACCTCCAAATGTGATAAATCTAGATGTAGCTTTCCCAATCTATGTGATGGTGTAAGTACTAGTGAATTCTAGTATGATTGCTAACTTGAATGCTCTGAGTGTGACTTGAGACTATAAATATAATTATTTTAAGATCTAGGATGTTGTACATGGGTGTATACATAAGTAGGGCATAATAGGTATAAATGACTTTGATTTGTAAAATTATTTCTAAGTTTGTGTATGAGTAATTACATCTAATTTCACTTTAGTTGATAAGTGAATGAAAGTGGTCTATATATAGCATTCTAGTGTTTATTAAGATGTGAAATATGTTTAGGCCATCCCAAAGAATGCTTTAAGGAATGGAAATATTATATAAATATATAGGGGGAGTAAATAGCTAAGGGACAATAGCATGGTCCCTATGTCAAATAGTGTAATGTTCTAGTGTCCAAAGGGTCATGATAATATCTACATGGAAGGAACATACAATAAAGATACATGGGTGACTAGGGAGAGGCTTAGTTCTACTTTTGGTATATGTGAGAATGGGTTAGACTCACACAAAAGCTGTAAAATGATCAAGAGAGGCCCCTAAGATAGGCCTAGGGCTAATCTAAGGATAAGATGTCAAGTGACACTCACTACACTCAAATGACATTTTAGATGACTACATCTCCATCCATTATTATTGAAATGTATCAAAGTGAAATGACTACCTAGGATAAAGGAAAATAGATGTACTTGCACTTACCTAAGAGGTGAATCCAATGAATATGGTTTTGAGTCTATAAAATGTGCTCCATTACCTGTCCTATGAATCAAACACGTATGAATCAATTCTTACTTAAGAAGCAGCAAAAGTAAAGACAAAATTGGAGAGGAAAATAAGGAATACACCTAACTTGGTATGTGAACCAATGTTAAAAACTAGTGACATCATTTGTGTGCATGTAGATGGTTATCAAATAGTGAATAACTTTCACTACGTTGATGGCTTGCTCAATCCCCATGTGTGGGTGGCTCAAGAACTTGAACTATCCTTAACTCCATCATTTCCCACCCCTATTCAATGGATCAAAATATGTGAATAATTTTGATTGGACTAATGTCTTATCCAACCCTCTAATGTAGGTGTTTCAACAACTCAAGTATGTTATGACTCCATTGTTATCTATTGATGTAACTTATTAGGGTTTATCGAGTTTAAGACCTAAGTTGGTAAAGGGTCTAAGTATAATAAATCATGGTATAAATATGAAATAAATACAATCACTAATTTGTGCAAGGATTGACCTAATCTAATATTTATAAAATTAGTAATGAATGACAAAAAAAGGTATTTAGCTATAAATTGACTGGGAAGGATGATATTAAGGCAAAAAATCTAGTTTGAAGGTAGGTCCTAAATGTCATAAATAGGGTCCTAGTGTTATAAAACCTCCTAGATAATATTGGTGTACCTTTTATAATAATATTGGGGTGTTAGTGTAATATTTTCAATGATAATGTCCTTTGTGCATAAAATTGTCTAATCTTCTAGGTGTACCTACAACTAAGTTGAACATGTCTGTACCTTTGTGGATAAGCTCTGATTCATTATTTGTGTGTTATTTTAAGATTATTTAGGATAAAAAACCTAGAACTTCATGTTTTAGGGTATTTGAGTAGCACAGGTAGGAAAACTTTGATGTTATTTAGGTAGGTTTGATATCTTCAACACCTCATTATGTTGAGAGTTTCCTACATACAAATACTCCAAGGAGGGATGAAGACCGATGTAGTTCTCTGTCCTCAGTGTTTACTAAAAGTACAAGTGAATGAAAATATGGGTTTTGACTTAAGTTATTTGAACGAGTATTGACACTAAAAATCTATGTATTCTATGCTTGATATGGTTCTAGATGACTATAATTAGAAATAGAGTAAAATATGGATCAATAACCTTGATTGTACATAACTTTTTCCAAGCATATTTTTGTATTTTTCATCTAATTTACATTCAGTGGATAAAGGGATAAAAGTCATGTGTTTATATTGATCTAGTTCTTATGCAGGATTTGAAATAGTTATAGGTTGATCTTAGGTGTCTTAGGAATTAAAAAGATGTTTGTTTGGATTGAAACTAGGCAAGGAACATTAGAGATGAAAGTGGGACACTAGTACGGGGAGTTAGTGTCTAAAGGAAAGTTCTAGCATCTAGGTGTTAAAAACTGAGGTATTAGAGGCCTAAATCCATAGGGAAGGGTCTCAGATTAATTTTGAGATGTCTAAGGATGTGTAAAGGCCTTCATGAAATTTGGATAAGTGTTAAAAGAATACCTAATAAATATCTAGGGTTAAGTTAGGGAAGGGTTATATTAAGTAACACTCATTTCAACAAAGTGAAATTTTACATAATTACATCCCCCTTTTTATATAAATTCAACAAATAAAAATGACTAGGATAAAGTAACAATAAGTGTACCTGGACGTACTTGTGAGGTGAAGCCCATGAATTTAGGTTTGAGTGTGTGAAGCATGCTATATTGTGTATCCTCTAAATTAAAAATGGATTAATTAGTCATTACTTAAGATATATTGAAAGAAAAGATAAAACTGATTAAAGGGATAACAGAGAGAGGAAAGGAAGTAATTCCCATAACTAGGTAAGTGAACCAATGTAAAAACTTGGTGACATCCTATGTGTGCATGTAGATAGTTATCAAATTGGTGATTATATTAGACTAATATTATGGATTGATTAACCCCCATGTATGGTGACTCAATAAATTAATCCATTTTTGAATCCTTTATCTCCCATCCTTGTTTAGTGGATTGTTCATTGTGAATAACTTGGATTCGATCGATGGCTTGTCCAACCTTCCTATAAAGGTGGTTTATAAATTGAAGTAAGCTATGAATCCATCATTTCCTACTCATGTGTAGTAGATTAATTTTTAATTTAAATTTCACATTGTAACTCTAACTATGTAGGATGGATATGGGTCTATTTAGAATCTCTTAATTGAAAAATGGCCAAGGGGCTTCTCAGGCACTTGAGAATGTAACTCAGTGACTATGCATAAATAACAACCAATTAAAATAGATAAAGGCATAAATTTGGTGTGGTACCTAGTGAAAATGGTGTTTAATGTATAAAACATAGATAATAACATAGAGTATTCCATTCCATCTTAGATCAATTGGTGAAAAATTGATCATGTGGAAATAATTTGTCACATACATACCCCCAATTCTGATATATATCTAGACATATTTTTGACTTAGTTGTAACAATCTATTTTTATATATCTAAAACTAAAATGGAAGTGATCTTACAATACATGATTGCCCTAATCTAATAAAACTTAGTATAATCTAATAAAACTTAGTATGATTACGTGCAAAATTAAGCATAAAATGATTAAATTAGATAACCTATGACTGAAATTATTCATATCTACATTGTAACTATTGTGTCATTCATTAAAATCTATATTTTTTTGTGCTATTGGATAATAGCAATAAACCTTGGATATTAGAGTTGGGGAACTATTATCATAATTTTAGAGCTAGTGTCCTATGTTTTTCTATGCAAACTAAAACTGATCTGTCTAACTATTTTCATTGTGTTGTTATGTAATTAAGTGTCTATGTATTAAAATTTATTATACGAGTGCAGTTATATGTTCTAACATATGTAACAAACCTCAATCAATGTCCCATTTTTAAGGGGTATTTTTTTTACCTGTGCAATAATTATCCTAAAAATAAAATCTCTACATGATGTATGTTAGGTGGAAAGCATATGATCTAAGTGTAGTAAAATAATATAATGTATATATGTAATAACCTAAAATTTATATTTGAGTGTTAACAATGTTATTTGAGACTAAATATTCCTAGCTTAGACCTAGACCTATTTGAGAGATTATTTACACACTTTTAAAGTGTTTGTGTGGGCCACATGTGTCCCTAGTTAGCTTAAATGTAGTCCTAGACCCTTAATGCCTGATCTTGTGCCTTCATCCCCAACATTATATTAGATGGACATTTGCACTACACTAAAGACACTAGATCCACGAGGCAAAAGTTTTCGCAAAATAGACCCTATGTCCTTTACCCTAGTTTCCCTAAACAAATATATTTTCAATGGTAAAATCCTCCTAAGGTTGGGCTAAACATATTTTATTATCTACATAAGAAATAAAACACTATAAATACATAAATTTTATCCATCTATCCAATAGATGGAAATTAGATGCAAAATACATATTTAAACATGAAAAAAGTTGATTAAAATAAAGGTTATTAATATAAATTCTACCCTATTTCTACATACTACCATCCATAGCTACCCTAAGCTCATATTTTCTAGATTTTTAATCTCAAACAAAATCATTGAACTCAAGGCCACTATCATCTAGCATTAGTTACACTTACACCAGCACTTAGGTGCTGAGAAGTATATCGAGCTTCATCCCTGCTCAAAGTATTGGTATGTAAGGAACTTTATTCATAATGGGGTGTTGAGGATGTCCATCATATCTCACTAATGAACACACTATTAAGATCATGCCTAAATTGTAAGGAGGATTAGGTTTTGCATCATAAATCAACTATTAATAGCACAATATAGAGTTCTAAACTTCATGTGCATAAGAATATAACCCATAAACATAGATGCAAGTGAACCTAAAATTTAGGTACAATCCTACATAGAGGACATTAGCACCATTATTAGGACACTAGAGCCACATAGAAACTTTATCCAAATGTGGTGCTACTATGTAGGAGGTGTTATGATATAGAGATATCATTGATGACACTCAAATCTATTTATATATTAGTTTCTATCTCTCAATCATCTGTATCAAGTGTTTTCTATATAAGTCTTTATTTACACATATTCATTACTATTTTTAGAAAGTCAAAGATAGTTGAAATATGTAATAAATTAGTGGTAATTTAATGCATATTATTCCATTTATTTAGACTAATCAACCATTTAATCAAACATATGATTTAAATTTATTAAAAACCTAAAAAGTTAAAACATTTGGTGAACCTAATGTAATTCAAATATTGTTCAAACAACCTAGATGATCCCAAGGTTTGTATCCTTATTTTTCCTTTTCACATTAGCTGATTTAATTTTTCTTAGATTTCATATATTCTATTTTAGCATCTCTATTCCAATTTATTTACTATATGCCATCTAAAAAATCTATTTATCTTCCATTAAGAAGAAGTGCTAGAATATGTGTTAGTCCTATTGATAATATTCAAATTCCTACTATTCAAGCCTATAATATGGATAGGGGACCTATTATAAATTTAATTATTGATCCTTCACACCTTGATTATGTGTATTTAAATTATAATACATTTGAAGATGAACAATACAATCAAGAATAGGATGAAATACAAATTAAAATTAGGACAATCTCCTTCAACTTAAAAATGGTAAGATGATAATGAATAAAGATGAGATTTTACAAAGCTTTAGAGATAAAACTCAAGAACAACCCCTTGATCATGCACAAATATTACAAGTCATCTTGTAAATTTAGAACAAATTAAAAATTGGTTAATCTTCAACTCCCCTAGATAATAACATTATTACACATACAATTGGGCTAACTCATCTAACATAACCTAGAATTGTAATTAAACAACTTTTAGTGATAGTTACACCTATTATGACTATTTCTTCCATTCCATATGTATAATCCCTTATGCATGATGTTCATAATATATAGTATAGGTGTTACATCTTAATAAGGGAGCCATTATGCCATCACATGCATTAGATACTAATATTATCTTACATACACCTTTGTCACACCACGTAGTGGTAACTCCACTACCATTTGATTTTCTGGATGCCAACCTTACGTTATATTATGTTAAGGGTGACCTAGATCATCATCGTAGAGCCTTTCATGCAACATGTTTAGACTATGTCTATAACTATTGGCTTCTTGTAAAATTATTTAGACATTGTTTAAAGGTTTATCTGCTATAGTGATTTTATGACTTACTAAATCCATCTATCATAACATTCAATCCTTTAACAGACATGTTTTTAGCACACTTCTCCATCAATATCATTTTCAATATCTCATATTCCCAAGTTCTATAGCTAAAACAAAAGTTAAATGAACCTATCACACAATACATCTTACGATACAAGACTATATTAGATAATTAACTAGCCCCATGGTAGACAAAGTGGTTTAGGAAATATTTAAATAGAGTTGTTTTACCATAATTACATGAAGCTATCATGTTTAAGAAACTTCCTAAATTAATAGATTTATGCAACACAAGAAATGAAAGAGAGGTAAAGATATTATCAATGGGAAAACTAAAGTATACCAATGGATCATAATTAACTACTAAGAATTAAAATAATCCTCCATAAAAGGTAAGGTCCACCAATAATAAGACTGATCAAAATACCACAATTAATGCAACTTCAAATTCATCTCCTAGATAGGTTTTACCTACTCCTTAACACTGAATCTTCACCAACCTTATAGATTCACTACCACATGTTTTACAATAGCTCTTAGAATGTAATGTAATATCTCTCCCTCCTATTAAATAGCTTTATATGACATGTCATCTTACAAATAAATATGTTTCTAATGCCTTCTATGAGTATCACAAGGCATGAGGCTATACAACAAATAAATGCATAAGCTTAAAACATAAGATATATGATTTGATTGAGGCTAACATTATTGATGTGGACACACCCACAGAGGCATCAAAAGTATCTCAATTGGAGTCAAAGGAATTATATATATTCTCAGATCCATTTCTAAAGCACACTACAAATGAGGTATGGAGCACTCCAAGGTTCACTACACATATCAGTCATGTAGACCACAAGATTCATATAATACTATTATAGAGGAGGGACACACAATGCATAATATCATTGGCATGCACCACACTATAGTTACACCTAGAAAATTAATCACCCTTTTATAGTAGTATATTGTTTGTGATGATACATATTTACATGTACTATTTATACGATCATACATAGTTCATCATCCTATCTAGAATGTTATGGTTGATAATGAGTTAAGCATTAAAATGTGCATGCTGAGAATTTTATAGCATTTAGATTACTCAGAGTAGTATAAATTCCCTATAAACATAGTTATTAGTTTTTTTAATGGTCATGTTTAGATCTGCATTAGGCAGATTCTGATTCCATTACAAGTTGGAGCATCACATATAGCCACTTAGTTCTTAGTAGCACCTAGTGCATGCATGTTTTATATGTCATTGGGTAGGCCATGGTTATAGTAGTTATGATACATGCCATCCATAGTGTAAAAATGATTGAAATAGATACATGCAAATTAGGAGGTCATAGTTGAGGATCTTCCATATGAGTATCCTCAAACTATTCCATAGGTAGTTGTAACAAAATCAGCACTTACTTCTCTAGAACTTTTACCAGATATAGTGCAATTATCAATTATAGATCAAAGTATAATTAATATGGATACATTACAGAGTTGAGTAGAGACACTATTTAAGGTGAGTTATACTCTTATAGTATCGACACATACACATACTCTCACACAAAGATAATTATTCGATAGAACTCTATGTCAAACATATGTCATAGATTCTAGAGGGCTATTTTCCCCTAAGGCTTTTATGAGAACAATATTATTGGGTTATCATGGTTATATGTACATGGAACCTATGTCACCTATAATTTATTATAACAAATGGGTTTCTAAGACCCCTACAATTCATAGGACACCATAATCAGTGCCACAAATTTCTATCACCACTACACAGGAAGATGCAATTAAATATTAATCAGTACAATAGATTATGGGATCATAGTTTCCCTTTCACAAAATATGCATGATCACACTTCCCTTATTTGACACAGGGCACAATGATAGTGAGTTTCCCAGGAGTCTCATTGGCTAGTATGGTTCCCAACATATTATACATGCTTTCCTTCTTTCTTTCTCCTTGTACGTGATTTATTTTCATATTGATTGTAATATATTATGTACATAAAATAATAAAATAATATAACTTGTTAAAAACATAAAAAAAAAATCAAATAATTACTTAAAAAACACAAAATTTATAAATTGTATGCATTGTTATGTTTGCACTTATTATGTTTTCTAGACACTACATATGCTAGCTATCTTACTATACTTAGTTTTATCATACATGAATTCTTCACTTTTCCTTGTTTAGTGCATGAAAATTACTTACAAAACTTAAATCCACTACAATGATCTAAACTTGCTATTGTCTTCCCACTGGGGGCATATACAATGATACATGATTATGCATTTGACACATTCTCCCACTTGGGGTATACTATACATAATTAGTATTACCAAGTTCTATCCTTACATATTCTACATTCCATTTTTAACATTGGTATATATCGACAGTGATCATTTCTATTCATACTCAAATTATTTGTCTACTATCACTATTTCAGACTCAACATATGTACATCCTAGCTCTTACACATATTTTTAATATGTACTCATACATGGTTTCATTTATAGCCTACCTATATTAGACTTGATTGTATTTATATGCTACTTCAATTCAATGGCATTTGAATTTGCCATTGTTATTTGGATCTACACCACTTATATTCACAATATGTATGTTTTGGATTATTTTCATGTCCTTGTGTGTGATTTCTTGATTGTGTATGTAGACATTTAAAGATGTCCTTATATGTGGATCTAATCTAAATTATTTATTTATTACATATGTGGACATTTTAATAAGTCCTTGTATGCATTGTTTTATCAAATTTAGTGACATGTGCCCATATTCCTTCTATTGTGCCCCCTTAGCCTATTTTGTGTGCCTCATGTGTTTTATATGTATGTTTTATAATATATATCAAGGCCATGACACATGTCTTTGATTGTTACACACTTGTTTAAGGTACAATGAGGAACCTCATACATTTACCCATCTTACTTGTGTATTTTGGTGGACATCATGCCCCATCCCCCTAGGGTATTTACTTAGATCTATTAAGATTTGTTGTTACATACGTTGATTACATATATCTTGACACACTTGTGTAATGATAAAAATGCCATACAAATTAAATTACAAAATTATTCTTAGATTGTCTTACATTTTGATGTTATTTTTTAACATTTTATTTAATTATCATGTAGTTACCATATATGCTCCAGCTAACACGCATTCCATAAATATTTTATTTTGAAGACATGTTTTTTCATAGGTTTAAAAAATACCCTAAACATAGGGGGAATTCTTAGGATTTTTTCATAGATATCAGGATCCTATATTGCACTCACAAAATATTCTTCAACACATAGGCTTAGTTTCATAAAATCATATAGTTAAACACAAGGGAAAAATAGTTCCTAAAAAATTGGTACAATGATAGATTCAAGACCAGAAAGACATTAGCACCCAAATAGGGACACTAGTACTACATGGGACTATTTTACAAGTTATATAACTATTATTAGATGTTCTTAATTTTAGGATAACTTAGATTAGCTAGAACAATACACTAGGTAAAATACATGTTTACACTGATCCAATAATAGATTTGATAGTTATACTTAGATTTTGTTCAAATTCACACTAGCTCAATTCATATTCATATTACCTGCTCATATTGGGAGCATGATCATTACCATATTTAGTTAATATAATCAGACAAAGTTATTACAACTCAATCTAAAATCAATATACTCACATCCAAGATTGGGGACATGTACATGGCATATTATTTCCATATGCTCAGTTACACATAGGTTGATCAGATGGCATGTAAAAATTCATGTCATTATATATGTTTCATACACTTAACATCATAATATATGTTATCACCAATTTCATGCCTTACTCCATCTACATTCGATGGTATTCTTCAGTGCATGTAAACTGCTAATGTACCTAAGTTGATGCAAAGCCAATATGATTAGTTAGACATTTCTAGTACTTTAGGCAATTTAGTTTTAGAGGCATCTACTACACATCAGTAGTCAATGATGAAATCATATCCTAATTGAGTTATTGATCTACTCACATGAGAGGATTGTACACACTATCAATCTAGTCTAAGCTATTAGCAGGTCATGATCTACCAAACAAGGGTGACCAAAAATGGAGTCAAAACTGGATTGAATTCTTGAGCCACCCGCACATGAGGATTGAGAAAGTTATCATATCATTATAATTTATTCAATGATTGATCACTATATGCATACACACATAGGTTATCACTAGGTTCATGCATTCATTCATATACCTAATGAGGTGTATTAATTTCTTTCTTCTTTCCTATCTCTTTTCCTAGTTTTACTTAGTTACTCATTACTCAACATAGTATTTTACTTTCGATATATCTTAAGTAAGGAATAGTTTATGCACATTTAATTTTCATGTCATGTACAAGATCATGATTCACATATGTAAATCAAACTTTAGATACTCAGACTCAACTTTATGGGCTTCACTTCTTAGGTACGTCTAGGTACACTTATTTTCCCTTTATACTAGTCATTTTACTTTGTTGCATTTCTATCATAAGGGGGGATGCAATAACATAAAGTTTGTATTTGAATGCTAAGAATACTACTTGAGATTACCTATTCCTAGCTTATCCCTAGACTTATCTATGATCCTATTATCACATTTTTCCATCTTTTGTGTGAGCCACAGGCATCCCTAGTCATCTCAAATAGATTCTTAGACCCTCATTTCTCAATCATAATGCTTCATTCCAATCACTCTACTACTGGGATAACAGTTCCATGTTAAGGACACTAGATCCACATGGTGCTAGTGTCCCCAAAATCATGACTATGTCCTTTGCCCTATATTTCATGAATGGATATATTTTTAAAGGTAAAACACTCATATGGTTAGCCTAAGCATCTTTTATTATATGCACAAGAAACATAACACTATAAATAGATTAAATTTTGACCTATATCCACTAGTTGAAAATTATATGCAAAATACATTTTAAAACATGAAATAAGTTGATCAAAATCAAGATTATTAATCTTTATTCTACCTTACTTCTACATACTACCATCTACAACTGCCCTAAGCTTAGATTTTGTATATTTAAAATCTTAAGAACAATTAAGGCACTCAAGTCTAATATCACATTAGCATCACTTGCACTTGCACCAGCACTTAGGTGGGGAGAACTACATCAGGGTTCATCCCTCTTTAGAATATTGGTATGTAAGCAACTCTCTTTATAGTGCAGTGTTGATGATGTTCAACTGATCTTACTAATGAACACACTTTTCAACTCATGCCTTACTTCCAAAGAAGATTAGGGATTTCATCATAAATAAACTATTACAAGCACAATACAAAGTTCCAAACTTCATACACAGAAATAAAACCCTTAAAATGATATACATGTGTAACCATAAGTTCATGACAGTCTTGCACAAAGGACATTAGTGACATTATCAAGATACTAGAGCCACATAGCACCTCTGTCAAAATGTGGTACTAATATACAAGAGGGGTTATGATATAGAGATCCAATTGGTAACACGCATGCCTATTCATATCTCATTTTACATCACTCACATTGTCTATTTCAGGTGTTTTCTAGATAAATCTTTATTTGCACATATTCATTACTAGTTTTAGAAAGTTAAAGCTAGTTAATATATGTAACAAATCAATGGTTATTTTATGCATATTATTTCATTAATTTAGATTGCTCATCCCTTTAATCAAACATAGGATTTAAATTTAGTAAAACCATAAAAGTTTATAATAATATACATGACATCAAAATGTAATATAATCTGAGTATAGGTTGGTAATGTACAATGCATGTTAGATATATCATTCAAAAGGTTGTCAAGATAGATATAAAGATGTAAGCATCTGTATGAATTTCATAATATAATAATAATCTATGTACATACCTAAGGGGATAGCGCATGATATCCATGAAGGTACTTAAGGAGAAAAGGGGATATGCATGAGGGAACTCATGGTATCAAAAACTAGCTGTCTATGTAACAATAAAGATAGAAGTGTTGTGTAAATTATAGACAAATGAAAGCACAAATACAACACACATAAAGCACACAAAGTAGGCCAAACTTCCATAATACAAGAGAGATGGGCATATATCAATAAATCTAAAAAATAAAGACATACAAGGACATGTTCAAATGTACGCATATGAAAAAAAAGTAAGGTTGGATTAGAGACACATGGAAGGACATGTTTAAATTTATAAACACACAATTAAAAAGGGACACACAAGGACATGGTCACATGTCCAAAATATGCACGTAATGAAAAGAAGTGGTGTAGAGCCATATAGCAATGGCATATTCAAATGACCTTCAATAGATGTATAGACAAAGAGACATAATCATGTCTAGACTAAAAAATAAATAAATGAACGTATGCATGAATATGTGGTATAAATTTATACAAAACTAATTAATTACATTAACAGAGTCTATATTAGTATTTGTCATAAAAAAAAATGACTAGTATAGGATGATCAATGTTGAGATATAAACAATGTTTAATATATGATATAGTATAGAAAAATGTAACCTCGTAAACCATAATCTCTATATAATATGTCCCCAATGTGTGATTGTATCAATGATTAATATATGTAGCTTTCTGTATAAGATTCCACCAATGGGTGAATGTATCAATGATGAATCTATGTAACTATGTATGTTCTCCCTCTGGCTAGATAATAACATATGAAGATCTATGTGCTAGACTTGGGTCTTATAAGAATCTATGAATACTCGCTAAGAACAAGTGAAGCATTTATCTTTGATAAAAAATGACTATACTAAGATAACTAGTATATATAGTACCTTGGAAGAATAAAGAATGTAAACATGGATATGAAAATAATCTAAATTTGGTATTTTATGAGACATATGTGAAGTTCTTGTGTTTTTAACATATTATATTATTTTTGTGTTTTCTAAATATAATTTATGTACAAGAAATAATGAAAATTTATTACATCTTGATTCCTCACTAAGCTAACTATTTGACTATTTGTAGATGATTATGATAGATACAAATGATGTTGACAATACTTTCTCAATAAGCTTGAGATTATGCTATTTTGGGATATTATTGTATTGCTTAATTAAATAATAATTCATGATTTTATTAGCATGAGTTGGTTTATGTATGCATTTTTATTTTAAGCATATTAATGACTTGTTATAATTATGTATTGTTGATTATGATTATCATGTGATATAGCCTAACTACTTGTGTGTTATGAGGTGGACATAGGATAATTATTACATCAAACATACAAAAATGGAGAGCATCATCGAAGAGGGTGGTGTATATGGAGACATCATTGGTCTATGGAGCGCTAACAAAACCCTACACACACGACAATACTTAGTCATGTTATAATGTGTTTTAAAATGATTGTTTAAATTACTTATTTATATGGTTACTTAAGTATATATGGATAGGAATAGGAGACCCTTGTGTGGTTAGCCTAATAAGTCATTATTATTTTAGAGGCAAAAATTAATTAAAGTAAAATTTATATTCAAGTTATTATTTATTATTTTATTATTTTTCCTCTAAATTACCAAAACATGATTTAATACTAAAATAGTTAAATATGGAAATAGAATTTCATAATTAAAATAAAAGGGAATTTTTTTGCCTTAAAAACATTAAAAATAGGAAAATAAAGGAAAAACAAGAAAATAATTAAAATAGCTTAAAACTAAAAACAAATAATAAAACAAAGGGAAAAATGAAAATAAAAGGATGGAAGAGAAAATTGGTACCTTTTACTCAATTAAGAAATAACATGAAAGAAATTTGATAGAGCTTGGGCATTGGAAAATAGAGAAGTTGAATGAAGAGTGGAAATAAGGAGACAAAAAGAACCAATTAGTGAATTTAATGTTAAGGGGTGTACTTAAAATTCATTGTTTGTTGATGTGAGTGGAATCTTGAATACCAACATAGAAATTGTTATAAAATAGGTTGGTTAAGCAAACTATAGGAAATACCCACTAAACTAGCAATACCCAATCCTTTTTAAAAAGATTTGAATAATTATTTGATGGGAATATCTAGAACTTATAACCAATAAATGATTATTAGATATATACATAATCTTGTAGTGAAATTAGTAGAGAACCATGGTTGGGAAGGAAATAATAAATCTATGATAGAAACTATATATCCTCCTTAATGATAAATCAAATTTTGGTTTTAACATTAATTTTTTTACCTTATGTTTCTATAATTCATTCTGAGCTCAGGCTACCAGGCCACCTAATAGAAAAACTTAGTTAATAATACAACTAGCGTATTAAAATTTCTTAGCAATAAACATGGGTTTGGTTATAAGGTAAAGTATATGTTATAAATTAGAGTGTATCATACCATGGTTGTAATAGTGTATACAATGTTTAGAACCTATTTTATTTTATAAATGCATCGAGTCTGTTGGAACTGGCATGCAAATTATGAATGAGTCAAACCTTATTAGAATTGTAAATCATCAAACACATTCTTTGAAAATACAATAGGAATATGCATCAAGTTGAAATTTGGTAAAAATATCTTGATGAAAACAACTAATCGTAGTATATTTTGCTTAAGAGACTAAATGAATATAGTTAGTGAGGCATTGAATCTTTTTAAGCTTCAAATCTATTCTAAATGGATATACGATGCCAACCCATTTTAATGATCTTAAGCAACTAAAATCTATTAATATGTGTTAGGCATCAAACTTAGTAAAGTTTGTATAATTTCCATGAAATTGTCAACCCCTTATTATTTTACTTGTATTTTTTGACTGGTTAGTCACCTTTTGGGTCACAGTAAAAGACTAAGGCATCAAAATATTTATATTGCCTTTCTATAGAAACCTTTTTGTCTAAAAGCTTTAGCGCTGTTACCATATGAAGTTATGTTCTTTTCTTTAACTCAACCTAAGAGCAATACCACTAATATTATTTTTATCTCATCTATTTCAACTGAAATGAACTACAATCCATTTTATTCAAGGATTTCAACAGACTCAAAAATCCCTTCTACACATTCAACAGACTATAATTATGCATTTATCTCCATGTCTGGAGATGACATATATATAATGTATATATACTATGGTCTTGGTTCCTTTTGGGAGTGCGAGTTGCTTCATGTCTGTTTCTTACCTTTAATAACTATATCATGAAAGTGACTTTCTTCGATTATGTCATAAGTTTCATTTTACTTTGGCCAACACATATTTGATTTTGTGTTATTTTGAATTAATGAGAAGGGTAGAGGGAGACCCACACTTGGTTAGTAATAATTCTATTTTATAATTGGAGCAAATAACTATGACCAAGCAAATATATTAATAATAAATTATCACATCACATGTATGAAAAGCATACTTAGAATTATGTATGCCTAAATGTCATTTGCAAGTAGTGACTTATGTAGTGATGTCATGGAATTTGACTAAACCATATAATTTAAGTATTTATGATGTCATTTAGGGAAATAGTTTAGCTATATCTAATATAAATAAGGGTCAACAACTCTATTTAAGCCATTAAGTAGCGGTTATTTTTATATTAATTTGAATTGTTAATAAATGGGTTGGAAATGATTAATATTAGATGTTTTATGTATTATAACAAAATTTAGCAGACATGTTATATCCACCATGTTAGTATGATTGAGAATCTGTAATAGATTCGATGGGCATAATATCAAGCTATTTATATATATCTATATTAATGATTAATAACTATGAAGAATAAAGATATTGGTTTGCTTATTCAAAATATTTTATAATGTAAGGAGGTATAACTAGAGGTTTAACAAGTGATATACTAAGATCACACAACAAGTTCTCAATTTATATTGATAGTGGATTTTGAAGTTGAGAACACCTCTATTTTTAGAAATGTCCATATTAGTTAAATTGATGAGTAAAAGAAATATATTCTATTTTGTATTAGAGAATTTAGTAGGCTATGAATATAATCATAGATGTGATTATATGTCTGTTATATATATCTTGTTAACCATAGTTAAATGATGACCATGCCTAATGATGGATGTACATAGGCATGGAGGTATATGGATGTACATAGTTATAATGAAATGATTTAATGGGCATAAATAGATATACCATATGTATAAACTTTTAGGTGCATGCCTATAGTATAGGCTGGACTATTATGTTGTCATGAGTTAAACCTTGTAGAATATCAAGATTATTTATTATATGAAAAACTGTCTCAAGGAATTTGAAAGTATAACCATTTATGTATTTATGGATATTAACTCAGTGTTTATAATAAGGGGAAAATGAGTTTAATAGTAAACTTGGAGGTGGTTTTTTTGTTATAGTCCCTTAGGTGGAGTATTAACTGAATAAATAAGGATTACATAAATGACATAGTGAACACTTGTTTATAAATCTCTAATGTCATACCAATGCTAGTCTAGCTTTCTTAGTTAATATTATTAGGAGGAATACTACTCAAAATTAAAATAAATAACATAACACTAAAATATATTCATGTGGAGCACATTAGGATGTGTAAGTGCTCATATGTGGAGATTCTATTGGTATCTCTTTAAACGAGTGGAATAAGTCAATAAATTACCTAAGAATTAGGAAACTATAACTCTTGGATTAGTCTCCTAAATAGGATAATAAATTTATCTGACTCACTTTTATTAATGTGAATGACTGTTAGCCTTATGTATTTGGTATGGACTATTTGTGTGCATTACATATTATAAGTGTGTTTTTATAAATATTATGATATACTTAATGTATAGTGGTGCAATGTGATGCATGTTACTGGTATGCAGAATAACTGGGAGGTATAGATATTTATTGAATGTTTATTAATATGATTTTATTGAATCTTTTTAATTATAATTTTGGATAATGTTTTATCATATAGTCAGGAACCTATGGTAGTATGGGATATCATAGGGTACTATAGTATAAAATTATAATGTACCCAGATGGTACTTTACTCACATTTGTCTATTTACATATTAGTATTTACTATGGATAATAGGGGTTCTTATAGTTGGTAGATTGGTGTATGTGTGCATGTAAAATCTAAGAATTTAACAAACATTATGTTATAGGATATGGTGTTCAGTAAAAAAATTAATTACTTTGATTTATATAGATACTCATATAGCGCTTGTGTTTTCATGAGACTACTTTAAATGATTTATTATATAAAACATGTAGTCAAGTCCTAGAACACTAGTCTATAGTAACATGGGTTTCCATAGGGTGTAGATAACTAGAAACCAATTATATTATTGAATTGTATAGTTAATTTATATGTTTTCCTGGGTGGTATATTTTTAATCATTATTTCTAGTATGGGTTAGAAAATAATGAAAGATTCATGCATATGTTAGATAGACTTAATGTATTTTACTATTACTCTTATTTATAGTGTGTCATGTGATGTATTTGTTAGTGGGATGTAAGTTGATGAATCTTGTGGTTAAATTATATTTGACCAATCTACATTGATAATGCAGAGTATGGAGTGAGATGAACTTCACTAGATTACTGGCATTGCAATGGTAGATGAAGGCAGTCCAATTAAGTGGTGTGTATGAATTTGATTGATTTAGATCATTATTATTTATTATTTGTAAAGCCTTGGGCCAAATTATATTTAGTGAGACATTATCATTTCATGAGTATGGTTCACATGTTAGTGTGATACATTCAAATAGAATGGATTTTTATGATACATTACATGTTTAGTTTAGAATCATATAGCACATAGGTACTTGCTAGTCTCTATGGATTCTCATGCCATCACTATCTATTCATCCATGAAGGGAGGGCCATTCCCTAATGAGATTAGTGTAAGGTATCATTGGTCCATGAATGGTATGGTAAAGCACTTAGATGATTCTCTCCCTCCCCACAATAGTATTACTATTGAGATGACACTTGAGATTTCCATAGATACTAGAGAGTCTGGGGAATTCATGCTTTGGGGAGCTAGGTATCTAAATTATGTACATTAGATTAGATAGAATACTATTATTTAGTATTGTCATGAATAATTATAATTACTTATTATTGTATATTGGAAATGGAGACTGAAGAGTTGCATCAGCCATGTCTAAGTTGCTATATTAATTTATATATTCATTTTATGTAGCATCTTCATGACATTAGAGATATGTGATATAATGTGTGTACTTACTAATATCACTTGAATATATATTTGATCTCTATTTATATTCTTGAGTATAATCTAATTTATGGTATATATGTGTATTTAAAAAAATCATCTAATTCTATGTCTAACCCAACAGGTTTATTAAAAAATTAAACTATATACAAGGATAAAGGTAAGAGGAAATTATGTAAAAGAAGCATGATAAATGAAACTATGCACAAAAAAACTGGGAGTAAACAAAACTGTGTACAAGTAAACTAGGAATGGATGAGACTATATACAAGGAGAGTGATATGGATGAGAATCTGTGTGCTAGTAAGAAATGCTTATAGAATCCCCACATGTCATCAATGAGATGCTTCTATCTAACATAGGTGGCATCTTCACTTTCAGAATAGTCTATATCAAAAAACTAGGTTATTCCAATTTCCTTATTCATTTTGATTAAAAATGTCTAGATTATTAATAGGTATATTTCCATTTGAAATTATATCCATTGTAGCTATATCTTGTTTTTAAGACTTTGTCATTATAAACCCTATTTTGAGAATGGTTATTTTCTTGGCCTGATTCTAAATGTGCAACTTAGGTTCTTGTTATTTTTATAACATTACATATGTATCTAGATCTTTTACATTGTAAAAATGTATTTATGAATTATTTACCTTAGGATGTTCAATAAATCCTAAACCTTATTCACCAACATTATCAACTTTTACAATAGGAATAGTGATTCTTTGGGTCTACTTGCCCTAACCTTGACCATGATAATAAAATTGTTGTAGATATTTTTGACCAAACCCATCTTTTTTTTTAAAGTTAGCCTAATTTGGAGAGGTATTATTGTATCCTTCACCTTCTTTGCCTATTCTTTTTGTACTATTTATTTATCTTATTTTACTTGATGAACCTTTTATTTTTCTAAGTTATACTTTGGTAACCACTTTTGTAGTGGATTTGAATTTGAAACTTTTTAAATGTATTCATGTATCATTGTGGATTGCTTAGATTATTTATCCTATATAGGGTTCTCATTAGCAATTATCTATTGTATATGCTTCTTTAATGCCAAACATGAATCTATGTGATTAACATACATTATATGGTATACTTAATAGTATTCAGATCTCCTAACTAGATGTAGAGGAGGTAAAATGATCAACTTATATTTAATCATATACCTTAAAATATCACTTGAAAATAAATTTGATATTTGAGTAATTTCTGAATCACTAGTTGTGGATGTACTTTATTGTGATTTATTATTTTTATGTGTAACATTGCTTGCCATAAATTGAGTAGGTGAAGCTGCATATACATGATTGAAACTAGTAAGACCTAGAGGCTTTTGTCTTGTAATATGATTTTCTAATGTTGTAATATTTTCATGTAATAATTAATTCTAATTTTACAATTCTAAAATTAACATGCTCATACTAATAATTTGATCCCTTAGTATCCCACTAGTGAAAACCTTAGTTTATTTTGATTAAACATGCAAGACACATCTTGAATTGGAAATATGGAAATAGAAGAGTTTGAAGGATGGATAGGATGAGTAAAGACATTTAAAATAATAGTAGAAGCTATATCACCTCTTGGAGTAGTGATAACATGGACCTAGTTAGAGAGAAAGTAGTTACCTCGCTCTTGGAGATAAGGAGGAAAAGAATCTTATTTATCCATGCAATTTGGAAATGTAACTTGGAAAAGGGATGTTAGGGTAGAATCTATCACGTCTATAAACCTAACACATATAAGGGAAATAGGAAATATAAGGTTGAAATCCATAATAGAACATAGGGTTAGGGTTTGGGTAGTATTCAAAGTAAATAAGGTTCACCAAATGATTTAATGTTTTAGAGTTTATGGAGTTTAAGGCCTAGGTTGATAAGGGTTTGAGTATATTTAATCAAGGTATAAATATGCAATAAATATAGCCACTGATTTGTGTAGGGATTAACATAATTTGATATTTATAAAAGTAGCAATGAATGACAAAAATAAGTACTTAGTTGGAAATTGATTGAGACAGACGATATAGAGGCTAAAAGCTATCATGGAAGCAAACTTGAGTATTGTAAATAAGATCTAAGTGTTATAAGCCCTCTTAGATAATAGTGTTTTACCTTGGACAATATTGATGGGGCAATAGTGTCCCAATTTCATCACTAAATTCCTTTATGTATAAATTTAATTGATCTTCTAGGTGTACCTCTAACGTAGTCTGACTTGCTTGTACCTATATGGATTATCTTTGATTCACTATCTATGTATTGTTGAGTTGTTTATGAGAAAAATCCTAGACCTCCATATTGTCAGGGTATTTGAGTGCCACAAGTAGTAAAAGTGTGATGTTATCTAGGTGAGATAGACATCCTCAACACCCTGCTATGTTGAGATTTGCCTATATATTGATACTCTGATGAGGTATCAATCTAAATGTATTTGTCCCACCTACCTGTTTGGTGAAAGTGCAAGTGAATGCTAATATGAGTGTTTACTTGAGTGATTTAACTAAGATTTGGAAATCAAAATATATGTATTCTAGGCTTCAGATGGATATAAATGATTGTATGGATAAGAAGGGAAGAATAGGGATCAATAACCCTAATTACCCATAAGTGGTTCTATGATTGTTTGTGTATTTTGCATCTAATTTACATTCAACAGATAAAAGGCTAAATCTTATACATTTATATTTTTTTTGGTTCTCATGTGGCTTTTGAAATAGGTGTAGGTCATCCCTAGGTGTCTTAAGAATTATAAATATATATGTTAGGGCTAAAATTAAGCGAGGGACATTAGTGCTAAAAGTGGGACACTAGTGAAGGGAGCTAGTGTCAAAAGTAAAATTCTAGTGTATTGGTGGTCTAGAACCTTAGGTACTAGGGGCTTAGATCCCTAGGGAAGGGTTTGTCATTGATTTTTATATGTTTAATGATGTGTAAAGACCCACAAAAAAGTTGGATAATTTTGGAAATAAGACCTAAGATAATTTTAAGTCTAAGCTAGGGATGGGTTGTCTTAAGTAACATGCATATCACTCAAGTGACATTTTATATGACTACACCTACCCATGTGTAGTAGAGTAATGTAAATGAAGTTATGAAATTTAACTTAAACTTTATAAGATGGACCTGGGCTACTCAAAAACTCTAAAATGAAAAATGTCTCAAGGACACCTCAAGCACTTGAGGATGTAATTCAAGGACTACATGGTAATACCAATTATTGCAGATAGAATAAGGCATCAATATAGTGTGAACCTAGTGAAAATGGTGCCTAAACTAATATCATGGCTAATGACATGGAATTATCATTCCATCTAAGAGTATTAGTGTCAAATTAAACATATGCAAACTATGTGTTGTGCACATACCCCCAACTCTGATATATATGCACATGGATTCTACACTCTGTCATAATAATATATGCCTAAGTATTTGAAACTAAAATGGGAGTGATCATGTTGCACATAACTCCCAAAATATGGGTAAATTTTATGTAATATGCGTGAAAACTAATAATTTTTTGAGCATATATGATAATCTATGATTGATATTGTGCAAATATAAACTGTACATATTGTACTTTTCTAGAAATTTTTGAGTTTTATATTTCTAGGGATACTGTATAATAACATGGTCCCATGGTCAATAGTGAATTTTGATAGTGTCCTATATTTCTCACTATTAATCGCATGTATTATTTCTATGAAAAATTGATATTATTCTATATATGACTATTTTCACTATGTATTCTTGAATCTAGGCTCTGTATTTTGTGTTTGCATGCTAAAAATGTGTTTTGAGTACATTACGATGGTCTAATCACTATGATAAAGCCATGTCAATTCCCCCTCGTTTCAATGGAGTTGTTTAACCTTTTTAATAAATATCTTAAAAATAAAAGCTATGCATCATGTGTGTTAGACTAAAAACATATAAGATATGCATGATAAACCAATATAATGTGTATACGTGACATTATAATATAATATAGTATAATCATAAGCTGGTAATGTATGATGTATGATATATATAGAATTCAAAAGGTTTTAAAGCTAGATATAATAGTGTAAGCATGTATATGAAAAAAAATTATGCATATAATATGAGTAACTACCTAAGGGGATGGGGCAGATGGCCATTAAGACACACAAAGAGGAAGGGGAGATGCATGATATCCTTCATGGCATCAAAAAATGTGTGTGAATGAAAGAAGCAAGAGACAAGTGTCATGGCCAACAAGCAAGAGATAAGTGTCATGGCCATGACGCATACATAAAATCATACATATAAGCACATGAGGCACACAAATTAGGTAAAGAGGACACAATACAAGTGACATGGTCACATGTCACTAAGTGTGAAAAATCCATACATACAAGGAAATGTTCAAACGTCCACATATGCATAGACAAAGCAAGGTTGGATTAGAACCACATTGAAGGACATGTCCAGAACTTCATATACATGATAAAAAAGGCACACATAATTATGTGGGCACATATCCAAAGCATAAACATAAGGAAATAAGTGGATTAGATCCATAAAATAATTATATGTTAAAATACCCTCGAATATATATAGAAGCAAAGAAATAAAATCAAATCTAAACTATGAAAGATAAAAACTAAGGTATGCATGAATGTGTGGTAGAAATCTATATAAGAGTTAATATGTACATAATTTGAGTCCATAGTAGTGGTAGTCATAAAAAAATATGTGTAGTGCATAGGATGGTCAATATCAAGATATAATAAATGCTAGATCTATGATATGGAGTATATAAGCATATAAAATGGAAAAAAGAAAGTTATGTTGTATGATACCTCCAAATGGGCAAATGTATCAATATTGAATCTATGTATCTGTGCATGTGCCTCCAATGGGTAGATAGTAGCAAATATGGATCCTTATAGAGGATCTAAATCCTATAATGATCTAAAAACACTTGAAGTGAATAAGTTAAGCATGCATGTATGAAAAAAATAACTATACTAGCATAAATGGCATATGTAGTACCTAGCAAATAGGAGGAATATAAACATGTAAAGGCATAAAATCTAAAATTTGTGTTTTATTACTAAATAGTTGAATCTTTTTGTATTTTTTAAAATGTTCTACTACTTTTTTAAATTATTAGTATAAAATATATACAAGAAACATAAAAATGAAACTATATATAAGGATTGACGTAAGATAAACTATGTAGAAATAAATTATGAAAACATACTAATTAATGAGTCTCACAAGGGACTCGCTATCAATGTGTCTTGTATAAAAAAAAAGAAGACTAATTATGCATGTTATGGAAGGAGATATATGAGAACTATGAATCATATGTACTAAGTAATCTATAGCAGAAACTACCTGTGGAGTGGGGCTATAAACCTTTGAAGCTAAGAGAAGAGGCTAGTGAACTATGGGGTTCTTAGGGACCCATCTATTAGAAGAAGTTATAAGTGGAATGGGTGATCTATACTTCCACATTGATCTGGATGGTAATGGGGTAGAGAGAGGATCTCTATAATCCACAACATGTCTCTCTTGTAGAGATATATTTAGTAAAGTTCACCAAAGGAGAGTATGTGTACATGGTAATGCGATAATAGTAGACCTCACCTACACTGGTGGTTCAACTGATATCGCATGTGTTATAATAGAAGTTATTTTTGGAGTATTGATTAGTGTCTATTGTGTAACTAGATATGAAACAAGTAAAGGATGCTCTTATGAAAGTCCCTTGACTATAACCACCTAATTAGCATGTATCTAATTAATATGTCTATGTATTATGGATAGAATTACTTCAACCTACTATATCCAAGTCCTACCCAATAACATGTCAAATATGATAGCACTAGGTGCAACTAAGATTTTGGTGGCCACATGTTTCGGACCAACTTGTAATGGAGGTATTATCTCCCTAATGGAGCTCCAAACATGGCCTTTGAATCCACATATAATTATATCTATCTTATAAATATCCTACTCTTAATAGCCCACATGATATATAAGTGTAAAAATACACATATTAATGCTTGATCTATTGTCAACAATGGCACTATGAATAGGATGATGATTGATGTAAGATCATAAAAAGAGTGCATATAAATTTTATTCATCATCGATGATCTCCTTTGAGAAATTTATGAGAGGTATGGTGGCACTATAGTATGACACACACCAATGATATTATTGAGATGGTTCATGTCCATTGTATGAGTATGATAGGATTTCTTTGGAATAGGCCTAGTTGTGTCAACCTATTTGATGGTATGGATATATAAGATGTTGCATTAAAGTATTTTTAGATAACATGTATGGGTGATTTAGGAACATTTGTGAAAGGTCTCATTGAAAGAGATGAGAAAACCATGCGAGGAACTATCTTTGAAGATACCTTAACCATTGTATTTTTCTCATTCCTTTTTTACTGGGGCTTACCTTATATGGAGGCTTATTATAACCCTTATTATTTGAATCTTAACTAGTGTACTTGAATTTTCCCATGGGGAGAAGCTTGACTTCATATTCCTTCATTGTATGATATACATCTATGAATGATGTAAACTTTTTGAATAGTATAGCTTCATGTATTGCCTATAATAAACTCTACTTGAGTATGTACTAGATTTCTATACCTGCCATGGGGCTAGTCATGTTTTCTAATATAATTTTATATCACAAGAAATATTCAACTATTGGCTCATTGGATATTTTCTTTAGTTATGTAACATGATCATATGAAACCTTATGACTTATATTGATTGAAACGTGTGCTAAAAACAAATTTTCCAATGGATTAAATGTTGTAATAGACCAATTTGGATGATCATAGATTAATTTTAATGCATTTTCATTTAAACTACAAGGGAACAACTTGGTTAGGAGGTATTCATTAGACACGTAATCTAACCATGTTATGTGAAAATAATGAAGATGATGCTCTAGGTCACCCTTGCCATCATACAATGTAATATTGGATTCCACAAATCTAGAGGGAAAAATAATTACCACTATATTTTGTGCAGAAGGTGTATGTAGGATAATATGAGAGTCTAAGGCATAAGATGGTCTCGTATCACCCTGTTGAAGATGTAACAATTTGAACAATAGATAATTAATCTCTTATGGAAGGTATTATACATATGAAGAGTATGTGTTTGTATTAGCCACAAGAGGTGGTACCATTGGTGAGGGATGGCTAGTGATAGTAATTTCTTCTAGAGTCTTATTTTTTCCTATAGTAGGTGTAATAATATCAGTGTCTATGTGGATATAAGATTGTGTTTGTTCCCAAAATTACACTAAAGCAATTGATCCCTTTTAAGTATAAATGCCTAATTTGTAAATCCAAGTTTAATTCATGTTTGAGCATCTTAAACCCCTTGTTCCAATTTCCCTATCTTAGGCCCTTTGATTTAAATTCAAATTTAGTAGGAATAATTTATGTGGGATCATTTTAAATAAGACATAAACTTATTTTAATTTTATACCAAGGTTTAGTCGTGTTTATCAACACGACCAAACCTTAGTCTAAATTTCATATTTGGTCCCTTTTAGATCATGTGGCCCTTAGTACTTTTTATCTATTAAAATTATATAATGAACGCTTGGTCCCTTTTTTATAAAATTATAATAAGGTCTTATCATAATGTTTTTAGCATATTTATTAATGCAACAAAACCTTACAATAAGACTTTATACTAAGTCCTTTATTCCTTGAACTCTGACTTCATTGTTTTCATGTTAATTTGGAGCCAATAACAACCAACCCAATGGAGCAAAAATCAAACCATGTGCATTAGTTCATGGAGAGATGATTCGATGGTGCATAATCAAAATTGAAAAGTCAAAAGGACTTAGGATGAGTACAGGATCAACAAGTGTAAAGCTCTCAAGAAAGTAGCAATAG
The DNA here is from genome assembly GCA_037957365.1 of Torreya grandis. NCBI lineage: Eukaryota > Viridiplantae > Streptophyta > Pinopsida > Cupressales > Taxaceae > Torreya > Torreya grandis. The sequence goes on along the minus strand of JARHVA010003813.1, from coordinate 589,567 downwards.
ATCTGATGGTTAGTGGAGGCCAATAAGTCAAAGATCCTCAAAAAGGATGTAAGATGTAAAAGTGTGTTAATCTTGGTGAGTGTTAAATCAAATCAATATTTCATGATCGATCATGTATCTAGCAGATCAATGATGTGAATGAGAGCAAACTTTTCAAAGGGTTTAGGTTAAATGTGGTAGTGGCATGTCACAACTGTAATGAACTAGATATAGATCAATGGTTCGTGGTCAATCCTAGGTTTAAAGTATGAATAAAGCACATTTCATCTGAGCAAATGAGATGAACTGTGCTATATGAAGGTGGAAATTTCAATGAAGCTCAAAGAAAATGTGGAAGAAATAAGTGTTAAGCCCACAGCTCATGATTAAATCTTGAGCATATTTTGAAGATCCAATGGTGTGAGAAAAGATATTACAATTCAATGGGGTGAAAGATATAATGGGAGGTTGACACATGTCATGATAACATTCAAACAATTGATACTATTTGCAAGGTACATTGGCACTTGTGGAGCTACTAGATGGCAAGATCTTGGAGGTCCAAAGCAAGATTTTGGAGGTCCAAATGAGAAAATGACACGTATCCAGTTTAGAACCAATTAAGTGGCTTAGTCATTTTTAAACCACATGAATGTCTAGTTGGATCCGATGTGGTGTGCCATATGTCAATATGTGTTAATATTTGGTTTTCAAGATAAAATTGATGATTCCTTCATGGATGAACAATAATTTAAATTTTTAAATGTCTTTGGGATATTCCAAAGCATATTTTCCAAATGGCTATGGATCATTTTCTATTTCTACCTCAATCAGAGCATTTTCATACCATCATTACAAGAACAGGTTGTTCAATGGCATGCATGAGAGGAAAGGCAGTTGTCTAGGAGTTTCTAGTTGTGTAAGCAAGTGGTCAAGGGCATCTATAAGAAATTACACATGAGAAAAAAAAATTGGCCTCCATCACAAAAGTTCACCTTTAAGATCATGTAAAAGGGCATCTCCAGTGAAGAAATCAAAGGGTTTGTTACAAATATTCATCATTCCTTGTAGAGGAAGTTAGAACAAAAATTTATCTAGCAAATGGATGAAGATTTTAGGCATGGCAAGGAATATTTTCTTTGGGAGCATCTTGACAGAATTTGGAGGGTTCTTTTGCAATTTTGTAAATTACAACCCGTAGTCCTAGATTTGAAAGGGTGTAAAATGTATAAATAGAGGACTTCTCCTCTATTATTTGATTATTGTTGGTATTTATGTTTCCTAAGTATAGGCTCTTCCAAATTTTGGGATCACTACTATATATGTATTTTTCCTCTCTTGCTAAGGTGGTTACAATTGTACAGCCATTAGAAACCTATACGAACATGTTTATATGTCTCCCCTACCCAACATGGATAAAATCTACAATGTTTCTCCCCATGGCATAATTTTAAAACAATGATGCAAGTAAAATGTTCTTGCAAGGTTAATGGAAACCATTTATGGTTCTTATTATCTCCTTTTGATGAAGTGCAATGATGTGTTTTATAAATTTTATCGATTGGACATATTTTTATATGCTCATTACTAGTTGTCATCTTGGGCTCATCTTGGGACCAAATCTAGATTATAAATCACTTTCTACATTATGTCTTGAAATATATTGTTGAATAACTTGTTAGGGTACCCTAGGTTTATGGAATCAATGGGAAAAGGTATATGAGATTCTAGTTTCAATGTATGTTCTAGGGTTTCAGGATCATTTGGGTATTTGCATTTCATTGGCACCAATAGGTGAAAATTACTCATGATAATTCCCACTATCTTGCATTTTAATTTTCTACATCTTTACAATAGGTGATATCATGAATGTTGAGAGAATCTTTGTTTTTTAAAAACCACCAACACACCACCCTCTTTTCATAACTAACAAACTATCCCACCCTATCTTAGCTTGTAAATAATACACCCTTGTCATATTATAAGTGTTATTTGCCTATAAATGCATAAATATTGCATACTTATAATGTGTTTGCATTTTGTGCTTTAAAGATCTAGCACTAAAATTTTACACTTAGCCTATGTTATTGAAGATTCTTTAAAATAAAGATTCTATGCATTTCTATCTATTTTTAGTAGCTTGTATATGACATAGTGCATTTGTTCGTTATGTGTGACAACCCTTCCCAGGGGGATTAAATGTGTTTGGTTGTGCCCTAGTCACATTTGTTTCTTTTTATACCAATAATCCCCATAGAGGTTCAATTACAAAATCTCTCCATGTGAGCAAGCTACCCCATAGGTCCTCTCACCTTGGTTTAGGTAGAGCCAGAAGTAGCAAGGAGCTGACCATACCCTTTGTTGGTGCCTCTCAATCATTTTATCCATTTGATCCATTCTTGATGCCAAACACTCCCCTAGCTATAGCGGCATATTAGTGGGTTTGTCAGTTTTGTTTTCCATTTTATTCAAGTGTTCAAGGCTGAGCAAAAGAGGTGTACAAATGGGAACCAAAAGATTGGACTATAATAGATTTTAGGAGATCTCCTTGAATAATATGAAAAATGTCATATTGCATAGTAGGATGTTTAGAAACAAAATATTAAAAATGTCTATTATTAACCTCATTAAATTGGTTATTGAATTTTTGCATTGTAGGTGGGAAGAAGGAAAACAAAATTTTGTATCTTTTAAATTTTTTTAAGAAATTAAATCTATGAAAGATTACATAAATAGAATAATGAATTAGATCTAAGATTTTTAAATTAATTAATAAGCATAGAAAATAAAAGGATACAATCCTAAAATAATCTACGGTTAGGGTTTTTGAACTATTCAAAGTGAGTTTGCTTCACCAAATAATTTAACTTTTAAGGGATATATGAAGTGTAAAACCCTAGGTTCCTAAAGAGTTGGAATAATAAATTAGGGAATTAATAGGCAATATCAACAACCACTAATTTTGTTAATATAAATTAATCTAAAAATACTAAACAGTCAATAATTATCTTAATAGATGTTTGAAATGGTCAAGTGGTAGTCTAAAAATTATGGCACAGTCTGGTTTGATAGTCACACATAGGATCCAATAATAAAAGTTGAGCTTGTACAATAGTGCAGTTATTTTGGATAGTACCATGGTCTTGGACAATATGGTATGCTATATCCCTATGTATCACTGACCACTGCTATTATCCTCCTTTATAATTTCTATGAATGATTTTTAGGTTTTGAAAAACATGTCCTATTCTAGCTATGGTCCAAATTTAAAGTCTTTATAAACATATTTCTACCTATAGTTCTTTTCTCTATGAAAAGTCTTAGTTTTTATGCTTGTAAGGGTTTAAATGAACACCATGAGAAAAAGGGTTTAGTGGGTCTAATGTGTTGGATGTGTTATCCATACATCTATGTGGGCACATTACCTACATACCAATACTCCTAGGATGGATCAAACTTGATGTAGTTATCCTTCTTATGTGATATGTGTGAATGACTTTGAATGTTGGAATGCCTAAGAGTGAGTGCATGACATGATGCCTTAGAAGTCATTTGGGATCCCAATACCTTCTCTAGGGTTGGATTATTGAATGTATGTGATGAGTCAATATAATATTGGATGAATTAGGAGCTTTCATTTAATGTGAAGTAGTAAATTTGCATGATTCTCTATGATAATGTCCACCTAAGGTTAAGAGTGTGAAAGCAATGGTTATATAGTGTTTTAATTAAATTGACTTGGAAGGGTAACTTAAGAATACATCTAGAGCTATGCTAAGGATAAGGTAATCTCAAGTGACACTCATTATAATCAAATGACATTTTAGATGACTATAACTTATTACCAAAGGATTCTTTTCTATACTTAAATCATCATCCTCTATATTTTACTAATTGTCAAGATAAACCTAACCTAAGACATGTGAATTGGGTTGAGTTTTTTTTTTTTTTTAATTACTTTTTTTAAAACATATAAGTGAGAAGTAAAACAAGGTGCAATTGTCTTAGGTAGAAGTTCAATTTTAACAACTGAAATACAATTTGAATCTCATAGGTTTGAATTCATGATTTAATTATGAAAGGAGGTTACTTATTTTACATATGCTTGTTTGGCTTGTATAAGCCCTAATATCATGGCAACAATACCATTTCTATTTATTTTTATAAAATATCGATTTTTTTTCTATAGGACAATAATTATGCATACCTCAAACTTATATAAAAAGAATTTTATGAAGGATAAGCACTGTGGAGGATTGTCTGGAAACTTTGGTGTAGAAAAGACCCTTTCATAGCTATGTGAAATATATGATGTTCATGTGATATGTGGAGATGTTGAGAAGTATGTGCAAGGATGTAGAATATGTGAGAATGCAAAATGTAGATGTCAAAATATTATATCTTATACTCTACTTCTGACTCCAGAAACACTGTGCATTGAAATTAGTACGGATTTCTAAATTTGGTTGCTAATAACCCATTAAGGTAATGATTATATACATGTTTTGGTATATAATTTATCCAATACGATAATATTTTATAATCTGTAAAATTTCTAATGATGCTACCTATGTTGTAATGTTTTTCCCAATAATTTTTTAGATTAAATGGTCTTCCTTAGAACATTCTCCTAGATATGAAAAATAAGTTAGTGCACTAATTTTAGAAAAAACCATGTAAAAACATAGGCATTAATTTGAGGTTCAATTCAATTTCAAAAGTCCTCTTTAGAGTCAGTAAAGGAGGCTCAAATTTCAAAGGTATAAGATGAGTCCACTAAAAAGTGAAGGAGATGCAGTGAAAAATAATTAACAAAGAAATGAAGATGATGAAGAGGAAGAGGAAGAGGAAGAGGAAGAGAGAGAAGGCACAAAGAAAGACAAGGAAATGATGTAAGAATTGGAAGATCTTTGGTAGAGGAAAAGGTCACATTTTAAAGCACATTTTAGTGATGATAAGGAGTCATCTGAATGCAATATCTCAATTGGAATTAGTAGACATGAGAATGTGATAAATATTGTGTGATAAGGTTTGAAGGAAACTTTTAATATCCATATGGAAGATCCAAGATTTAAAGTCCTACTAAAGGTATTACTTTCAATTAAGGAACCTAATTCAAATTTTGGCACAGAATATGAAGTGGTGAAAGTAAAAGTTAATTAAACAAAGTTAACTAAAAATTAAGTTAGTCTAGCATTGTTGAAGCTAGAAACAAAGAAGACATAAGACATTCTATCAACTGGCATAAATGTGGAGGCATTGTAAGTATATATTTTCAGTGAAAAAGGAAAATTCAAAATAATAATATATGAAGTATAATGGTTGATTAAGTTGATTGAAATATAGAGGTCTTAAGTACATGAAAGTATAGATGCAAGTAAAAAAAATCCAATTTAAAATCTTAGTATCATAATTGGGTACTTGTTATACACACCTTATAATTTAAAGATAATGTAGAGGACGTAACAACATAGATAAATATCACTCACATAAACGTAAAATGAGTAAAAAAAATGTTTAAAAGATTTGAAAATGCACATGATTTTTTGGAGGCTTGAGTGAAGGATGATGAGGCCATACACAAAGAATTGATAGTGTACTTGTTGTGCACACCTTAAATATCCAAAAAAGTAGATTGAAGAATATGAAAAGAGAATTTAAGGACAATCTAGAAAAGGTAAGAAATGAGATAAATGCCACTTACATAAAAGTAAAATAAGCCAAATAAATATTTGAATGATTTAAAAATGTACATGATCTTGTGGAAGCTTAAGTGAAGGATGACAAGGCTATGCACAAACAATTAATGGTGCGCATGTATGCAGAAAAGGATAAAATAGAGAAAATGAATAAGTTGGAAGGTCTAATTTAAAGTTAGATGAAATAGAAGCGCACTAGTTTAGATTCATTGTTTGAAGATTTTAAGAACAACAGTGAAAGACGATGAAGAAGTATGATAAACAAGAGGTAAAACTCAAGTCGATAATAGATTTATAAAGTTATAAGAAAACATGAAAGGTGTACCATGTAAAATGATGTTAAATAAATACGACTGAATCAAGTACAAACTTGTCCGAATATGGAAAAGAAACGTAGAATGGGGAATGGTGAGCCTTAATTATGTGTACAAGGATATAATAGTTATAATCGATAAATCGTATCATGCAGCTCTGAGATGCACATAATCAAACATGAAATCTTACAATACGAATGATAGACAACATGTTCAAGGAAGGAGAAAAACAACTTAGATAGGATTCACAAGATGAAATATTAATGTGCAGGATGAGAAGCAAAACAGAAATAAAACGCATGAAGAAGCACGAGGAATGACGATGTTAGGAATTGACACTTGTGTAACACCTCAAGGAAAATAAGGTGCACATGATTAGGGATCGATCTATGAATCGTTAAAGACATAAGGATGTAGTAGACGCATATTCTAAAAGGTTTTTGAAGATGACATGTCTAAACTTGGTCGGAAATAGTTGAAAAGAGATGGACCGATAGAGTTGGCAAAGCCATGGATTGAATGGAGTAATGGGATGTAAGGAACCTATGTATAGACTCTTTGAACTATAATTTGATATATAATGTGCATGTTATATGTTTGTAGATGTAAAGTTAGAGCTCAAGATGGAGATGTAGGATAGGATTTGAGATAGAGAAATACGTTTATTATTAATTATTATTGTGTGAATGTGTATAATCTTTTAATAAAAATCAATGTAATTTGATGTAATGATATGTTTTCTAGTTATTGGTTCATGAAATAGACATGTTTTTGTGTTTTGATATATAATTTTATATTATTTATAGTTTCAATGTATTATGTTCTGATTTATATGTTGATGTTTTTTTTTTTTTTTGGTTTATATTTTATTTTTATAATGGAGTTCTCGACGAGCTTTCACTATATTTTAGTTGAGCACTTGAATTTTTTATTTAATTGATATCCCTATGTAGAAAACATTTTTTTTTTTTCCCATAATCTAATTTATGCCAGACTATGGAAGAGACTAAGCTAAAGTTGAACAAGACTATAATTATAATAGAATTGTTCTTGCCCCACCACATCTTGAAGCAATTTTATAGTGTTTGAACCCAAACTATCATATCGAAAATGAAGTGTGCATAGAACTTAGAGATTGCCCTTATAGGATTTGTAGAAGTAGAAGAAGCCCATTGCATATCTGAAGGACAGAGTCTAAATGTCATCCATGAAACATGAAGCGAAAAAAGACCCGTTAGAAATCATGACCAGAAGACATCAAATAGAAGAAAAGACTCACACTTATGAGCAATCTCCAGGTAAACATTTTTTTTAATTATTATTATTTAATTATTTTAATATCAATAATAACTTATTACCATATTAAGAAGCATTCCTACAATAATAATCAATGTGGTGGTACACTGTAATTTATCTGAGATGTATTCAACCAATTAAATAGTCAACCCAATAGCACAAGGATTAGAAAATACAATGCATTAATTTAGATGTTCACAACATCCCTCACATGTTTTTATTGGAGTGTTTTACCCTTCGTTCTCATCCACTTGTGCCATTCTACCTGCCTTGTTTAGAGATTATCCAACCTTTTCCTTTAACAACTATATTAGTTCACTTGTAAGGAAACAAACACATAACATATTACACTGTATAGAGAAGGGGTGTTTATATCCTTGAGAAACCTTGACCCCCACCTATTGATCTTGAATCCTACATCCTCCATCTCCATCTCCACCCTCTATAAATATAAGAAATTATTGCATGATTAGATTGACCTTGCATTTATAATTGTGGAGCTTACGAAAGAGCATTGATCGTGATTTTGGAGAATACTAAATCCACATTGATCTTGATTTTATATTTTATTGGGCACATAGAGGTCTGTACATGAATAGTAAGAAGACTTAAATGAGGATAGGCATTGGATTCCATCGAAGATGATAATTTTTAAAAAAAAAATCAATGTTTTAAGTAACTATAATGGATATAATTTAATTACGAAATATTAATAATTTAATACTCTTATAGTTCATATTGTTTGAGAAATATGTTCATACAAAAAAAAATTAGTCAATGTTTCAAATCACTTTGGTGATTCAGCGTAAAGATATAAATATTCAATTTGAAATATTTTTTCAAAATTAAAACATTAATTCAAATAAATAACCATATGATTTTATAATTACTAAAATTAAATTATGAATATTTAAAATACAATTAAATGTTTCCTAAAAGAAATATTAAATAATCTCATATTACCTTCTAAACTGTCAAAAAGTACTTAACATCATATACCATTAAAGAAACTTTGAGATAACTATTTAGCATTCTTGTTTATTCCATATTTGGTCAAGATTTTTAACATTCATAGGGATGGATGGTATATGCGTGGATAGAGTTGTGTATATGGTCTCGTGGAGAGACTGTAGCTAGTAAGTGCTGTGACACCGAGCCAGCATTGAGCAATGCAGCTCCCGTGGCCACAGTATGCTGGACCGGTCCCGCACCAGTTGTACTTGCTACAGCATCGTCCATTGTTGCACCAGAAGTTTCCAGCAGGACTGCATGTTGGATCCGCCATCACCATCCCCATCACCGTAAACATGAACATTACTAACACTGTCACGCTTAACTTGTACAGAGCCATCTTCTGCACTAACGAGGAACATTCTTAATTATTATAAGTTTTTATTATACCTGCATTGAAAGCAAAACAAAACCGAAAAGCCTAATCAAATATCAATACTCATATACCATGCAAAATCCTGTAAGAAGCACAGACAACACTGCTTTCTCGTTGTTTCAATGCTGGATTGCCAATGTCAAGGGTAATGAAGATGAACCATATTTATAGCAACCAAGAGGTACTCGGTGAGATTTATTAATAATAATCTTATATAATTTTCATAATATAATTGCATTTAGCAACCACTTCATCCATTGAAAAGACTAGCATTGGTTTGTTTTTCACTCATTTATGATGATTTCCTAGATTATTCATTATCATAAGCTACCTATTTATATATAACAAACACTGTTTTACTCGAAATTTAAACCAAACTAAACATACCTCATAGTACGATTAGTGAAGAATGTTTCTATTTTATATATGGACCGTACTATTCTCTTAACCAAAATACTATTTCTTTAATTTAAAAGCTGAGGAATGATCTTGACAGGGTTTTAAATTTTAATTGCATTTAACAACTACCGTACATTTTGACTGCGCTTTCTCTAGAAAATGAATCCCCATTGTAAACATTTATGTTGCAGATTTTGCAAAAGGCAAACTTTGGATAACAATACCTGTCAAAAATTGGTTCAATGTTATCCGATGCCGGTAAACGTTGGTCGTCAAATCTCATGGACATTGATCGTTGAGTATACCAAAATAGAAGCGACGAGTCGTGTAGTTGGACAGACTAAAACTTGAAGTATTGTATAAAGTGTTCACTTGATTGTGAAATGGAACTAAATAGTACGTGGCTTTAAAGATAACGTGTCCTACACTATGAATATAATTGACCCTATCCATTCAATAGAATTGACGATGTTATTTAGTATGGTGAACCAAAACAGATTTTACGGTATCTTTAACAGTACCATTCTTAATGCTATGAATACAAGAAGGGAGACTAGAGACATTAAATAGATGTTACAAATGTTATTTTCTATCGTGAGTTGAAAGTGACCTTCCATATTAAGGTGGTGTAGAGAGTGAAAAATGGCCCCTAGCATTTATTATTTAATAATTTAAGGAAATCATAAGAGTATTTAGTTTTCGAAAAAAAGGGGCATTAATTGTAGGATTGAAGTTTACCATTACAACACTAATAATAATAGATAAGCTAACGAAATCAACGCATGGAGAGTCGAGATATAAACAAAAACCAAAGAATTATATATATATATATATATATATATATATATATATATATATATATATATATATATATAATGATATATATCAATATATAATTTATGGGGTTTGTGTATGCACCTGGAAGTCCTAAGACTTTTAGTTACATAATCAGCCTCTTAGCATCATTTTTCATTAACATAGTGAACAAAAACGAAGTCATAAAACCAAACGATTTACTTGAGAACACAAAAAAAACTCCAATAAGACAAAAAACGTTTATATTTTTTTCAAGCATGGTTGTGTGTTCTCCAATCTATCATGTCTAGAACCTATCAAGTTTAAATTTCTCTAAGCGCATACCATAAATGGTACAATGTGAAATGGGTGGGAAAACCATTAGTGCTTCACAAGACTATTATTTAATTATATCATACCTAAACTCACTACAAATCCTGATTATTGAACAACCTATAAAATTATCCTCTAACTAAGAAAAAACACATTTTACTATAAGGTATACCATATTTGACCCAGTTGTGAAAGTTATGACAGATGTTACACAACAAGGGTGGGAATATCATCCATCAACCTCTCATGGATAAAAATTCTTCAACATCTTCAAAATGAACATTTAGCTCCATTCATTATATCCATAGATATTGGAAACATTTATCCAACTATTACATATGATGGAACTAAGTACCCCACTATCTTTCTTAGTTTTTTTTTAATCTCATACAATTTCTTAATCTCTATAAGGAATGGGATGATCTATGTACTTCACTTGTTATCCCAATATTTGTGTTTACTAATTAGAGTGACCTAGGTTCTTGATGTTGGTAGTTTATAGCTTTGCTCACTTTCTTAGTGTGTCTCATTATTTAAAAGGATGTCCACATCACACATGTTGTCACCTCACATTCGTTATTTATATCACATTATTCTCACTATCACCTTGTTAGATATTGATTTTAGCTTATCACATCCTTGATCATATATACCTACTTATGCCTCTTGGTGTATAGTTTATGAGTTGTATTGTAATACCTTGGATAATACCATGCTTTTTTTACAAACAAACATTCACATCTACTCACACACCATCTAATTATCATAGTATTAGTGTTATTTTGTGTTTCTGTTTTACCACATCAAATTTTAGATCAAGCACTACGTTTGAGTCATCATTATTTACATATTTTGATTCATTTATCCATTATTCTTTTTTTATTTTTATGGTCTTCACTTTTATTACATAGAACATTTTATATACTTACATGTTTTTATTAAAGTTTTACTTGACATTCTTGTCTTACATTTTGATTTACATTCTTTTTTTCAATCATTTCTTTTTATTTATGTTTGATTTGACATGATTATCTTACATGAAGTTACATCTCATTTACTTACATATCTTTGTTTGATTTTTTTCTCACATTGATGTTTCATTTATTTACAATGTTTTGCATACTTTTTCACATAATCTATTATGTTATAATTTAACATTTATTCATCTTTCATTACATATTTGGTATTTTCATTGTAATGTAGCTTTTGTGATCCCAAATTTCTAACTAATTTATTTAGTTTTGAGAGTTATTCATTTATACTTTTACCATGACTTTTATGCATGTATTACTTATATTTTAAATCCTTTTATGCCTAGGGTTTCTCAAATGAAGGTATTATGACATCCACAATTGAGATTATGATATTTGTATGTACTCTTTTAGAGAAAATGTAATTCAAAGTATTTATGTGTTATATTCAGCTACATCTGCGTGCTGTCATTTAAATTCTACAATTTACTACATTTTTATAGCTCAATGTCATGCAACCTTTATGTTAATTCTTGAATCACCATCTCCTATTACACTTTCATGACACGTGATGAGATTTGATTGAGGCATGTGTATACACTGTTGGGTGAATATTTTGTCGTCAACTAACTGATGACAAAAATGAGGATATCAGCCACAGCATAAGGGAGATTTACACCACGAGGAGTGTGGCTTTACCAGATCAAGACGAGGTAAATCTCTCCTCTCATCAAGGGGAGGTTCCCTATCAATATTTACGTGCTGAATATATAGTTAAGCAGAAAATAACACACGAGGGTGATATAACAGCATCTACCTCTCTTCTTTCAGAGGTAATGTACAAGGAACAAAAGAGGGAAAATCTTGGTCTTTAAGCTAACAGCATTCCTCTTCTTTCAGGAATGATATCAAACAAAGAGCAAGAGATTACCTGAAGTAACAAAGTCACAAGAACGCTCACGCAAGTTCAAAGTCTTCCGTAGCCTTTCCACAGATTCAGAACAAGTATAACCGTAGAATGAAGTGAAGCACAAAGTCTTCACCTGAAACTACAAAAGATAAAAGAATCTCAAAAGTAAAAGTAGCACAAAGTCTATCTCCTACTCTCAAAAAGTGCCCTTAGATAATATCAACACATTCACTTTGCTTATTAAGACAGATAAACAAGAGGTTATCAGGAAAGAGTACATAAGAAACTATTTCCTAGATGACACAAATAACTTCAACACAAAGTCTGAAATCACTTGCTTCTCATTCATTTGACAAAATCTGATTTACAAATCTGAGCACAAAGTCTCAAAAGTTGCTTCAATTTCAGCAGAGTGTTTGCTCTCTATTTTTCCAAGATCCTTTTACAAATGAGGTCTCCGCTTTTTATAGGGAGAAAATCCTCAAAAACAAAATAATAAAATATACAAAATATCTTGGTCAAAGATGACTCATCTTTGACTTTTAGATATTTTCTGAAATATTTTATTCGTAATTACATTTTACAAAATTACATGCATTCTGTAGAAAATAGAAATGCATAAGGATAGAAGAAGAAAGAGAGAAAGTGTCAATTCTTGCCACTAGACTTCTTTAGATAAGCCTCGTACATGGTGATTGATGCCTGGATCCCGATGCTATCGGGTGCAACTGCGTGGTTGGAGACGACCCTTGCTCTGATCAATGCATCTTTTAATGCTGTGATGGCTTTATAGTGGCCAGTTAACCTGGATCTTAAATTTTCCAGAGTTAACTGAGCATCTAGAATGCTATCAACCGAAGTTATTGAAAAAGACGCTCCTTTGAAATCCTTATGGATCATCCCTTCAAAATTCTGAATCATTTCATCTGCTGGAAGGAACTGATGATCCTTAGAGGTCAAGTCGCAGGGTAGCTCTTCTAATTTGTTCAACAGGCTCAGGTCACTTTTATCACTAGCTTCTTTAAAAGCTTTGAGATCATCAATTAGATCTTTGAGTACCTGGATCCTGAAAGTCATCGTCTCTTTGACCTCAACATATGAATCCTTGTTGGGGATAACTCCGATAGAGATCAGGATACTCTTCTTTAAACCTTCCATTTCCTTCCATCTCCCGAGATCTTTTTCTAAGCCATTAATCTCTTGAGAGGTGAGAGAAACAAAACTGTCTACTTGAGCCTTCAATCTTTTCATTTTCCCTGTCCTTTCTGCAACCTCAGACAGCAGAGAGATTCCTTGATTGTGTATTCGGTCAATATATTCCTCCATTACTTTTCCCTTTGAATAAGTCTTTTCAGCTTTCTGAATAACTGAATCATCCACTGAAAAGGCCTCTGGAGTTGCTGCCTCAGGTGGGATGGTGAATCTCCTGATTACTGCAGTTAATTGCTCAGCCTTGGCTTTATAAAAATCTTTCATTTCTTTTTCTTTGTCAAATTTTTGGACCATAATGTCCATTGCTGACTGAAGATCACTCTTTGCACCTTCGTGTGTAACCTTGCCTAGTTCAACACGAGAAAAGGAATAACTGCTCATTTCAAAACCTTCAAGGGTTGCGTCCTGTGGGGGTTTGGCAATTTCCAGAAATTTTTGCCCCTTTTCCTCGATCAACTTGGAAAGGATTTTTGGTTTCTTGGGAGCCTTTGTTCTGGCCGGCACAATCTTGCTGAAATCGAATTCTTCTGGGGCGATGGCCCTTTTCTTTCTCTTTGTTGTGAAAGCAGACATCCACGGCGGGAGAGAGGTTCCTGTTGTAACAATAGTTGCTTCTGCTGGTGTCACGGTAGCGGCCTCCACGCTACTAGTGGTAACAGTAGTGGTAGTTGGAGTGACCGGTGAGACTGTGTCAACTGTTGTTTCAGGATTAGGCACCGGGCTTGATGGCAGGTTGAAAGATGGAGATGATAAACTTGGAATGGATGCAGAAGAGCGAGGGGAACCTGCTGAAGGATCTTGTGGATCACCAAAAACCACCTTGGAAGGAGAAGCAGCACCGGAAGATGGAACGCTTATGGGAGAGATAGGGGAAGTGGGCACCGAAGGAGATTGATGAGGAGGAGAGGAACCTTGGATCGGCCGCACATGCTCCATTGAAGTTGGAGACCCAACACCTGGTCGTTCTGAAAGTTGTTCTGTTGACCCTATCGGTTGAGCTGCCTGTATCCCGGGACTTCGTTCTGTGGTTCCTTCAACTGATGCTTCAGGTTTTTGTTCTGACCTAGGTTTCTTGGATACAAAGACGATCCTAGGCTTGTGAGGTCTAGAAGATGAAGGGACGTCGTCTTTGTTCTTGGTTCGGCTTTCTGCCTTTCTCTTCATCTCTGCTTGATATTCGGCCTCAGACCCTGTAATGAATTCTTTAAGGGTGATTCCATTTGCTGCCAACCAACTATTAGTGTTAGCCAATACTGGTTCGAATCTCTTCCTTAGAGAAGTCAGCTCTTTTTGAGACCAGTTGATCGTAGGAAGAGGAGAACCAACGACCTCTGTCAGATATCTGCTGTTCACTATATTTCCATCGTCGATCAATCCTGAAGGGATCTCTGCAAGCCCGAGGTACTCTATTTGATCTAGCGTGAGGCGGCAATAGTCCATCTTTCTTATCTCTTCGGCTGTCCTTATATCTACCTAGATGTCCTCAATCATAGGCTCGTGAAATTGAGTCTTCCTTCGAATCATCTCCCTAACTCTTCTGTAATCAAATTTTTCCCGTCTTTTGAAAGGTTTGATGGTAACCATCTGCATCTCTGTTTCCATAACCTTGGCTCTAGTTGATGTAGCAATGGAAAATCTGCCAATCTGGATAGGAAACTTGAAACCGGGTCTCTTAAGCTCCATCTGTTTTGAGTGTACGACGGCCAGTTGTCGGCAAAGTTCCATTAGAACCAATCTGTCTGAAGGGAATCTGGGGAGCATATAAGGGTATCCTTGGAAGAAACCCACCCGTAGATAAGAAAATGTAGGGAACTGGAGGAACATGCAGCCAAAACTGTTCACTATTGTCCAAGCCTCGTCTGACATCCTCTTCTGCTCCAGCTGAGGATCGAAAAGACATAGAAATACGGCAAAGAATGCGTCATTCACTCGCCTGAAATGACGTGTCGAGGCCTGAAGTGTCAGCTGCGGATAGTATGAATAGACCGGGGTGGTCTTCCTATCCCCCTCTGTGGTTAGGCCCGGGAAAGATCGCATGGCAGCAGCTATGTAGACCAGGTACGAGGTCATGTAGAATTTGAAGGAGGTTTGTACCCTAGTCAGCTGCTCATGAATAGCGTTGCTGATCTGTTCTCCCCAGAAGATGACCTGTTTGCCTTGCAGAATGATCTTTATGAATGGATACATCCATTCATGGAATTGCGAAGAAGACGGGAGGCCCCGTACTCTGCTGAGAAGGGTGATTAGGTCACCAACTTCTTCAATGAAGTCGCTTCTGGGGAAGCTTTTCGGCCATCTAGATAAGCTGGTCCTTGGGGTTTTTAACCACTTATGGTTTATGACCCTCTTTGCCCTCTCGGGGTCTTTGTCATATTCCCTCTGCGCATTCTCGAAGTCAATCTGGGTCACTTCGGTGGCTGGCGGACATAAAAAGACTTTGTCGATAAATTCGGGGTCCAACCGAATGATCATGCTGCCCCTGGCATCTGAGACTGATCTGGTCTCTTTGTCATAGAAGTGCGCGCATTGAAGGATGAATTCTGCATGATGAGCTGCTACTGGGAAGGCGGCCACCAGGTGGATGTTGCTCTCGATAATCCTCATTATCCCAGTGCTGGGATTGGTCGCTTTGGTTCGTACCAGGAACTCGGCCATATCCACGTGGCCGATCTCGGTGTCTCGAATGTCGTCGACATTCAAGGTAATCACTGTGAGCAGGAAGACGCCCTGGTATCTGTATTTCATCTTCTTGGCCTTTGAAGGAGATGCTTTCGTCATAGGAGACGATCTTTTTTGAACGGGGGCAGGCGTGCAGGAGCTTGCTGAAGGAGCTGCAGCCATAGTCGAAAGGAGAGTGAGGGATGGGGAGAGCAATTTGAGTGACAAAGGATATAGGAGGTCACTTAAATAGGTCAGGATGGGCTAAGAGACGGAAAATGAGGAAGAAAAGCTTGAAAAGGACAACCCCGAAAAAAAAATCCGGGAGTTAAAAAGAAAAAGGAAGAAAAAAGAGCAGGGGCGGCGAAAATCGCCGCCCTTGCAAAAAGAGAGCAGGGGTGGCGAAAATCGCCGCCCTTGCAAAAGGAGAGCAGGGGCGGCGAAAATCGCCGCCCTTGCAAAAAAGAGAGCAGGGGCGGCGAAAATCGCCGCCCTTGCAAAAAAGAGAGCAGAGTGGCAAAGAAATGCCGCCCTTGCTTGAGGAACGCAGGGGCGGAACGGCGGCAAGGAAAATGCTGTCATTTCGAGGCCGCGGGGAAGAAAAAGCAAAAAAAACAAACGAAAAATAAAAACGAAAATTAAAAACAAACCCTACCTGGAAGACGCGCGCGCCACGAAGTCGAATCCGCGAGTTGGCACGTCGCAAAATCACTTGGAGCGCTCAGGTGCAAGAGGTATGGTGAGAGGAGGAGGCAGTGAGAAGAAATGAGGCCCAAAACGGTTTATAAAGGTTGAAAAATCAACCCCAACCACCCGGCGCGTAGGGCCATTAATGCCCTGCGCAAAAAATGAAAAAGTGCAGGGGCGACGATTTTCGCCGCCCTTGCAGAAAAAGTGCAGGGGCGGCGATTTTCGCCGCCCTTGCAGAAAAAGTGCAGGGGCGGCGATTTTCGCCACCCTTGCAGAAAAAGACAAGGCAAGACGAAACTGACAAGTTTCGTAGGGGGTCGTTTGCAAAAATGAGCAAAGCTCATTTTGGGAACAACATACACAAAATATTTTTTTAACTTTATCATTTACTAATGCTTTCTATCTTGCTGGAACCTATCATGTT